>JAMPIV010005240.1:0-249575 GCA_024509875.1 Oreohelix idahoensis | reverse complement strand
GGGGCTTTTATCTTATTCTAGATATACCCCGGTAAACCATCTACAGGCTCCATTAGACAACCGACACCTATTCCCACAATGAAAACTCGTGCATGTTTGGAAACATTTCCAATACCATCTAGGGGGCGATCAACAGTTATGATTTTGAAAAAAATGTTCCTGAAACTGCCAAAAGGGAAAACAACTTAGTGCATCGTTAACTGAATTGCCAGAGGATAATCGGCCAAACTGCGGGAAACTTATGTTAACTGCCTGCAATGTGGGAAACATTTTTTTTTCCAATTGATACATTCGAAGATCCAACTGGTTTTTTTTTTAACTTCCCTATCCCTATTAGTTGAAACAAAGCTTGTAACACAAACTGGCATTTATCAATGCCCATCACAGCTCAGCAGAAAGTGAACCATGATTGGCAGTAAATTTCAGAACTATCCGCCACCATGCACAACTGATTTGGATATCATTTGTTTTTTTACCAGCAAAGCTAAAGATAGGGACAACTACCTGATGAAGTGTAACTGCGGCATCGATAAATTGGACCCGCATGGGACGTTTACTTCCAAATGTGCTCAATACATTTGGAGGAACCAGAGTAATGCGCATAAATGCCCATCAACCAGCACCAATTTCCTCGGAAAAAACTTTTACGGATGATACCAGCAGGCCTCAGGGTTGACCCGTTTGCCTTCTTTTTGAAACATATTTATAGTCGACGCGTGGGAGAGGCGGAAGAAGAAAGAGAAGAAACGAGGAAGATGGTTGCATAGAAAATAACTGACAAACACCTTACAGAGAATAAAAAAAAATTCTTCTTTAAGTTTTAGGCCCTCATCTAAAGTTATCAACAAGCAACAATTTTTTATTGATAGCTCTACGTTAATAATATTATTGATTGGAGCTTTTTTTCAAAAAGATAGCAACTTTGCCTCAAGATAAACGCTTTAAGCAGATATGTTATACTGGGAGATTTTAGTGCCCATATTTTAGGGGTGGTTCTCCCACGGGGATATTTTAGAATATGGCAGGTAAGAACAAACCTGCCGGTCCCCCGTTCTAAAATTGGTAAAACTTTATTATTCCCTCCGCCCCTGTTGAAATTTTAATAAGTTTTTTATTCGTTTTTTAAAATTAGTTAATGGCCCCCAGCTGTGAAGTAATGATTCCGCGAAATTATAAATTGTATGAGTTATCTTCTGTGTCATAAGGGTATTTCTTTATAAAACAAATTGAGTCATACGTGGCTGCAGACCATCAAATTCACTCAAACCAAATTTTTTAAAAACCTCCTAACTTAAGGATTTTTATATTTACAATAGAGAAATAGAGAAATCGTTATTTATGAAATATATTTTATCAACACCGTCCAAAATGAATATAAGGTTGATTTGGCAAGGAAAATAAAAAGTTCTTTTACATTGTGTACACGGTCTCGAATTGATATTACTGCAATGGTTTTTTTTTTGGTTTTAAAAAGGGTTTTATATCTTGGGTTGCACAGTACTATTTTTGTTACTGAAATCTTGGCCCAGGTGTTGACAGTGATACTGTTTATGTTGAATTCCCTGGTTCAGCTCACAGTTCTCATTGGAAGTTATGACTGGTTTCCCTTCTCAATGATCGAGTTCGAATGAACTTTTAGGCGGAGCACGTTTATTTGAAAGTGCAGGAGTAACTTTCCAAAAAAGGGTCGCCCGCCCGCCTTCGAGTGTTCCTCTAGGGACCCGTCTCTTAATGGACAGTGTCCTTTGTTGATTACTGGTACCTAGTACCAGAAACTTGAGAGAAAAATTATAAAAAAAGTGTATCTCCTTAATGGTCCTCCTGAATGTAAGAATTAGGCGACTCCACATAACCACCTACCATTTAGCATCTACCCCTGAAATTTTACCCGATGCATAACATGATCCCAAAAAAAAAAATACAATCTCAACAGAACCCACGAGTTAGACCCAAAAAAGTGTTTGGAGAGAAGATCGACAAATGCATCACTTTTGATATATTTATATATACTATATAATTATATATACTATATAAATATATATTATATATTTATATATTTATATATATATATAATTATAAATATATAAATATTTAAATATAATAGGATATTATTATATATATATATCACATATATATATTATGATATAATATATATATATATTTGCTAGTACTATACCTCTCCCGCATTATTTACTACCCACTCTCTGTACGTGGCTAATTCTTTCATTATTCGTTGTTTTAGGCTTTCATTGTTCAAGGTTTTTCTTTTCACATATCTTATGTTCATTTCTCACCCCACCCCCACTCTCCTGATTAATTTCCTCCTATTTTTATCGGTGGCCAATCGTATCAAAGGAGACAAACTTGTCACATTGAACTTTTCGTTTATGGCCAGGCTCCAGCCAGAGTCAACACTGAGCGCCACACCCTGTGTGATAAAACCTCATTAATCGTTACTTTTTTTAAAGGAAACTACTTTACTTATTTAACCATTGTTAAGGACTTACAATTACGAATAATTGATTATTTAAACCTGTTGTTATATCTATAACTTTAAAGCTATAGTTTTGGGATTAATCACCACTCTTGAGTGAATTTTGTAGGTTTGCACCTGCATTAGAATATTCGGATTTTTACAATATCATAATAACCATGCGCAAAAGAGCTATAAAATTACAAAAATTGCTGAATCACTCTTTAGCCTAGAGGCGGTCCAGAGATACTGAAGCGGAAATATATGACTTTACAGAAGGGGGCCGGGGAAAAGTACTAAGTTTCATGACAGCTTAAGATGATCTTAGTTATTGTTATGCTCTTTAACTATTCTTTAAATTCACCTGCGAGGGCTCCCATCAAGTAAAAAGGATCAATTCTTCTAACTAATATCTCCCAGCCCCAAGAAGTAAATGCGTGAAGCGAAGGTTTGATACATTTGGTCTCTTCATCTTTATACTCCTTAAATTTGGCTAATTGTTGGAACCACCTAAAATCAGAGCAGGGGAAGACCAATCACGTCACAAATCTTGCGTAAAAAGAATAGAACGATTTGAAAGTGTAGTATTGACCGAAGTTCACCACCTGAATGGAAACCTGAACCACAAAAACCAGGACAAGCCGTGAGTTTGGGAACAAGAAATGAGAAAAAGAACGCTTAAAAGATTGATAGGACACAAATTGAGAAAGACCTCATATTTTTTTTTTTTTTTTTTTTTTTTTTTTTTTTTTTTTTTTTATTTTTTTTTTTTATTTTTTTGTATGTTTTTTTATTTTATTTTTTTGATCATCATTACCAGGCAAAACTTTGCCTCTGGAATCCACGGGATAAAATACGCCAAGGGAGGTACACCGAAAACACGGACATCAGAAGAGAACTGGAGATAGACATAAAAAGGACAAGAAAAGCGTGGAAATGCCCTGATTGTGATGGCACTAAGACAGGACGGCTAGACGTACGTTTGTTGAAAGTCTATACCGATTGTGGAGCTTAAGTATAGTGAATGTACATTAGGCTTGGGTTTTGCTGTTTTCCTTCAACTTTGACAAGTTATTTATAGCAGCGAGCTCACTGAGTTGTTCGTTGTGACGGTGTGTATAATAAAAGGAAATAGCTTTTCCCTCAAATGGCAAGCCCACTCACAAGCTGAGAGTTAGCAATATGGGAGTTTCAAACTTCCTCATATAGGACTGTGGAGTCGGTGTCAGAAGTCTGAGTCGAGGAGTCAGTTGTTTTGTAGCGGAGTCGAGACGGAAGTAGTATAGTAGGGCGGAAACGGTTATCATTCAGGAGGCGCGACATGACTTTTATATAAGGAAATACTCCGGGTCGATTCTGCAGGAGGCGCGTCAGGAGGAAGCGCGTGACTTTTTATATAGCAATATATATTAGACCGGGGGACTTCCTCTGACGATCAGATTGCTTCCCGTTGTATCGCTCTGTCCTATCATAGTTCGATAATGTGTAGTGTGTTATTTATACAGGTAGACAATATTTAGTTATACATATATTACAACATATATACAGACATTTAGTTATACATACAATATTTATACAATATATATGCATATAAAAGAAAAAACACTAGATACATTTTATATATTTATTGACAAAGAGGCGTTAGCGTTCGGGGTGATGGTCTATCGTTGATGTAGGATATTAGTTCGATAATGGCGGGCGTGTGTAGGTAGTGTGTGGGTTGTGTTGTGGTGTGTTGTATTGTATTGTGTTATGTGCTGTTTATTTATACAACAATTATACGTACATATTACAATATATATTGTACAAACAGTTATAGCATGGAGACGTGGGAGTGAGGTGTTAGAGACATGTCTATACCAGGTCCAGCAGTGAGAGGTGGGAGTGAAGTGTTAGAGACTTGACTATAACAGGTCCAGCATCTAGAGGTAAGAGTGACGTGATAGAGACTTGCCTTTACTAGGGCCAGCAGCTAGAGGTGGGAGTGAAGTGTTAGAGACATGCCTATACCAGGTCCAGCATCGAGAGGTGGGAGTGAAGTGTTAGAGACTTGCCTTATAACAGGTCCAGCATCTAGAGGTGGGAGTGACGTGTTACAGACTTGCCTTTACTTGGGCCAGCAGCTAGAGGTTGAAGTGTTAGAGACATGCCTATACCAGGTCCAGCAGCGAGAGGTGGGAGTGAAGTGTTAGAGACTTGACTATACCAGGTCCAGTATCTAGAGGTGGGAGTGAAGTGTTAGAGACTTGCCTTTACTAGGGCCAGAGTCTAGAGGGGGGAGTGAAGTGTTAGAGACTTGCCTATACTAGGACCAGCCTCGAGAGGTGGGAGTGAGGTATTAGAGACATGCCTTTACTAGGGCCAGCATCGAGAGGTGGGAGTGAAGTGTAAGAGACTTGCCTATACTAGGATCAGCGTCGAGAGGTGGGAGTGAAGTGTTAGAGACTTGCCTTTACTAGGGCCAGCAGCTAGAGGTGGGAGTGCAGTGTTAGAGGCTTAACTACACTAGGACCAGCACCTAGAGGTGGGAGGGAGGTGTTAGAGACTTGCCTATACCAGGATCAGCCTCGAAAGGTGGGAGTGAAGTGTTAGAGACTTGAGTATACCATTTTAAGGTGTAGGTATTTTAAATGTTTTCTTGTATTGTGTGTTGGTATTGTGTTGTTTATTAATACATCGTGTGTTACAACACTTATTTTACAATTGTTATATATATATATATATGTATATATTACAAACAGGTAGACAACACTCATAAAATCGATAAAAGCCTGCAATCTTGAGATAAAGATGAAAATACAAAAAATCGATAAATTCGCTTAGTATAAATGTTATAGCAGTGTGGTGTTGATTTTTAAGTGCGCGGGAGTTTTGGTTTATGCTGGTGGAGGTGACGACGCATGGCTGTGTTAGGGTGTAGCTGGCGGGTGTAGGTTTTTTGTGTAGGTATTTTAATTGTTGTGTGTTGTTTTGAGAGGTGCCGGGGTGACATTATCGGCGTGTACCTGTCATTTTATGTAAAAATAGGACAGGGAATTTCAGTTGTTGGGTGACTGTAATTACATAATCGATACTAGCGGGGTTCCATACTTTTCGACCGTAACATTTGTGACACAACCAAGAAATTATGGATTATACGCGCATGCGCAGTACGCCTGTGAAAAATAGTGGTGCCGTTATCGGTGTGGACATGTCTTTTTATGTAAAAATATGACAAGGAATTTCTGTGTTGGGGTGTAGCGGGGGCACGGGAATAAGACAATATAGATATAATTATTGTCGTTAGAGGGTAGGTGGGGTATGGGGAGGGCGCGGGGATTATGATTTTGGCAGGCGGGGATGATGAGGTTTGAGAGAAATCAACGGGTTTATATAAATCAGCCATGTGTTCGTATGTTTCTTTATACAATATACAAAGACATGTAGACAACAGTTATACAATATAGATAACAAAAAGGCTAGGTTATATAGATAGAAGTATATATGTATATTTTATTTTCAAACAGCAGTAACAAAAAACATTATATGAGTAGGGGTACATATTGGAAGACGGTTATGTTAGATGGAAAGAGGGAGGGTGTGTACAATATTTTTATTTATTTTCAAACAACAGTAACAAAGTGGGACATAATGGAAGAGAGCTATTTTTTAGATGGAAAGAGGTGAAGTGGTCACGTTATCGGTGTGTACCTGTCTTGTGATGTAAAAATAGGACAGGGAATTTTCGCTGTTGGGTGAGTACAGCGAAAAGACTAGCTTATTGTGAAGTTTATTGAGCTCTTTAGTACGGTTGTCCTGCCTCGCGCTTGTTGTTTTAGTGAGAACCGCCAAAAACGTGTGTTTGTCTATTGAGTTGTGTTGTTTTATTCAGCCCCTTAGTACTAGGTGTATCGTGCTCTCCGAAACAAACCAGGAGTTCTCTTCTCGTATAACTTCCTGTCCTGACATTTCTGACAAACGATTCCCGTTTTACTCTCACTAGTTATGACACAGAATCGATGGGCGTCGCGAAACTTCGCGCGGAAAACCATTGATCGTATACTTTATCTAAGAAAAACATTATACGAACAGGATACATAATGAAAGAGAGCTATTTTTAGCCGGAAAGAGGGGTAGTGGCTACGTTATCGTTATGTACCTGTCTTTTTATGTAAAAATAGGACAGGGAATTTCCGTTGTTGGGTGAATGTAATTACATATTGATACAGGTGCTGGGCCACGGGGTAGTTTTCTTTATTATTTATAGTATATCAGGAGTAATAAGTCTACGCAGGCCAATGCACAGCTAGTAGTATGTAACTGACTCCACAAGAGGTGACGTATTTTTATTTGGTTCTTATTACAACGACTAATTGTGTTACCGCTCGTTTTGAAACCGGATCGATGGCCCGCGCAAAATATCGCGCGTAAACCATGGCTAGTATACTTTTATAAACGCCCGTTAGCATAGAGGGTGACGTCGGGGCTAAATATAGCTATCTAGAAAACCGTAATAACATTCTAACAGGCAGAGTTGTGCGTATTGGTAGACGTAAAGGCCTATCTGCAACGGGATTTACCTTTGTAAGACTAACATTTACCTTTGTAAGACTAACCCGGCTACTATTTTTTCTGTTCATTTCATTACAGACAAGCTCAAAACACAAGAGATCAATAGTAGAAATTTTTATAAAAGAAGCATTCCTTCGTTCGTGTGTTCGAACCCCCAGGATTTAAGGTTTCACTTTTTTTTACACAGGCGGTATCTGGTGATAGGTTTTATATTGTCTCCCAAGCGTTTCAAACATGCGTCGACCACGGAAATTTAGGACATTAAATAAATGTAACTAAGTATTTGTGCCAATTATCAACAGTTATCTACTTTTTTGTCCTACAATTTTCAAACTTTAGTGAAAACTTTTCTTCCAATTACCAAAGATGGTCCCAACATTTTTCCCAGTTCTGCTCAAAAGTTCCAACCTGTAGGTAAATAGATCAGCTGTCAAATACTTATTTAAATATGTCTTGTAGTTTTCCAAACTTTTCATTAAATATTTTTTTTCATTAAATATTTTTTTCCTGTTGTCAGTACTTGACATGGCAAATAATTCTTGCAGCTGTCAAACATTTCTTCCACTTGTCAAATATTTATGCAAATATATCTTCCACTTGGCAATTATTTCTTACAGTTGTCAAATATTTATGCAAATATTTTTTCCACCAGTCAAATAATTTTTACAGTTGGCAAATATTTATGCAAATATTTCTTCCACTTGGCAAATATTTCTTACAGTTGTCACATATTTATGCAATTTTTTTCCAGTTGCCAAATATTTCTTCAAATTTTTCCCACTTGGCAAATATTTCTTACAGTTGTCAAAATTTTTCTTTGTATGTGTCAAATATTTCTTCAAATATTTCTTCCACTTGGCAAATTTTTCTTTGCATGTGTCAAATATTTATGCAAATATTTTTTTCCAGTTGCCAAATATTTCTTCAAATTTTTCCCACTTGGCAAATATTTCTTACAGTTGTCAAAATATTTCTTCCACATGTCAAATATTTCTTCAAATATTTCTTCCACTTGTCAAATTTTTCTTTGCATGTGTCAAATATGTCTTCAAATATTTCTTCCACTTGGCAAATATTTCTTACAGTTGTCAAATATTTATGCAAATATTTTATTTTCCAGTTGCCAAATATTTCTTCAATTTTTTTTTCCACCTGTCAAAAATTTCTTCCAGTTGTCAAATATTTCTTCAAACGTTTTGTCGGTTGTCAAATATTTCTTCAAATTTTTTTTTCCACCTGTCAAAAATTTCTCCCAGTTGTCAAATATTTCTTCAAACGTTTTGCCGGTTGTCAAAAATTTCTTCCAGTTGTCAAAAAGTTTATGTATAAAAAAACAATAATACAAGAGCAAAAGAACATAAACTTGTTTCCCTTGTAGTATGCGAGCTGGATACTGATAGTCTATAGTTAGCGATGACGACACCCACCCTAACTGAAGCCCTTCGACCCTCTATGCTAACGGAGTTTCACGCGACCTACGATCAATGGATACCTTGCGAAGTCTGACCAGACCATCGATCTGGTTTCATAACTAGCGGTAACACAGTTAGCATCACGTCGGCGGACTTAACACCACGTGGCTCACACATACCTTGTGTATATCGTCAATGATAAACTCTCTCTGGACACCGAAATTGATAGCATCCTTAACAAAGCTGCAGCTACCTTTATCCGCCTCACATCACGTGTTTGGGGAAACGCCAAACTCACAATGAAGACCAAAGCTGCGATATATAACGCCTGCATCACCAGCACAGTTGTATATGGCAGTGAGACCTGGACAATCTATGCTAAGCAAGAAAGAAGGCTCAATACCTTCCATCTACCATGTCTGCGTCACCTCCTCGGCCTTTCGCAAAAAGATAAAGTGCCAAATGTCGAGGTATGGTCACGTGTTGGCCTTCCAAGCCTGTATACTCGGCTGAGACAGGGAAGACTACGCTGGTTTGGTCATATCCGCCGCATGAAAGCTAGTTGCCTTTGAAGAAATGTTTGGCGACTAGCATAAATATTTTAAGAAATATTTGACAACTGTCAGAAATATTTGACAACTGTTAGAAATATTTGACAACTGGAAGACCCGTTTGAAGAAATATTTGACAACTAACACAACAATTTGCATAAGTATGTGACACCTGTAAGAAATATTTGACCTGTGGAAGAAACATTTGGATAAATATTTGACAACTGTAAGAAATATTTATCAGGTGAAAAAAATTTTAAGAAATATTTGACAACTGGGAAAATGTTTGAAGAAATATTTGACAACTGGAAGAAATTTTTTTTTTGACAGGTGGAAAAAAATTGAAGAAATATTTGACAACTGGCAAAACGTTTGAAGAAATATATGACAACTGGAAGACATTTTTTAGACAGGTGAAAAAAAGTTGAAGAAATATTTGACAACTTGCAAAACGTTTGAAGAACTATTTGACAACTGGAAGACATTTTTGACAACCGGCAAAACGTTTGAAGAAATATTTGACAACTGGAAGAAATTTTTGACAGGTGGAAAAAAAAATTAAAGAAATATTTGGCAACTGGAAAAAAATATTCGCATAAATATTTGACAACTGTAAGAAATATTTGCCAAGTGGAAGAAATATTTGAAGACATATTTGACACATGCAAAGAAAAATTTGACAAGTGGAAGAAATATTTGAAGAAATATTTGACATGTGGAAGAAATATTTTGACAACTGTAAGAAATATTTGCCAAGTCGGAAAAATTTGAAGAAATATTTGGCAACTGGAAAAAAATATTTGCATAAATATTTGACACATGCAAAGAAAAATTTGCCAAGTGGAAGAAATATTTGAAGAAATATTTGACACATACAAAGAAACATTTTGACAACTGTAAGAAATATTTGCCAAGTGGGAAAAAATTTGAAGAAATATTTGGCAACTGGACAAAAATATTTGCATAAATATTTGACAACTGTAAGAAATATTTGCCAAGTGGAAGAAATATTTGCATAAATATTTGCCAACTGTAAAAATTATTTGACAGGTTGAAAAAATATTTGCATAAATATTTGACAACTGTAAGAAATATTTGCCAAGTGGAAGAAATATTTGCATAAATATTTGACAAGTGGAAGAAATGTTTGACAGCTGCAAGAATTATTTGCCTTGTCATGTACTGACAATAGGAAAAAATATTTAATGAAAAAAAAAATATTTAATGAAAAGTTTGGAAAACTACAAGAAATATTTAAATAAGTATTTGACAGCTGATCTATTTACCTACAGGTTGGAACTTTTGAGCAGAACTGGGAAAAATGTTGGGACCATCTTTGGTAATTGGAAGAAAAGTTTTCACTAAAGTTTGAAAATTGTAGGACAAAAAAGTAGATAACTGTTGATAATTGGCACAAATACTTAGTTACATTTATTTAATGTCCTAAATTTCCGTGGTCGACGCATGTTTGAAACGCTTGGGAGACAATATAAAACCTATCACCAGATACGGCCCGTGTAAAAAAAAAGTGAAACCTTGAATCCTGGGGGTTCGAACACACGACGAACGACGGAAATTCCCTGTCCTATTTTTACATAAAATGACAGGTAAATAACGATAACGTAGCCACTACCCCTCTTTCCGGCTAAAAATAGCTCTCTTCCGTTATGTATCCTGTTCGTATAATGTTTTTCTTAGATAAAGTAAACGATCAATGGTTTTCCGCGCGAAGTTTCGCGACGCCCATCGATTCTGTGTCATAACTAGTGAGAGTAAAACGGGAATCGTTTGTCAGAAATGTCAGGACAGGAAGTTATACGAGAAGAGAACCCATGTTTGTTTCGGGGAGCACGATACACCTAGTACTAAGGGGCTGAATAAAACAACACAACTCAATAGACAAACACACGTTTTTGGCGGTTCTCACTAAAACAACAAGCGCGAGGCAGGACAACCGTACTAAGGAGCTCAATAAACATCACAATAAGCTAGTCTTTTAGCTGTACTCACCCAACAGCGGAAATTCCCTGTCCTATTTTTACATCACAAGACAGGTACACACAGATAACGTGACCACTTCACCTTATAGAATGTTCCATCCCTACTATTGCCATGAGTGACCACTATCCCATATGTTGCACTTGGGCAAAACATGGGTACAAATCTTCTAAAAATAAACACATCAGTATTGAATATAGAAGTCTAAAAAATTTCAACCAAGAATTATTTTTAAATGATTTGCGAAATGCGCCTTTCGCCGATGTTTACCAGCTTCCTGATCCTGATGACGCCATTGCATATTGGACACGGACATTTTATAGTATTTTTAATAAGCATGCGCCTACTAAAGAAATTCGCGTAAAAAGACAAATAAAATCTCCATTTATCACACAAGAAGTACTTGCTGCTATGAGGCAGAGGGATCGAGCGCACAAAAATAAGGACATCATTACATATCGGGCAGCAAGGAACAAAGTACAATATTTAATTCGCAGAGAAAAGTAAAACTACTTTAGTCTTTTAGTTCAAAGCAAAAGCAACAGTAGAAATATATGGAAGGCAATCAATACCTTGGTGAACAAAAGAAATTCGCCTGACTCACAAAATCCTAATACTTAATTTACTTGTACAGACTTCAGCAATCATTTTCAGGCAGACATTTACAATATAAAATCCGCCATACCTTCTTCCCCTTGTGACTTCAGCGAATTATCTACGTTCTGCGAGAACAAGTGTACTAACCCCATTCCATGCGACATTCCTTTTATAACAGTTAACGAAGTTTATAACTATCTTATTGATCTTAAAGATAACAACTCATCGGGACTTGATGGAATCAGTAATCGAATACTGCGTTATGCTGCACCGGCTATTACTGATACACTAACATACATATATAATCAATGTCTCGCAAGGAGCTACTTTCCATCTGCCTTTAAAATCGCTAAAGTATACCCTCTTGTTAAACCTGGTTCATCAGATAATAACAACCTTGGTAACTATAGGCCCATTTCTCTTATATCGTCGCTGTCCAAACCACTGGAAAAACACATACACAAAACAGTAATAGAACACCTAGCCAATAATGACCTGCTAGTTGATAGTCAGTCGGGGTTTAGACCAAAACATTCATGTCACACAGCCTTAACAAAAATTATAGACAACTGACATCTAAATATCAATAACGATAATTTATGTGGAGCAATCTTTGTCGACTATAAAAAACATTCGATATGATAGATCACACTATTTTAATCAGAAAATTAGAAACAATGAAAGTAAATCTTAAGCTGGTGAAGTTAATTAAATCATTTCTGACAGACAGACAACAAGTGGTGTCTTACAATAATTCTTTGTCCAACCCAACTGTTGTCGATATCGGTGTTCCCCAGGGCTCTATTCTCGGCCCTCTTCTCTTTGCCGTATACATTAATAATCTTCCTCTGCACATCAAACATTCATCCTGTGACCTGTTTGCCGATGACTGTACTGTTTACACTAGTGACAAAAGTTACGCTGCACTAGAACTATCTTTACAAACTGACACACATAATATTTTTAATGTATGTTAATATCAACCAGACAAAAACTACAAAACTCGCAGAAAACAACACTTCAGCTCTACATTGGAACATCACTAATTGAAAACGTAAATGAACATAAAACTCTAGGTCTAACTGTTGACCAGCACCTAAGTTGGAACTCACATGTAAGTGCACTCACAAAGCTAACTGCACAAAAAGTTTACCAATTAGCCAAAATCAAACACTTCCTGGATGAGGGGGCAAGGAAAATGTTCTACACATCTCACATACAAACATACCTAGACTATTGTTCCACAATCTGGGATGGTTGTTCCATATCCAACACAAAAAGGCTTCATTCACTTCAAAAACGTGCAGTGCGCCTAGTTGCTGATAAATACCAAACACATTGTATAGATCTATATAACTATCTTAAAATATTACCCCTTAGAAAGCGCTTCCTATTTAACAAAGCTAAATTCGCTCACAAAATCTTGTCACATAATGCTCCAACGTATCTGTGGCCACTTTTAAAATTCAATGAAAAACGTAGTCAGCGCTTAAACCAGTTAGAGGTACCCAAGCCGAGGCTAGATTTGTACAAGAAGAGCTTGGTTTACTTAGCTGCTCATCTTTGGAACAATCTTCCACATGACCTGAAAAAGATGCACAGTCCCTACTCATATAATCGTAGGCTGTTCAAATACATTATGAGCGCGGATTATATGCCGCCCTAAGGGATTATGTTTCGAATTATTATTATCTAATATACTGTATGGAGGGTCTGATGATCTTGTTTTTCATTTTAATATACCTTACTTCTTAATTGTAATCAGATACTGTAAATGTATGCTTTTATACTACTTATAATGTTGCATCGCCGTTGAACTAATACCTTAAGTATGTTGGAGAATGTCTGGATACCTAGCAATAAAGATGAGTAAGAGGAAGGGCAAAATGCAAGACGGGCCTATATGTACGATTCTCATCTATCAGTCAATACCCTTTACCTCCCTAAGGAGCATAGGTCATAAAACTGGATCTCGTGTAGTGAAATTTGATTATGTCTGGATGTTACAAATGTATGTTATTATTTTACCTCGATAATGTTGTATGCTTAAATAATGCTAAAAATACATGTGCTATTGAAAGGATACGGTATGAAAGGTGAGCGAAAGGAATGGCAGAATGTTAGACGGGCCTGCGTGCCCAATTCTCAACCCTTTGAAAATAAAGTTCGTTCGTTCGTTCGTTCTTTCCATCTAAAAAAATAGCTCTCTTCCATTATGTCCCCCTTTGTTACTGTTGTTTGAAAATAAATAAAAATATTGTACACACCCTCCCTCTTTCCGTCTAACATAACCGTCTTCCAATATGTACCCCTACTCATATAATGTTTTTTGTTACTGCTGTTTGAAAATAAAATATACATATATACTTCTATTTATATAACCTTGCCTTTTTATTATCTATATTGTATAACTGTTGTCTACATGTCTTTGTATATTGTATAAAGAAACATACGAACACATGGCTGACTTATATAAACCCGTTGATTTTTCTCTCACCCCTCATCACCCCCGCCTGCCATAATCAATATCCCCGCGCCCTCCCCATACCCCACCTACCCTCTAACGACAATAATTATATCTATATTGTCTTATTCCCGTGCCCCCGCTACATCCCAACACAGAAATTCCATGTAATATTTTTACATAAAAAGACATGTCCTCACTGATAACGGTACCACAATCTTTCACAGGCGTACTGCGCATGCGCGTACAATCCATAATTTCTTGGTTTTGTCACAAATGTTACGGTCGAAAAGTATGGAACCCCGCTAGTATCGATTATGTAATTACAGTCACCCAACAACTGAAATTCCCTGTCCTATTTTTACATAAAAAGACAGGTACACGCCGATAATGTCACCCCGGCACCTCTCAAAACAACACACAACAATTAAAATACCTACACAAAAAACCCACACCCGCCAGCTACACCCTAACACAGCCATGCGTCGTCACCTCCGCCAGCATAAACCAAAACTCCCGCGCACTTAAAAATCAACACCACACTGCTATAACATTTATGCTAAGCGAATTTATCGATTTTTTATATTTTCCTCTTTATCTCAAGATTGCAGGCTTTTATCGATTTTATGTATGTTGTCTACCTGTTTGTAAAATATATAAATAACTGGTGTAAAATATGTGTTGTAACACACGATGTATGAATAAACAACACAATACCAACACACAATACAACGACACAATTAAAATACCTACACACACAAAATGGTATAGTCAAGTCTCTAACACTTCACTCCCACCTCTCGAGGCTGGTCCTAGTATAGGTAAGTCTCTAACACCTCACTCCCACCTCTCGCTGCTGGTCCTAGTAAAGGCAAGTCTCTAACACTTCACTCCCACATCTAGATGCTGGCCCTAGTAAAGGCAAGGCTCTAACACTTCACTCCCTCCTCTAGCTGGTAGACTTAGTATAGGCAAGTCTCTAACACCTCACTCCCACCTCTAGATACTGGCCCTAGTATAGGCATGTCTCTAACACCTCACTCCCACCTCTCGAGGCTGGTCCTAGTATAGTCAAGTCTCTAACACTGCACACCCACCTCTAGCTGCTGGCCCTAGTAAAGACAAGTCTCTAACACTTCACTCCCACCTCTACATTATTGACCTAGTATAGTGACGTCTCTAACACTTCACTTTCACCTCTCGATGCTGACCCTAGTAAAGGCATGTCTCTAATACCTCACTCCCACCTCTCGAGACTGGTCCTAGTATAGGCAAGTCTCTAAAACTTCACTCCCACCTCTAGACGCTGGTCCTAGTAAAGGCAAGTCTCTAACACTTCCCTCCCACCTCTAGATGCTGGACCTAGTATAGTCAAGTCTCTAACACTTCACTCCCACCTCTCGCTGCTGGTCCTGGTATAGGTATGTCTCTAACACTTCACTCCAACCTCTAGCTGCTGGCCCTAGTAAAAGCAAGTCTCTAACACGTCACTCACACCTCTAGATGCTGGACCTGTTATAGGCAAATCTCTAACACTTCACTCCCACCTCTCACTGCTGGACCTGGTATAGACATGTCTCTAACACCTCACACCCACGTCTCCATGCTATAACTGTTTGTACAATATATATTCTAATATGTACGTATAATTGTTGTATAAATAAACAACACATAACACAATACAATACAACACACCACAACACAACCCGCACACTACCTACACACGGCCGCCATTATCGAACTAATATCCTACATCAACCATAGACCATCACCCCGACCGCTAACGCCTCTTTGTCAATAAATATATAAAATGTATCTAGTGTTTTTTCTTTTATATGTATATATATTGTATAAATATTGTATGTATAACTAAATGTCTGTATATATGTTGTAATATATGTATAACTAAATATTGTCTACCTGTATAAATAACACACTACACATTATCGAACTATGATAGGACAGAGCGATACAACGGGAAGCAATCTGATCGTCAGAGGAAGTCCCCCGGTCTAATATATATTGCTATATAAAAAGTCACGCGCCTCCTCCTGACGCGCCTCCTGCAGAATCGACCCGGAGTATTTCCTTATATAAAAGTCATGTCGCGCCTCCTCAATGATAACCGTTTCCGCCCTACTATACTACTTCTACTGACGGAGTCCGTAAAAAATGTCCGGATTCCAACTCTGATTTTTATGCCGCGTGAATAGTAAAAAACTGTTTTCGGATTGGGAGTCTTCTTCTTCTTCTTCCTCGTTCGCCCTGAAAAGGACGGTGGTTGTGTTGTGTCTGTTTACGCCTAAGCTGTGATATCTGCACCTTTCGGTCGACACATCCGACTTCTGCACGGCATTTTTTGGCACCGGGTTTGCCTTCCCTCTTCGATCCGTACTCGCTCAGCCAGACTGCACTGCTGCAGACTGTTTCCAGGACCATCACGTGGAGGTGGAGTACGGTCATGACCAGCTCTGGTTCGCTGGTCCTGATGCAAGCAGTCAAGCTATGGGTCGCTGACTGCAATCACTATTGCTGCATCTTTGGGTCCCGGATTGGGAGTAATAGTTGGACTTACAAAATTCTTGGAGTTGGAAAATTTTTTTGGTCGACTCCACAACCCTGTCCTCATGCCTTACTTTGCCCAACACTCCGGTTACTGAACTATGCATTCCAGGTAAACAATTTTAGTTCAATGGGTTGAACCGTGCACCTAAGTCACAATAGATGCTTATCGACACGACCACAAGGATATTTATACGCGCTTAAACAACACACATAACAAAAGACAATAAGTAGTCCCATTGCAGAATCTGCCGTATGGACGCGAAGTGTTAGAGACTTCACAACACTTGGTCCAGCTTTTTTATAAAGTTGGGTGACGAGTACGCCTCCTCGCTACGGTTACTTTTGCCTTTCCTGACTCAAGAACAGAGTTAAGTACCCATTTACAGCTGGAGACACTGGAGCTTGACGCCGCCAGATTTCGATCCCGGAACCCGGTAACAGTGCTGCTAGAGGAGAGAGCTCTAACCACTCAGCCAATTTTTGCAGCGCCGCTACCACTTGAATGAACTGTGATCTAATCTCCTCTTCTAACTACAGCTTCAGTGCTTACTACAGACTTGCCGTACAACACTATCTCCGGCGAGTCCAGATTTTTCCCCTACCAAAATTAGGAGTCAGAATTAGTTATCCCTTCTCTGATGATAAATATTTGATGACCGTCGAAGACGCAAGGGACATTTAAATGTGTTCCTATGGGCTGGAGATGTATTAGCGGTTTGGACTTCTTGAGAATTGTTTCAGATGTCTAAATATGGAGTTACGGCCATCATTGTAGAAGAAAATCCCTAGCCGGGGAATGTTCACGTACACAAGTGTTAAAACCCTTACTTTTCTGTCTTGGTTATTTCTCTTTTTTATTTTTATTTACCCAGTGTGGAAAGAACACAAACAGATTGATGTTCGAGCCATCTTTCGCTAGTTATCAGGATTTATAATTTTCGAACTAGCCCTATTAGCTTTTTCAATCGCACCATAACTTCTGCTTACGGTTGTCATTACCAGGATTTTGTCTGGCTTAAGAGAGATGGCGTTAATGTTTTGTCATCACCTTATTTTTTAAAACATTTTCTATGTGTGACTTCTAATTCAAATATTGTGGAGCAAGTCATGATTTGCCAATCTGTTTCTTGTGGTTACTTGCACGCTGTTGTATTTTTCCACTTCACTTTTGTTCCTAAAATCATCTTTTATTGTGTCTCTTCGTCTTCTAATTTTACTTTGATTTCATTTATTTTTCTTGTCCTTCCAACCTTCTTCTGTGGTAAGAATGACTGAGCAGTATTTATTTCTGAAACAGTATTTGTCCGTATACCATCCGAACACTGTATTCGATGCCTTTCCCTCAAAGGCTCAAAACATCATCATTTCTACTGACTCAATGTCTGCCCTTCAAGCTTTGGAAGGCAGTGGGCATTGTAGAACTGAATTAACCAAAGTAATCCTCGATGCTGATCAGCTTATCACTTCCTATGGCACCAGAATAGTTATTCAGTGGATCCCTGGTCACTCAAATACACCAGGTAATGACAGAGGAGACGTATTAGTAACGAAGAGAACAAGATAAGAACAAACACCCACAGCAACAACTCTCCACCCAGCGAAAGTACTCATACGAACAATAAACAAAGAAATTTGGCTGAACACATAGGCCATGGGAAACACCGGAAGAGAGTTTTACAGACATATGGCCGGTCCTGATCCTAATGACAACATTGTCCATCTTACAAGAAGGGATCAGAGCACCATTTTTCGGCTCAGAACACAACATATACCACTCAACAGTCACTTGAACAGACTCCAACACAACCCTCTCCAGACTGCCAGTTATGTAACTACCCCTACGAAACTGTTGACCACCACCTCTGTCAGTGCCCAGCACTCGATGATGTTATGAGAATGTTCCTTCCTCCGAGGCCAGATAAGTGAAACACCTTGTACGGAGAAACAAAACAACGTGCGAAAACAAGCAGATATCACTACATGGCATTGGGCTGAAGGGCGAGAACCCAAGCGCCGCTGGATCAATAACAACAACAGTATTTGTAACATATCGTGCGGTGAGGACTTGTTTGTTTTAACTCCATTTCATCGTTGTTGCATTTTTTTTATGTTATCACTGCATACAAAATGAGACATTATGGCTCGTTTACTTTTTCGTAATTCCCTCTCATCGCCTTTATTATCTATTATTTCGGCATATTTAACGCACGTAATTTCGTGTCTATCCTCTACTCAGACTTGTACCCATTTTTTCTACTATCATTGTTCACGTTTCACGCTTCGATGCATGGCAGGGCCAGACAATCGCCCAGCCCTGAGAGATTAATGGAATCACTAAACCTGATAGATCACATTGACTCTAGGTAAATGCGAGCATAAAGTGTTTGTTCAAGATTGCATAATTACTTCCGATCCGCCAGAAGAATGGACTTGCAATACGGGTTTAATTGCATAAACCACGATGTGTCTAGACAGGCAGTCGGATTTGCGACAAGTCCTGTGACACAAGCACTGGCTTCCTAGCTCGATGGTTCATGGTTCGATCCCAAGTTGAGGTGGGATTTTTTAGACCGCAAACGGCTCTGGGGTCGACTCAGCCTCATGAATTGGGTACCAGAGTAACTCTGTGAAGGTTAAGGTGACCGGGGTGATGCTGCCCACATCACCCCCTAGTGTGCCGATGGGCAAGAAAATATGGGCCTAACACCATATTCCCAATATTCCTCAATGGATGTGTAACGGGATCCTTTTCCTTTACCTTTTACATGTGATACAAGAGATCGACAGAGTCTGATAAACTAAGTAATCAGACTTTCGAATTACTTGGGATAGGTGATTATAGATAATCGCAATCTTGAAAGACATTTTGAAGAGTGAGTGGGAAGTGTGATATAAGTAAACTTTGACAACGGTGTACGGAAATCACTATTCAATATATGGAAAGTGGCTGTTTAAATTCTCAAACGTATGAGTCACGCAGGAAATTCCGTAAGCACTACTCTATCATAGCATGTATTTTGAATGCCAATGGTTTGGCAATTCGAGTTGTCATTTACAATCGCTCTGATTGGGAGTTGCCAAGTAGCAGACAACAAGAGTGCGTGAGTGAAGTCTAAAATATAATGTAGAACATTTTATACATACGGCACTGCATTCCCGAAATCGCCAAGTAGACAGCTTGGACTGAAGCCAGGAAACAATAGAAGTAAAGATTCTGACTTTAAATTGGACCGGACTTAGCCGAAAACATTTGAACACCACAGCAAGGAACCCTAAGTTATTCATACAGAAACCTGACTTATACAGGACTTACTCACAAAGTCGCAGAGGGATTTTTTAGAAGAACTTAATACCCTGATGTGTGTTCTCGGCATCTAAATCAAGTTGCCAAGACTATTTACCTGAGCAAGAAGTCTAAGATTTCTCACTTATTGAGGTAAGTGGCAACATATTTCCTGTGGCTAAATGGATAATTAGCGACGAACAGTAGATCAAGTCAGGGTATTCTTGACCTAGTGAAATACCCCATTCTCAGAAATAAGCACTGGTGTATGGATGGCAAAGGAAATAGTCAGACTATAAGTACTCTAGTCCAGATAGTAAAGTGATATAGATCAAAAGCCTACCTTGCCTTGCCGCTACGGCTACACCTATGCTTGTATAAATTATTCCCAATTAATTAATTTACAAATACAGAACGTGAAAATGATTCAATAACTTAACAAAGTTAAGAAAATCAATCAATTTACTTTATTGCTTAATCTTCTCTTTTCTCTGTATTTGGAATGAAAACAAGGATATGTATTTAT
The DNA here is from genome assembly GCA_024509875.1 of Oreohelix idahoensis. Lineage (NCBI taxonomy): Eukaryota > Metazoa > Mollusca > Gastropoda > Stylommatophora > Oreohelicidae > Oreohelix > Oreohelix idahoensis. The sequence continues at coordinate 229,155 of JAMPIV010005240.1, read as the reverse complement.
AAATTTACATTAATCAAAATAAGTGACACAAAAAATATTCATTGTTTATACAATCTAAACACTGTCCTAGTTCACTGTCTTTTTCATCATCTGACTAGCGCTGGATTCTGGTATATCATTTGCGGTAATGTTTATCTTCACCAAATTCCTAGCCTGTGGAGCTGCAATGCTACACCCAGTTGTTTTATAGTCGGTATTAACACACAGTTCAGTCAATATGCTGGACTACCATCACTACATGGAGACCAGATATTCAGGAGTAATCCAATCACTTTCGTGTTCCGTTGTCACAATACTTCGGAATGCACAGTTGGATCCACCACCAGAATTAACGTCAAACCTGCAACGTGATAAGCCTTGTGGATAGTATCGTTCCGCATTTTACTACATATCCTAGTGTGTGTGTGTGTGTGTGTGTGTGTGTGTGTGTGTGTGTGTGTGTGTGTGTGTGTGTGTGTGTGTGTGTGTGTGTGTGTGTGTTAGTGTCATCAGAGTGTGCATGGGTATGAGATGTCCATATGTTTGTTACATAAGTGTCATGGTGTCATTACGAACCTAGTAGTTGCATAATAATATAACAAAAGATGATACACCAGATATATACAGAAAGTAGAATGATATAGAAATAATAACTCTTTGAGCTCCAGTCTTCCAAGCCAGCTCTAACAAGTGCTGATAGCTTGCAGGCGTGCATTTACCAGTCCTGAAAAAGACTGCTTGCAGTGCCAGGCCGGATAATAATAATAATAGCCCCTTCAGTCATAACTGACTATGGGAATGCGCCCCTGAGGTGACAGCCCTCAGCTGCTTATTTTCCTGGTGCTCCTTTCGACGTTTTCTCCTCACCTCTGCTTCTTGTGTGAGCCTCTCTTCGCCCAATCTGAGGTGGCGCCGTAAATAGCATCGCCACTTAGTGCGATCGGCAGCTTCATCCTCCCATGTTGCTGGATCTATGTCCAGTGCCCTCATATCTCTCTTGCACACATCTTTGAACCTCAGCTGTGGTCGCCCAACTGTTCTCTTGCCATCTGCTAACTGTCCGTAGAAGATATCTTTTGGGATGCGACCATCATCCATGCGGCGAACATGGCCAAGCCAGCGAAGTCTGCGCTGTCTAAGAAGCGTATACATACTTTGAAGGCCAGCACGTGACAACACCTCGACATTTGTCACTTTATCTTTCCACGAGATGCCGAGGATGCGGCGTAGACACCGCAAATGGAAGGTATTGAGCCTTCTTTCTTGCGTAGCATAGGTCGTCCAGGTCTCGCTGCCATATAGGAGTGTGCTGGTGACGCAGGCATTATATACCGCAGCTTTGGTCTTCATTGAGTTTAGAGTTTCCCCAAACACGCGATGTGAGGCGGGCAAAGGTAGATGCAGCTTTGCCAATGCGACTGTCGATTTCTGTATCCAGTGAGAGTTTGTCATTGATGGTAGACCCTAGGTATGTGAAGTGGTGCACCACTGCCAATTCATAGTTATCGATAGTGATAACTGGTGCAGCACCCACATCCTGACTCAGCACATTCGTTTTCTTTAGACTTATTGTGAGGCCAAAGTCCTTGCATGCTTTAGTGAAGCGATTCATCAAGCTCTGAAGCTCCTGTTGGCTTTGAGTGACGACTGCAGCATCATCAGCGAACAACAAGTCTCTTATAGTGACCCTTCTGATTTTTGTTTTTGCCTTCAGCCTTGAAAGATTAAACAGACGGCCATCTGACCTAGTGTGAAGGCATATTCCTTCAGTTGCATCTCTGAATGCATGTTTCAAGAGTAAGGCAAAGAAGATTCCGAAGAGGGTCGGAGCCAGAACACAGCCTTGTTTAACGCCACTTCGTATATCAAAGGGCTGTGACGTGCTTCCAGCATATTGGACTGTTCCCTTCATGCCGTCATGGAATGACTTTATCATTTCCAGCATTTTAGAAGGGCAGCCTATTTTCAGGAGGATTTTAAAGAGTCCATCCTTACTAACCAGGTCGAATGCTTTTGTGAGGTCTTTAAAGGCGATATATAATGGTCTTTTCTGCTCTCTTGATTTTTCCTGAAGCTGGCGGAGAGAGAAGATCATGTCTGTTGTTGATCTGCCAGCTCGGAATCCACACTGTGACTCTGGATATATGCGCTCAGCTAACTTGTGTAGTCGCATTAAGATGACTTTGGCAAAAACCTTACCAACAATACTAAGAAGAGAGATGCCTCTGTAGTTATTGCAATCACTCATGTCTCCTTTATTTTTATACAGTGTTACAATCTTGGCATCTCGCATGTCTTGAGGAATAGTTGTCTCTTCCCAGCACTGGCACAGCATCCTATGCAGGGGATGTAATAGCGTGCTCTTACAGCATTTGATTAAATCAGGAGGAATCCCATCACTGCCTGGTGCTTTGCCAGAGGCCAAGGTATCAATGGCCTTGCTGAGTTCCTCTAATGTTGGTTCGGCATCCAGCTCCTCCATAGTTGGCAGACTGTTGACACCATCAAGGGCTGCAGGCGTAACGGTATTGTCTCTAGCGTAGAGCTCAGAGAAGTGCTCGACCCACCTATCCATCTGCTTACCCTTATCGGTTAGCTTCTCTCCGCTGATGGTTTTTAGCGGTGCCGTCTTACTTTTATGGGGGCCAAGTGCTTTCTTTATACCGTCATACATTTGTCTAATGTTGCCTGTTTGCGCTGCGATCTGGATGCTCTCACTGAGCTGGAGCCAGTAGTCATTTGCACAGCGTCGAGCAGTTTGTTGAACTTTGCTTCTCGTAGCCCTCAGGATCTGTAGGGTTCTGGCACTCGGTGAACGTTTGTATTCATTCATAGCACTGCGCTTAGCTTCAATGACAGGTGCCATCACATCTGATGAAGCATCAAACCAGTCATTTGACTTTGCTGTTTTCTTACCAAAGGTGGCAAGTGCAGTACTTTGAATGGTGTTCCGTAGATGCTCCCAGTTCTCTGTAATAGTATCACCATTCTGAGGGCTACTGAGCACTTTCTCGAAGGTCGCAGTGAATTGAGCGATCATGAAAGGGTCTGACATCTTGCTGGTATCAATGCGTGGTTTCCCTTCATGTCTGACACGATAGAGTTTTCTTGGTTGTGCTCTGATTTTGCAGCAAACCAAAGAGTGATCTGTATCACAGTCTGCACTATGGTACGAGCGCGTGGAGAGCACAGACCTGAGGAGTGGCCTTCTGACGAGAATCAGGTCAAGTTGGTGCCAGTGCTTGGATCGTGGGTGTCTCCATGACACCTTATGCTGGGGTTTTGTCTGAAAGTAGGCGTTGGTCACGCAGAGGTCATGGTGGACGCACAACTCTAAGAGCCGTTGTCCATTTTCATTCATCTTGCCAATACCAAACCTGCCCAGACACGAAGGCCATGAAACATTATCGGCACCCACTCTAGCGTTAAAGTTACCAAGGAGAACAAGCTGTTCTTGCCTAGGTATGCTTTTGATAATTGCTGTTAGATTCTCGTAGAACTCATCTTTAGCTTCTGAGGCAGAGTACAGAGTAGGAGCATACACACTGACAAGGGTGATGGGACCTGTGCTAGTTTGCAGGCGGAGCGTTAATAGGCGTTCTGATCCATTCTCGCCTGGGTCAACCATTTTAGTTAGCGATTTTTTGACCGCAAAACCTACTCCGTGTTCTCTAGCTTTATTAAGATCTTTCCCTTGCCAATAAAATGTGTAGTCCTTCTCGCTCACCGTTCCAGAGCCCGCCAGGCGCGTTTCCTGAAGTGCAGCTATATCCACCTGAAGTCGTTTAAGCTCATCATTAATTATGGCTGTCTTCCTTACATCGTTTACATCCTGTAGGTTTTCGGATAGTCCAGTCAACATAGTCCGGACGTTCCAGCATCCCAATCTGAGAGTTTGCTTATTTCTATTTTTTCGATAATTGCTTGGTGCAAAATTTTCTGTCCACAGTTCGGGTTTGACCCTAATCCCCATGCATCCAATGGGGAAAGCAGACAGTGGCGGGACAACACCTTATTGACTGGGGGCTGCCCAGCTTGAAGCGGGCGGTAGCTGTCCAGTGAGATCCTAGAACCTCTCCCACTGTCGGAAGTAGCCCCTGGCGCCATGCCCTACGCCAATTGGGCAAATGCTTATAACCGGTAACTGCTACTTCCCGTGTTTTGCCGACACCTATAGGGTGAAGCTGGAGTGTCCTCTCCAGGGCGCGAGCTTGGGCACAGTTATATGGAGATCAAGCTGTTGCCCATGCAGCATGTTCCCCCTCTCCACACAGCCGGTAGATCCAAAGGAACGGCAGTAACCGATACAGTTTGGTACCAGCCATGTCGCAGGAGTTGCCAGAATAATGTCGAATCGACATTAGACTGCCTTAGGGACTCCGACTCCGGATTTATCCTCAGGGTTTACTCCCGAAGCCAATTCCATAAATGGATATTCCCGCAAGGCAGCGGTGGTTTGAATTCAGAGTTCCTTCTCTTAGATAAGCTACCAACCAAGGATCACGAGCCCTATCTGCCCGAAGCTGCTGGTTTTAAGGCGCCAGTCGCTCGCCTTTGCCCCTTCTCCCGTCAGTGGAAACAGTTCCGCCGGGCTCAAATTGAGCCACACATGAAGGCCGGGAGCTGGACTTGGTTGTCAGAGGCTGTTTGAGGCGCGTGCCATAGAAGTATTTTATCTGCAGTGAGAGCTTATCCTCACTACAACTCCCGGCAATAACAACCTTTGGAACCAGGCCGGATAAAATTTGGTTATATTTATGGTATCTCAATCTTCCATAATTACATCACAAAGAGCCATACCTGATATCTCAATAAATATTATCCCTATCATAATACAAAACAATGTAATAACGTGTACTGCACATGTTTAATATCGGTATATGATGTCAATATAACATTCAGAATACATTTTTATTAATGTAATTCTACATACCCTGAGGCTTTCAGAATAAAAATATGCAAGACCCCGGTACGGCTGGTTCTAATGCAATTTCTCGAGGTCGAGATGAATTTTGGAGTATCAGCTCTCATACATCTGGGCAGCTTTTGTAAACTGCTGGATTCGTTGTGTGTCCTGATCTTGAAATCTCACCTCTATATAGACTGAACATGCGGGCGTATCTGCGAGCAAATACGTCACATATTCTTTGACGACTGAAGATTTCTCCATCGGAGGCAAAAATATGGCAGATGTGCTTTTCTAATAATGACGATCCCATCCGTTCTGTCCATCCACTTTACCTATCACTTTCACCCGTGTACCTTTGCGCATTCTTCATTTTTATCTCGAATTTTATATACGCCTTTGCGTATCCGCTTCTTCGATAATTCACGCAATTTTGCCAAATACTCTGCAAATATGGCAAGGGGTGATAAACCAAACAAGTCCATACCTGTCTTCCATCTGCTCCTAATTTGTGATAAAGGGTGAATCCTTTCACATTATCCGTTTAGGAAATAACGCATAATTCTAACCTAGCTACGAAAATGTAGGGGTTTTTCCATCTTTCCCCAAGGAATTTTCTGCGACTGGTTTTTCATATAGCATTACCACGTAAGGGTCTGTTCTTTCATAGTTTTTCAATACAAATATGGTCGTTATATTTATTAGGAAAGGAAATTGAACGAGGATCCTAAATATGTTCAGTTTATAAATTACAAAGTTTTTAATTAGAATAATGTGTTTTTGCAAGCAATGACATTCGACAATTTTTCAAAACAACTGTAGGAGTTCGTCAGGGATGTATCTTGTCCCCAGTGATCTTTAATATATATCTAGAGCAAATTATGCAGGAGGTTCTCTACGATTATAACACAACCATATCGATTGGAGGCTGACCTCTTTGCAATCTACGTTTTGCTGATGATATCGATCTTATAGTTGGAACAGAATCAGAACTTCAAGACCTTACCTCTAGACTGGAGAAAGTAACAAGAGCGTATGGGATGGAAATTAATATAGAAAAAAGCAAGATATTGGTGAATAGCAATGTGACGTACGTCTAAGTATGACAAATGAATTTCCCTGATTCGATGGATTATAACAGAATATTGGCCTCTCATAACTTTAGAACCCCTGATCATCTATTGTAACTTTAACCTGCATGCAGCATTTCCACGAGAATTTTACACGCTGGATCATTAATATGTAGCCTGCTATCTTCTGTGAACTTTTGAGATCGCATGGCCTTTGATGGGAGGTTAAATCACGCCCTCGACCATCTCTGAGAACGATTTATAGCAATCTTTTCCTTAACGCCGGCCCAAAAGAGGACGTGGCCAGAGACACTCCTGTTTCTAGAGCAATTAACAGCAGTTCATTTTCTTACCTGGCTGTCGCCCCGCCTGGTGGGAGTTGCCAAAGCTTCTCAGAACAGCGGTACCATCAAAGAAGGCTGATCTTCAGAATTCAACGTGGAGCGGTATACGATCTAAAGAATCAGGGAACTCTCAGCTAACGTAGTTAGCTTCTCGAGAAATTTTCGCACCCTTATGCGAGCAGCCTGAAACGAAGAAAATCGGTAGACCGGGGAAAACGGAGGACACACAGCGGTTAACACAACGGCGTTGTACCTCGGATTTGCTATACTTCAAGAAAGGCGTGAAAATTCATCACGTCCCATTTAAGTTACATTCGAGATGTATAAATAAAGAACTCCGAAAACTGCATTTTATCGTTCGTTCTGACAGAATCCTAGTTGCACTAGCATATAGCCTAGTCGGATTCCTGCTAGATTTCATCTACCTTCGTTGACTATTGGAGTGTATTCTTTCTGCGCAGACGGTAATTTATACATTAGCTTCGAGTGATCAGTGGTCTAGTTATTTCACTGGATTGTGGTGTAAATTTAACCTTATTAAATAAACCCATTTTCAAAGTTCTAGTGCAAACTAAATGTTTCATCTAAAAGTATTTCCTAATACAATTAACGCGTAAATTAATTTTGCAGACGTTAAAGAGAATTTTAACTAGTAAATACAGTTTAGTTCTGTATAGATAGATGTGCTTTTGATTATTTTTAACTCACGGGGAGTTTTCCTGATTTGTTAAATTTACGACGCTAATAAAGTAAATAGGCTAACTGTAATTTATCGCGTGTCAGATTATAATATGATTTGTAATGCATTTCTTGTTTTGATTATCTTTCATTCAGAACGATCATTCAACCTGCATCCCAGCAATTATAAATTATATACAGAGTTCTGCCAACTCAATTCGATAACTCCAGTAACATATGAACTTTTTTAAAGCTAAACTTGTGGCGACCTGTAATGGGCCCCGCTCCTCTGAATTTAACTGAGAATAAAGCCACCCAAGAAACACTTTTAAAATACTAGTTCATATAGGCTAGTCCTTAAAGTAAACTGGAAGCAGAACATATTTTATTCACTGCCCTATTTGTGAAGAAAAACATAGATCTACCTGAACACTGTCTGTCAAGTATATTCAGTGGATTTTACCCACCCCCGAAGAAGAACTTACCTCAGTGTTTTTAACTTGTGACAGTACGGAAAAAGAAAGTTATCTCCACCAGCTGTGCCAATTTTAGGAACCACACCATACCTCACGCTTAGCCAAGTGCCTGTGCCATTCATTAGGAACTTTATCTAAACCAACAGTAGCCTTTACGCTTCACCGTCTGGCGATTTTTTGAGACTATTTGTTACCTCGTTAAATCTGGGGCCTGACACGGAAGAAATAAGAAGACCAGTCCATTATTCCACGGTATTAGCTGCTGTGGTAAATGATTCCTAGAGTGCCAGAATTCACCATTTTGGTAAGTCTGCGTGTGTGTCTGTGGGATGGCCAGCCCTAGTGTGTTTTTTTGAATGAAAGGAGATTTAATCTTTTCTTTACCCTTTTAATTAGTTCGACCTAGTATTAATGTGCATTATATTCATTGTACGGGACTTCTCCTAGCGGGATTGTGTAACTGTGTTCATTCCCCCCTCCCGTAAAATTTGTTGATTAAAGGGAGACATTTGAGACCCTAGCTTTTCCTCTACCCCCCCCCCCCCCCCCCTTTACTGTAACCCCTTGCCCCAGAGTAATAAATTTACCGGTTGGTTAAATTGCCTATCTCAAACCCCCCTCTTCCCTTAGCATATTTGTATTCTGTAACCTTTGATTTTTGACTGTAAATGTATAATTATTTGTGACTGATTTATGATAATAAAGGTATTAAACGTTATTTGTATTGGTTGTCGGCTGGCCCAAAACTCCAAACATTTCCCATCTGTGTAGGCTGTATTCATGTACGTTGTGTGACAGAATCACCAAATCGGTGAGTGCGCCTGAGCGACTGGAACTGACAAACAATTGTTTGTTCAGAAGAGAGATAGGAATAGTCTGTGAGAAACAGATATTGTCGTAATAAGAGACTGCCCTTGCTCTTCCCAGTGCTTGTGAATCTACTACCTCATTCTCCTAAATCCTTATTCTCACAGAGCCTTCAATATCACTCTACACTCTAAAGGGACCAATATCCATCAGAACTCTCTCAGATAAAAATTACGACAATATATGGTTAGCTCGTTCGAGATTCTGAACCTAGTTAAAATAGAGTGTGGTTGATTGTCTTTGTGAAGTAGGGTATAATCTTTAAAAGTAATTACTTCCCCTAGACCAAGCCGTTCAGTATTTGGGCCGACCACACAATAATTATAACAGGTTTGTTTTTCCACAGGAGCAGGCAGTTAGTGATAATAAAAGATTTGTCACCTTTGTATTCTCTGGCAGAGGGAATTGAAATTTTTGGTTATATAATTGCTGGGACTGCGTGATTGTTTTACAGTCACTAAAGGTTTTTTGAAGTTACTAGAGTTGAGCTTAGCTAAAGACGCCTTGTTCTGACTTTTTAAGTCTTGTTAACACGTCTCTTCTCATAAAATTGACTTCAGGGACGGAGTTTGTTGTTAGAGAATTAAAATTTCGGGAAAATTTTTTTTTATTTTTTTTCCCTTTTAAATTGGTTTAATTTAAATCTTTCTCTACTGATAGTAATAGTAGATTTTTTTAAAGTGTAACTTACCAATTAATTGGCATAGTTGCTTGCGTTAAAAGTCTTAAGTGACAATAATAGCGGCGATAAGTTAACACAAAAGGTCATTAAGTAAATTGTTTTTACTTTCGGGTTTTTCTCGTAGCGGCTTTGTTTTTTTTCCCTTCTTGTTCTTTCTTAATACTCTCTAATAGTAGAAGCATCCAGTTCTTCAATCATGGCAGAGAGAATTAGGATAAGATCCATTCTGAGACAGGAAGCGAAAGACTCAGGATTAGACACAGAAGCCGCGAATCTGTTTATCACCCAGGAAAACAGAATGTCGGAGCTGACTTCTTGAGTAGAAACTGGACCACGGAGGAAGAGGAGAAAATCGACGATGCCAATTATCCAAAAGCTACCGATCAGGGCAGCTTCATTGTCATAAACGAAACATGAAAACGAGTTTCCATGTCTCAAAAGTGGGGACGACTGTGACGTACGTCTAAGTATGACAAATGAATTTCCCTGATTCGATGGATTATAACAGAATATTGGCCTCTCATAACTTTAGAACCCCTGATCATCTATTGTAACTTTAACCTGCATGCAGCATTTCCACGAGAATTTTACACGCTGGATCATTAATATGTAGCCTGCTATCTTCTGTGAACTTTTGATATCGCATGGCCTTTGATGGGAGGTTAAATCACGCCCTCGACCATCTCTGAGAACGATTTATAGCAATCTTTTCCTTAACGCCGGCCCAAAAGAGGACGTGGCCAGAGACACTCCTGTTTCTAGAGCAATTAACAGCAGTTCATTTTCTTACCTGGCTGTCGCCCCGCCTGGTGGGAGTTGCCAAAGCTTCTCAGAACAGCGGTACCATCAAAGAAGGCTGATCTTCAGAATTCAACGTGGAGCGGTATACGATCTAAAGAATCAGGGAACTCTCAGCTAACGTAGTTAGCTTCTCGAGAAATTTTCCCACCCTTATGCGAGCAGCCTGAAACGAAGAAAATCGGTAGACCGGGGAAAACGGAGGAAACACAGCGGTTAACACAACGGCGTTGTACCTCGGATTTGCTATACTTCAAGAAAGGCGTGAAAATTCATCACGTCCCATTTAAGTTACATTCGAGATGTATAAATAAAGAACTCCGAAAACTGCATTTTATCGTTCGTTCTGACAGAATCCTAGTTGCACTAGCATATAGCCTAGTCGGATTCCTGCTAGATTTCATCTACCTTCGTTGACTATTGGAGTGTATTCTTTCTGCGCAGACGGTAATTTATACATTAGCTTCGAGTGATCAGTGGTCTAGTTATTTCACTGGATTGTGGTGTAAATTTAACCTTATTAAATAAACCCATTTTCAAAGTTCTAGTGCAAACTAAATGTTTCATCTAAAAGTATTTCCTAATACAATTAACGCGTAAATTAATTTTGCAGACGTTAAAGAGAATTTTAACTAGTAAATACAGTTTAGTTCTGTATAGATAGATGTGCTTTTGATTATTTTTAACTCACGGGGAGTTTTCCTGATTTGTTAAATTTACGACGCTAATAAAGTAAATAGGCTAACTGTAATTTATCGCGTGTTAGATTATAATATGATTTGTAATGCATTTCTTGTTTTGATTATCTTTCATTCAGAACGATCATTCAACCTGCATCCCAGCAATTATAAATTATATACAGAGTTCTGCCAACTCAATTCGATAACTCCAGTAACATATGAACTTTTTTAAAGCTAAACTTGTGGCGACCTGTAATGGGCCCCGCTCCTCTGAATTTAACTGAGAATAAAGCCACCCAAGAAACACTTTTAAAATACTAGTTCATATAGGCTAGTCCTTAAAGTAAACTGGAAGCAGAACATATTTTATTCACTGCCCTATTTGTGAAGAAAAACATAGATCTACCTGAACACTGTCTGTCAAGTATATTCAGTGGATTTTACCCACCCCCGAAGAAGAACTTACCTCAGTGTTTTTAACTTGTGACAGTACGGAAAAAGAAAGTTATCTCCACCAGCTGTGCCAATTTTAGGAACCACACCATACCTCACGCTTAGCCAAGTGCCTGTGCCATTCATTAGGAACTTTATCTAAACCAACAGTAGCCTTTACGCTTCACCGTCTGGCGATTTTTTTGAGACTATTTGTTACCTCGTTAAATCTGGGGCCTGACACGGAAGAAATAAGAAGACCAGTCCATTATTCCACGGTATTAGCTGCTGTGGTAAATGATTCCTAGAGTGCCAGAATTCACCATTTTGGTAAGTCTGCGTGTGTGTCTGTGGGATGGCCAGCCCTAGTGGGTTTTTTTGAATGAAAGGAGATTTAATCTTTTCTTTACCCTTTTAATTAGTTCGACCTAGTATTAATGTGCATTATATTCATTGTACGGGACTTCTCCTAGCGGGATTGTGTAACTGTGTTCATTCCCCCCTCCCGTAAAATTTGTTGATTAAAGGGAGACATTTGAGACCCTAGCTTTTCCTCTACAGAGTAATAAAATTTGTCGTATTCACACTTACCCTGAGACCATGACGTCCCTAGCTCATTTGGGGCCCGACCACCACTATGTGAATCTACTTAACACTCATTCCACCTAAATCCTGATTCTCACAGCGAGCCTTCATGGATATCCCCCAGGGCTAGTACACTCATAAAGGATTTGACCCAACCTATGTTATTTAGCACCCGGCAGAAGGGATCGGTTGAAATAACTACGACCATATATATGTGGGGCTCGTCCGGGATTTCTGAACCTAGTTAAAATCACTAAAGTGTGGGTTCTTCGATAGGTACTAGTGAAGTTAGAGCGTAGCTATAAGATCCGCTTTCTGCACGAGATTCTAATTACCTGTGGGCTCTAGACCAAGCCGTTCAGTATTTTGGCCCGACACACCACAATAATTCCCGGACCACCACAATAATTAAGGCAGGATAGTTTTTTTACATGGAAGCCCAGGCCGTTAGTGATAAAAAACCCCCCCCCCCCCCCACTTTGTATTCTCTGGCACCATGGAATTGAACACTTTGTCCCCCCCCCCCCCCCCCCCCCCCTGACGTGATTGTTTTACAAATCCTAAATGTTTTGAAGGTTTGTGTTGAGTAAGCCCCCAGGACGGATTGTTCTGATTCCCTTGTCAAAACGCTTATGTTACTAGTTCATTCTCATAAATGGTTGACTTCAGGGGACGGAGTTTGGTGTTAGAGAATTAAAAACATCAAAATTACTCGGGGGAATTTTTTTTTTATTTTTTTCCCTTTTTAAAATTGGTTTAATTTATAATATCATTTTCTCTACTCAGATACGTCTAACCCCCTAGTAGATTCTTTTAAAGTGTGCTCTAACTTCTCTCACAAAATTTTATTGGCCATAGTTGGTTGCGTTTAAACAAAGACTCCTCCCCCGCACTTAAGTGTCAATTAATAGCCGGCCCCGATAAGTTAACAACAACCAAGGTCATTAAGTAAATTGTTTTTTTTACTTGCGGTTTTTGCTCTCGTCCTCGCGGACTTTGTTTTCTTTTTTGCCAACCTTCACTTGTTTCTCTTCCTTCACAAACATACTTCTCTAACTAGTAGACGCAACTCCAGTTACCTTTCAATCTTCCGGGCAGGAGACCATTATAGGATAAGATCCACTTCCCACTGACCCCGACAGGAAAGCGATAAAGGATCAGGAATAGACACAGAAGCCGCGAATCTGTTTGATATCAACCCAGGAACCCTCACAGACTTTGTCGGAGATGACATATAACTTACTTGACGAGACCTAGCACCTACTCCACTGGACACACGGAGCGCCTACCGAGGTGTACTTATACGACAAGCGCTCGTGACACACAATTATCCAATAGCTCTCAGACTGTCAGGCAGCTTTACTCTTGTCTCCTATACGATTACATCAGAGAAAAACGTAGATTCCCTATGTCTCTCAAAAGAAGCGGGGGGATCGACTGTTTGCACGTACGTCTAGTCTATGACAAATGATTTCCCTGAATTCCGATGGATTATAACAGAATATTGGCACTCCTCTTTACTTAGAAATCCCCCTTGATCATCTATTTGTAAACTTTAAACTGTCCACACCCCACCATGCAGCATTTACACGAGAATTTTTTACACGCTAGATCTTTAATATGGTAGCTGCTTATCTTCTGTGAATACTTTTGATATCAGCAGGCCCTCCTGCGATGGGAGGCATTAATAATCACCTAGCCCCGCCGACCATCTCCCCCTGAGAGACTACACCGATTTATAGCATCATTACCCCTTTTCCCCTCTCTAACCAGCAGGCCACACCAAAAGAGGAAGCTGGCCGCCCGGAGGGACACTCCTGTTTTCCTAGAGCTAGAATTAACACGCAAGCTTCCATTTTCTTACCTGGCTGTCGCCCCGCCTGGTGGGAGGTTGCCAATACCCCCCACCGCTCTCAGAACAGCGGGTTTACCCTCTCTAATAGAAGGTGATGCCACTCCGACATCGCTAATTCAACGTGGAGCGCGTTTATACGTCCTACTATAAAGATATCAGGGAAATCCGTCAGCTAAAAACGTAGTTAGCTTCTCAGAGAAATTTTGTTTTCCCCCCCCCACCCACACCCACTTATGCGAGCAGCCTGTGAAATCGACTGAAAATCGGCGAGACCGGGAAAAACGGAGGACCAACATCCTCAGCCGGTTCCCCTACACCCACACAGGACGTTGTTACTTCACCGATTTGCTACCTCACTTCAAGAAAGGCGTTGTAAATCCCTCTCCTCCTCGCACACGTCCCCACTTTTTAACGTCTCACCATTCACGAGAATGTGCTACTATAATAAAGAACTCCGAAAAACTTGCATTTTATCGCCTTCACGTTATGAGCATTCCCTAGTATGCACCGCCCCCCCAGCACTATAGCCAGTCGGCATCCTCTGCTAGAATTTCACTCTTGCTCCCCTTCGCTTTTTTTCCCACGGGTTGGACTTCATCTGGAGCGGTATTCTTTCTGAGCAAGCTCCGGTAATTTACCTCTCAATTAGACCTTCGAGTGATCAGTGGTTAGGTATTTCAACTGGTCTCGGTGGTGCTAAATTTAACACCTTATTTATCCTATATATAACCCCACACATTTTTCAACAGCGCTCTAGCTGCAAACTCCCCCACACTTGTGTTTGTCATCTATAAAGTATTCCCAAATACACAATTAACCGCGTAAAGTTAAATTTTGCAGACGTTAAAGCAGAATTCTTAACGTAGTAAATTCCACAGTTCAGTCCTTGACGATAGATAGACTCTGCATGCTCTGCCGTGCGCGATTATTTTTGTAACTCATCGGGGTCGCGACTTTCCTTGATTTGTTTATTTTACGACGCCTAACTAATCTGTAATTCTGACGGCTTACTGTATCTTATCGCGTGTTTGGATTATAATATGATTTGTACACGGAATTTCTCTGTCTCCCGATTATTCTTTACACGTCAGCACACGATGCATTCAAACCTCGCATCATCCCCCCAGCATATTCTTATCATATTCCATTCTACTGAGTTCTGCCACAACACTCGTACAATTCGCATAAACTCTAACGCTATACAACCCTTATGCTACCACCTTTTTTCCAAGCTAAACTTGTGCGCCACGACCTGTAAATGGGGCAACAGCTCCTCTGCTTTTTAATCCACTGAAGCTCTCGCAACAAGCACAACACCTAAGAAAAAACTTTTCAAAAATACTAGTTTCATATCAGCGCCTCTGTGCCTTAAAGTAAACACCGCGCGACAGCACTCGAACATCATTTGACCTTTCACGCGCCACTATTTGTGAAGAAACAACCACTAGTTCTACCTGGATACACTGCTCTGTCAAAGTCATATTCAGCGCGGATTGCTTAACCACCCACCCCCGAAGATGAATCTTCCCCCCCCCCCCCCCCCTCAGTGTTTTAACTTGTGGCGACAGTACGGATACACAAGAATCAGTTTATCTACACACAGCTGTGCCATTTAGGAACCCACAAACCTACTAACCAATCACGCTTAGCCAATGGCCTGGCCATTCATTAGGACAACTTTATCTAAACCAACCAAAGTAGCACCTTTACACGCACCTTACACAGCTATGGCGATTTTTTGCGACCGCAACTATTGTCCCTAACAATCCGTTATAATACCTCGGGGCCCCCCCCCCCCCCCCCTGACTCACGGAAGAACACTAAGAAGACCAGTCCATACTCACTCCTCCCGGTATTAGCTGACTGTGGTAAATGCTCTTCCGTAGAGTGGCACATAGACTCTATTCCCTCCATTTCTGGTAAGTGCCCTGCCGTGCCTCGCCCACCCCCTCTCTGCGCGCTACTGTGGACTCGAGTATGTCCCGCACTAGTGGCTTCTTTTGTTGATTGAAAGGAGTTCCTTATCATTTTCTCTCTACCCTTTTAAGCTATGTTCGAACTTGTATTAAATGTGCACATTATAATTCATCCCCTCGTACGCGGGCTTCCTTCCCTTCGCCGGACCGACCTTGCTGTCTCAACTCTGTAGCTTCATTCACCCCCCTCCGTAAAAATGTTCTGTTGATTAACGGGTGACATTTGAGACCCCTACAGCCCCCCCCCTCACTCTACACCCAAAACCCCACCCCCACCCCACCCCCCACCCCCCCCACCATTGGACCTGCAAACCCCACCCCCATAGTTCGTCACCCCAGCACCATGCGCTTAACAACAATCCGCTGCACATCACCGCCATTCTCACCCGGACCGCTCACCCCGCACCCGCACGCCGACCCTACCGCCCCCCCACACACCTCTGAAGTCTCTGCCACTTGTGCTGACCCGCCACGCGATCCCTATACGCTTCCTGCTCTATCCTTAATACGAAACGCTCGGATAACTGTCCCCGAACAAAAATTTCTCACCCATAAACCACCTGCGCTGCCGTAATATGAGCACAGATCGCTGATGTCCCAGTATCTGGTAATACCTAACCATACTTAAAATTCCTTAGCGTACTATGCACAAAAATTCGATCACATTTGTCCACCGACCACCACTTCCATGATAACTAATAGGCAAACAATCCCAACAGTATCAAAAAGACACGACTCCATTCGTCTGTGTCACCGGCCTAACAACCCACTACACACTCTCCATGCGCACACCCCGACCCTTCATCCCACCATAACTGAGACTCCCACAACACAGCGCTAGCCTTACCCTGCTCAGAACCTGTCGTCAGCCAAAACCCACCCCACCACCCCCCCCTTGAGTCTCCGAGCCTCAATTGCAGCCACTGCACCCCCCATCTTCGACGCTGCAACCCAAAACAACGTAAGTCGCGTGACCTCTGACAACGTTACCCTGGATTTAATAAGGCTCAATCGTATACGATTGATGGGACAACAACTCGCTCTACCATACGGCTCGTACTTATAATGTTGGAGTATGTCATTGCACTCCTCCCCACACACATCTGATCGCGCTGCATTTTGTCCCTAGTACAACAAAACACTTATTAGTCATCGTTATTAGAGATATGTGAATAGCTCACTTATATTAAAACATCGTGCTTTTATAATATCCCAGTCATGAAAAATGTTTTCTAAATGCATACAGACAGAGTTTTTGTTTTTTATCACATCATTGATACAAATATCTCAGTTAATAATATTACGTAATATAGCGTACACTCGGTACACAATAGGAGTCATATATTAGCATTCAAAGCTACCCACATTTTCAATTCACGATTAGACCATGCGTCTGCAACTATAAGCTTATGATTTGTTGTAACTGCGACCACTAGTAGTTATATCCTACATAAAACCTATTCTCGTTTTCACACTATCGCTCACCGTTCAGTGACTTCGCTAGGGTACTTTTTTTTGTCCATAACATAGCACACATGTTTTACCCGTTCACTATATCACTGTACGTTTTGAGTTCTTCGATAGCCCGCGCATCTTTATTCGCTTTTTTTTTTTATTTATAGGCTCCTTCCCTTTTATCCTCCTTCGATACTCTTTTTCTCATTTTATGCTTACCCATCGTTTGCTATCCTTAACGTAATTTTACTCATATCATCAATTTGACCTGGGATGCTAGTGGGAGCGAACGCTAATCTGATGATATGCGTCTTAGTTCTCAGTGCTCTCCGCTCCTGCATGTGAAACTAGTATTTGTAGCTAAAGAAGAGTTAGAGACTATCCTCAGGTGCGTGCACCTAGAAACGGACTAAACAATCGCCGCCTTAAGCGCACTCTGATATCTAAACTCAGTGTATAATACTACGTCTGTCTTTAGTTACTCTTGACCATCTTGAACTTTTTCCTGCCCGCAACTCTATCATGATCCACTTTTGTTAGACGCAACAACTCTTACCAAATTGTTCATGCTGTTCTGAGACGAAACATATCAACACGAACATGCACGCGCCCACTACCCTACGATAACCACCACTCTTGTCACAGCTAGTGCTAAAACGCTGCCACGGGCCTATCGCTCGTGCCTTGCTCCAGGGCCCTTGCCGGAACGGCATTCAACCCTCGCTCTCTCCCCTCGACCTACCTACCCACTCTCGATCTCACACGATCTCCACCAGGCGTATCAAACACTGCGCCGATCGGCGTGTCCCCCCCCCCCCCCCCCACCATCTCTCCCGCGAGTATATTACCGCTCGCGACTAGGACTCAACAGACAAACAGCCTGGCTGCCCGTCACTCCCACTTACACACCCGACCCCCATGCGGGCAGCGCCGACACGCCGTCCGTTTTCACAACCACTCCTGTGCAACGGATACTATTGCTGAGGTTAGAGTGCAGTCGAGACGGATCATACTGTCTCTGATGTCTGCTCTGCCACCCACACATGGGCCATACACACTTACACGCACCACATGACAGGGTCCCACCCGCTCGTCTGAGACGACGATTGCTCTAAATGAAGCAGCGCGTATCGCTCGACGGCCCCCCCCCCCCCCCGCGCAGCAAACAACTATAGTTTACCTCAACTACTAATCAAATTAAACATCTACTAACACTCACCTCCGCCTTCACAACGTCCCCCCGCTCACCATTCGCTCTAGACAGCACTGCCGCCCGTACAGTGTCGCGTTATCCCCATTGTCTTTACAAATTGAAACTATCCTTAACCATAACTCTCTCACTCATTTTGGAAATATAACCACACATGGTTCCCCCACCCCCCCCCGTTCGCTTATCTTCTCTTCCTCCTTCTCACTCCTCTCCCCTGTGTCACAAGCCAGATCACTCGATCCCCCAATCTACACTCCCTCATTCCTACTCGTCCCCACCCCTCTTTGATTACCATAATATCTTCTGCTTAATCCGCAACACCACTCACCAGACCCCTGTGCCACACCGGCCCCCCTCCCATTGCATCGTACACCCAGCGCTCCCTCCCTACAAGAAACATACCCACTATGTTTGTCACACAACAAACTTACGAGATATTCTACACCCATCCCCTACTCGCACCGCCTCCTCGCTGGTGCGTCGCGACAACGTCGCATCCCCACTGCACACTACAATCTAACTACGCGCTCTCTCGCCTCACATTTTCCTGTCGCCAGCCGTTCCCGCTCCGCTCATACCACTTCCCTCTCCACCACACCTCACTGACAAAACTTCTCCGTGCCCATTTCATCCTAGGCATCTGCGCTCTGTCGTTTATGCACACCACTACAGTATCGCTCACAAACGGCGCCTGCTATCATGACTAAATCGTCTTCCCTTGGCCCCTCCCTTGCACGGCCCCTGATACTGCACCGCACCGGCCTGATCTCCGCTACCTAGGCATCGCGCCGATGCAACGCACGCTAAAATAACACACACTGTTCCTAGCATTTCCGCATTGCACAGTGTTTGTCTCAACCCCCCCCACACCCTTGACCATTATCCATTTCTTCCCCACTCCACCCACCACCATCCCCCACCCCACCCCCCCCCCCCACCCCCCCCAATCACTTTAACGTTATATACCGGCTACCCCCATTAGTGTACAAAATTCACATCACACTGGTCCCACCCCCAGCGTTGTCATAAATTTGCTATACTACCAAACCGTGCCTAGCACGGCTAATATTCACCAGGCATACTAAATCGCCCCTGCAACTAACTCCTCCATACCATTACTACCACATCTCCTACTACATATACCGAACCCACAAACTCTTCCTTCCACCTCCAATCCCTTCCCCACATCCCTCATCGATCTCTTGTTCTGCTTGACAACACACGCCACCACAAATCTATCTTAACCACTATCCTTAACCATAGATAGATCCGGTCACTACAAAATTGTCGCAGAACAACGCCGTCACATTTCCCCCCCCTCAACAACCTCGCCCGCCGTCTAATACGTGACACCATGGCTCTGACTACAAACTAGCTCCCCTACTACATCCACCTCTTTCACCCCACACTTACTCACAATCGGACATCGGCAATATAAATATGCGAGATCTCATCAACCCTACGGCATCGAGACACACCACGCCGCTCAATAATTCTGCTCCGACATAGGCCTTCTTTTTTTAGCTGTTTTGTCCTTCCACGCAGCAACTAGGATCTTTTGACTCCCGAATTGATATAAATAGGTATCCATATGCTTTGGGTTCAAAGAGTGCTGTGGGAACCGACTCTGTTTGCTTCGAAGTGTTCCAGTGTAATATTGCTTCCAATTTAAGCATTTCACTTACTAACAATTTTGGTTATATACCACCTGTTCGGCATTGATAATGAGATTAGCCAGTTCCCAGAACAATGACAAAAGTGTTCCAAAATATTATACGGCAATTGGCACCAGCCAGAGTTCCCTTCTGACTGAAAGGATCATAGGAGGTGTCTGATCCCAAAAATATGGTTAACAAGATTAGCACATAACCTGTATTCTCTGTCCACACTCCCACATGAACTTTTAATGTGGTATTTGTGTGGCTTTTTTTTGCGTTTTTATTGCTTTATATTTTTCCACCGACCTTTCTCACCCTAGGGTATCCTCTCGTCAACAGCTTACATTTCTCTAATAAACACCTAAGGATAGGGAGAACCACGATGGGCTGTCAAGAACAGTAAATTAAATATGAAATACATAATCAAACCAAAGTATAAGGTATGTTATAGAAGGCAACTCTGTAGGGTAAAATAATAGAAAGTAGAACACAATAGACAACAGAAATCTTTCACATCTCGCCGACATAGAAGTGTCCCCTTACCAAAGGGCCATTTAGAAACCCTGGAACACATCTCCGTGCGAACAACACCCGCCATCAGCTATGGCAACCGCGAATCTACACTGTTTCCACCCTTGCTATCTACGACATCCCTCCAAAAAAAAGGATGATTCTCGATCGCGCTAACGGTCACATTAGTGCGTAACCTCTATACAATAACACCGGGAAAGTATTTACCATGCAGCAGTTTCAAGCTCTATTAAATGACGCAAATATCCCACCCCCCCCCCCCCCCCCCCTTCTGTTGTTCACCACCTTATACTAATCACCTAGGCGGTGTTTGTCCCGCACGGAATGGCTTCCCAGGGTTCAAATCCCTGGGTACGCCACTCAAGTCATGTTTGTTCGTTTTTTTCTGTTGTCCTAGTGTTTCTTTAACTTCTTAAATTTCCTACGAGTTCCCTTCTATAATCAAACCTTTATAGCTCTGCTTGTCCCCTCATATCTAATTTTACTGTTTACAGGCCTCGTGGTTTACACCACTTCCTTATGCCGCGTTCCATAAAATGTTTACTACTATACCAAACCTCGCCATCACCTACTGTCCAGCTACTCTTACTGTTTCCTAAGTATCATTTACTAGGAACACAGCTAATAAGTTCCTTTGGCTCTCTGTTTGATACCTGACCAAATACTTGATGATAAAGTGTAACAACAGAAGTGCTTTGACGTCATTTAATCAACGGCTGAACTGCACCCACATCCGCGTAAAAACTTCCCACACGTGTTATGGTATAGAGGTTCGCACTACACCCCCTAATTACCTCGTCATCGAAACATCCTTTTTTGGCGGATGCCGTAGATTTCTAGGTATGTACCAAATTGGGTGGGGGGTGTGATTACGCTTGCATAGCTAGCGCTGTGATGTTCGCACGGAAGGTCCAGGTGTTCAAAAACCTCCTGGGTTCAAGCCACCTTCTCTGCTTCTCGTTGTTATTATCCTCAATCGTTGTCCCTAGTGTTCTACTTCTTTACTTCCCCTACGAAAGTGCCTCCTCATCTAACAATACCTTTCTATACCTTTGGTTTTCAATATTCCACTTTTACCGTCATAAATAGCTTACATCTTGGTTCGAGAGAAAAAGCCGTCAAGAAATTTCATTCGATCATAACATTTTGAACGAAGCGGCCTCAATCTTTTTTTTCCCCTTTTTTCGAGAGCGCCTCACAAACAAAATCCCATTGCAATTTATTTTCCAATTGAAGACAAAAATAATGTCCTAGTCTCCAACACATCGGGAATCAAACGGAACGCCGGAATGTGAATATTAATAAGCTCTTCTGAACGATAAACCTAATCTTTTATTACATTATGGACTCGCTTGCGTACGGAATCCCATTGCTTTGGAAAGCAGAGCAACCAAATAATTTTAGCAGCGGCTCCATAATCCACTTACTGTTCTTCCCACCTAGTAATCATCTTGATTGTTTCAACGTTGAAGGTGTATGACTCGTCTGCACCGTCCACAATATCTTACAAAGTCATCGTCCCTTTTATGCTTTTTTTTTTTAATTTCCTCCTTCCATCCTAGCTGATGTATTACATAGGCTTTCCAAAACGCGATGGGGTTTGGGGGTAGATAATTCCATATTCATAAATTTGCTGGACACACATCTACTGAATCCTTCCCATCTATCGGGTTGGAAATTACTAAATAAGCTAGTCCTTGTTAGTTGGACACGACATTAGGCCTCCCCTTCCAAGCTCTCCATTGCCTTTCCCCACTCCTTGTAAAACATTAAATTTAGAACTAACATGGGTTCTGATGATTCGAAGAATCAAATGATAGAGTGATAGCATCCCACTTAGCCCCCCACTTCTTCCTGACATAACACCTTCATTCTCAGTATACCACCAGCCACTCGGAAAGCTGGAACTAGGACCAATAGGTTAATTAACACTTAAGTCCCACTACTGGTCTCCAAGAAAAGAAAGAAATCATCAGCAAGCCAATCAATGGGTTGAATTGAAGAATGGACAATATCGCCCTTTAGCATATCTTACGGCACCAGGTGTTCCGTCGCCCAAGCCCCCGCGCAAGGTCACAGAGCTTATATTAACTAAATTTGTCCCTCCCATTGATCAGCCCCTTATAACCGCTTGTACCTCATAGGACCATCCTCTCTTGCATACAATTGTGGCAAATCGGACCCCGGACAAACACACCACTTGAATGGAAGAAACCAGAATACAATTTATTACAATTCTCCAAAAAAAAAAAGGAGACCTTACGGATTGAAAAACCCAAACTGAATAGGAAATTTACCGCACTCACGTCCTCAGCTTTCCATCAAAATATTCACATCTCACTCATAAACCCTTCCAACTCAACAAAAGCGAGCATAGGCCTTTTACACAAACACATGCCGACGTTCTCCTGTCCCACGTGCCATCCATCTACAAGTTATTTTCCCACACGTCTCTCATCACTCCCCAGCCCCCCACCCCCTTCACCTCACTGTTCTCCAAGATCATACTTCTCCACACTGAGCCTTCGAGGTCCTCTGACTTCTACCTCTCCTTGAATACTTGTGGTTCCAGAAACAACGGTCCCTGCCCTTGTAATCGCTTATAAAACAGGATTTCCTCATTGTTGTGTCCTATTCTTCAACGCTAATCGTCTTCTTCTCACTCACTTGGTTTCCCACTGGCACTTGTTCTGTGTGCGACGTACGTCTAAGTATGCTCAAATGTCGATTTCATTGACTCGTATGGATTAAAAACAGGTCAATATTGGCCTCCTCATAACTTTAGATACCCCTGATCATCTATTGTAAAACTTTTAACTCACCTTAGACATGCGAGCATTTCCACGAGAATTATACAAGATTGTGATCCACCCGCCTGGATCGATCTAATTAGATATGTAGCCCTCGCTCCCATCTTCTGGTGAACCCAGCGTTTTAAAGATCACGCCACACTGGCCCATTTTGATGGGAGTTAGCCGTTAAAATCACGCCCCTCGACCATTTTTTTTAGAACCTATCTCTGGGTGCGAACTGCCCTTTGAGTAGTAGCAATCTTTACCTTAACGCCGGCCCCAACTGGGAGGAGTGGTGGACCTCCGAAGACCATGTCCTGTTGGGTCGGGTGAGCAATTTAACAGCAGGTTGGGGGGGGGGGGGGGGGGATTTTCTTAACCTGGAAGACTGTCAACCTACCATATCCCGAGTGGGGAGCTCGTTGCCAAAGGCTTCTCCAGACTTAGTGCGGTGTGGACCATCAAAGAAGTTGTAATATCTTCCGCGGACACGACTTCTCAACGGCTGGTGCCCTCCGGGATTATTCGTTCTAAAGAATCTATGGAACTCTAGACCAGCTAACGTAGTTTTAGCTTCTAGTGTGAGGAAATGCTTTCGCAACCCTTATGCGAAGCAAACCTGGGGGTACGAAGTGTGTTCGGTACACCGGGGAAAATTCGGAAATACGAAAACCTTTTACAGCGTTACCACAACGGCGTATTAGTTGGATCCGGATTTGCCCCTTAATACATTGACAAGAGGGTTGGTAGCAGAAATTTATTCCACTATCCCAAAATCTTAAGTTCCTACATTCGAAGATTTATAAATAAAGACCTACGATAACTGCATTTTATCCCACGTTCGTTTCATGACAGAATCATAGTTGCAACTCCAGCCATTTTAGCCACTAGTCCGAAATTTTACTGCCTAGATTTCATCTAACGTTATTCGGTTTGACTAGAACCAGAATAGATATCCTTAGTGTGTCTGTTCTTTCGCTGAGACCCCCCCTTTCACTCCCCCCCCCCCATTTACCCGCCATCGCCAGTTCGGTGACACTAAGCCCGGATCTACATGCTAGATTTCATTCTGGATAGCATAGCTCGCGTAATTCCATTTAACCTTCCCGCAATGCTAGATAATTTCCTGGCTAGTTTTTCAACATCTACCTTCGTTGTTTGGAAACTAAATGGAGTCATCTGTAAGTTCTTTCTGCGGCTTACTGCGCTAGGACCAGACGTACGATTAATTTGGCAGAAACGTTCATAGAGTAAATGTCATAACTGCCATTCCCAGCAATAGAGCAGCAAATTTGCAATGTATTTCTATTATTAGCAGATTTTAATGTGCAATTATACGTTTATTCGATATTCCCTTCTAACTCACAGAGAGTGTTTCTGGGCCAACTCAATTACGATTAACTCCTGTTCAAAAATATTGTAAACATGTACCGAAAACTTTTTTTTTTTTTAATGCTATTACTAGGCCCCCTAAGTAGTAGTAGTAGTATCAGTTGTAACTATGAACCTTTTTTTTTTTGTTTTTTTTTAACTCGCGCACTTAAACTTGGGTGGCGACCTTGTTGTTTATGTGCTCATGGTGGCAGACCTGGTCATTCAATGGGCCCGGCATCTCCATGTGGCGCGACCCTATTATGTCAAATTAATGGGCTACCAGCTTTGCCGCCATCCTCACATTTGGAACATAACTCCGCTTCCGCTCCTACATAGGAACCTTTAACCCGCTACAAGCTATACTCCCTGAGCCCTTCCTGTCCCGCTCCCCCGCTCACCCGTAGCGCCTTCCTCTGAATTTAACTAGAGGAATATTAGATTTTAGAGAATTCTCAGCCCACCCTATAGATGATCTTGAAAAAACTTTTAACAATACTTGTATTCATACTAGGCCTAGTCCTTAAAGTCTCACCAAATGGCACATAAGCACCCCCCACCCCCCCCAACTGAACCCCACATATTTATATTCACTTGCCCATATTTCCCGTGAAGACAGTCCCTACACTAACTACATAGATTTACCCATGAACACTGGCTCTGTCTAGTCACCCCTTCTTCAAGTGGGATTATTTTTACCCTCCCCCGAAGTCCCAGAAAGAAACCCCCCGTACCTCACACGTCTGTTTTTAAACCCTCCCCCCCCCCCCTGTCGGCCTCTCAGTACCGGGAAAAAAGTGAAAGTTTACCTCTCCAAGCCATGACTTCTGTGGAACAATAATCAATTTTAGGAACCACTCAACCCCCCAACCATACCTCACGGCACCCTTCGGCGCCCCCCACCCAGGTGCCCTGTGCCATTTTTTGGAACTTTTTCTAACCAAACAGTAGGACTTTACGCTTCACCGTCGGCGATTTTTTTTTTGCCCCCATTTTTTTTTTTGAGGGGTCTTCCGGACTATTGCCCCTACCTCGTTAAATCCGCTCGTTAAAATCTCGGGGCCACCTGACCCCCCCACACGCGATGAAATATGTAAGACCAGCTCCATTACTTTCCACTGGTATTATCATCTAGCTGCTGCGTTTTCAGACTGCCTCCACCCTTGCTTTCGCGGTCTCCCCCCCCCCCCCCCCCCCTCCCAGCCGGTGTAAAATGACATTCGTCCCACAGAGTGCCAGAACTTCACCCATATTTGGTATTTGTTGTTAAGTTTTGTCCTGCCGTGATTCCCCTTGTTGTCCTGTGAGTGTTTGGCCACGTCCTACAGTGGTTTTTAGCTTTCTTCTTCTTTGAATATACCCTTGAAGGAGATATGATTTTAATCTTTTTCTTTACCACTTTTAATTAAGCTAGTTTTCGAACCCTAGTCCCCATTTTATTTTTTAAGGGTGCATTATATTCATTTCAGTATCGGGATTTCTCCTAGCGGGGATTTGTGTAAACTGTGTTTTTTTCCAAATTTTTCCCAGCTCCCGTTAACATCTTATAAAATTTGATTAATGATTAAAGGGGAGACATTTGATCACCCGGGAGCTTTTCCTCTAGACCCCCCCCTCCTTTTTTACTGTGAACACACTTTGACCTAGATTTATCTCAATCCTACACCCCAGGACATGTCCATGAGACATTTGAGAAACCTCTTTTGAGCTTTTTTTTTTTTTTCCTCTACCTGCCCACTCTTTTTATGTAACCCCTTGGCCTTCAGGAGTAATAAAATTACCCAGTGGGTTAAATTGCCACTATCCACTATGCCATCCATACCCCCCCCCCCACTTTCTCCCCCACCCCCCCCAGTTACTTTTGGACCGGGGTCTTGTTTCCACGTTAGCCTATCCTCTATCAAACGGGTAAAACGGTGAGATGGGATATTTTTCCTCCAAAAAACCCAACTTCTTCACCGCGAAAGGCATCACTCTTCTGTATTCTGTAACTCTTTGATTTTGACTGTAAATTGTGATCAATTATTTTGTGACTGCTTTTATTGGATAATAAAGGTATTAAAACTTTATTTGTATTGGTTGTCGGCTGGCAACCCAAAACTCCTAAACATTTCCCATCCTGTGTAGGCTGTATTCATGTACCGGTTGCCTCCGTGACATATATTCAACCAAAGCTACGAGTGAGTGCGCCTCGAGCGACTGGAAAACTGACCCAAACAATTGTTTGTTCAAGAAGAGAGATTAGGAAGAGTATGTTAGAGACCAACAGATTACCTCCCCTGTTCGTAATAAGACGCCACTGTACTTGCTCTTCCCAGTTGCTTGTGAAATCTACTTACATCATTCTCCTAAATCCTTTATCTCTCATATCGCCAGCCACTCACCCCCCCAATATCACTCTACACATTCTAAAGGGACCACAACTAATCCATCAGAAAACCTCTCAGATTAAAACTTCCTGCACGACCAGTCATGGTTCTTGTAACCTCAGCTTCCCAGTTGGTCACCTTGTAACCCATTATTCAATTTATACTCACCACTCCTATTCCACGCAAGACAACTATTTATGAAAGTATGTTGCCTCTCCCCTCTTGGTTGTGAGTCTTGTTGGCTCTCTCCCCTGCCCTGATTTCAGAGAGCCATTATAATATAATGACTTCACACTCTTGAGTTGAATATTTTATTTCGTTTGGATCCGATTTTTCTATGTTCCCATATATTCCCAATGCAATGAAACGCTCCTATTGCCTTTTTGTATTTCTTATTTTTATACTCACTGTCTGGTCCTCCGGCTTTGTACTTTATATTGCTGCCCAAGATATGTGCCTCGACTTCTACATCTTGTATTTGGTGTTACTTCAGTTCAAACCCTGTTATCATTACCTGCACTTTCATTTCTCAATTATTTTTTGTCTTTTTTCTGTGTACTTTTTTAGACCCATCCTCGTGTATGTGACCATCATTCATCAGAGTGCTCTTTCAATTTTTGTCCTGCCATCTGTCGATTTACAGGTCTATGGGACAGAGAGCCAAAGTCACCTAGCCCCCCCCCAAAATCCTAGATCATAACTGCTTTGTTTCAGAGAGTCCACTGGATTCCATTTCTGTTGTGTGTTGTCGATGTTCTCATAACCCAGTCTCCCAAACGGTTCTGGAAGCCTTCCTCATTGCATGACAGAAACACTGCATGGGCATGTCTTCTTATTGTTTTTTTTATATAAATTAATGATCTTCTGGGGGAATTCCATAATGCCTCAATCAATTTCCCAATGTGATTCTATGTCTACACTGGTCAAATGCCTTTTCGTAATCCACAAAACCAATGTATAGTGGTGAATTCCATTCCAGACTTTGTTCAACTATTATTCTCAAAATGGTTATCTGGTCTGTACAGGATCTGTTTTGTCGAAAACCTGCTTGTTCATCTCAGAGTTTCTTGTCTATGGACTCTTTTAATCTCTCGAGGATAATCCTGTTTAATACTTTTCCTGGCACTGATAGTAACATTATTGCTCTATAATTTGTGCACTCTTGTAAATTTCCCTTCTTAGGCAACTTAACCAGATATTCTTCCTTCCATTCTGCTGGTATCTCTTCCTTTTCCCAGACTTTACCAAGTAATTTATATAACATCTCGGTAGCCGTGTCGATATCTGCTTTGATGGCCTCTGCTGGAATGCCATCTAGTCCAGCCGCTTTTCCATCTCTTAGAAGCTTTATGGCTTTCTTTATTTATTCCTTCGTTGATCTTTCACAGTTAATTTGTAGCTCTTCTTCTGCAGGCTGGATGTTTGGGGAGTTTTGTGGAGCTGGTCTATTGAGAAGGTCCTCAAAATATTCTGTCCACCTCTTCAGTTGCTCTTGTATATTGCTGAGCAGTTTTCCAATCTTGTCTTTTATGAGGCAACGTGTTTGCTTGTATATCCCTGTTAGCTTCTTTGTGCAGGTTATGCAGTTCTCTCGTATTTCCTTTTGCGGCAGCATCTTCAGCCTCTCTTGGCAACTCCTCAATATACTTCCTCTTGTCTATATATATATTGGGCAGGATAATTATCCACAGAATCTCAAAAGCAGTAGATCCTAAACTGAAGAAGGAACAAGCAGATTTCAGAAAGAACAGAAGTTGTGCCGCTCATATTTTCACACTCAGGAACATGACAGAGCAGCGCTCAGAGTGGCAAAGAGAATTATATATAAACTATGTCGATTTTAAAAAAGGCTTTTGATAGCATACACAGGGGTAACTTATGGAAGATACTACGGGCATACGGGATCCCTAGGTGTATTGTTTCCATCATTTAAAAGTCTCTATGCTAACTTTACATGCAGTGTTGTGTATTCCCCATGACAATACAATAATCAGTCGTAAAAATAATAAAATTAATAAAATTAATATTAATATTAACTTTTTTTTTGTATTGTATCATCACTGAAATGGGCGATAACTGCAACTAACTAAGGTGTTTTCTTTCCAACAAGATTGTCTCTCTTGAGAGAAATATTGAACCCCCCCCCCCCCCCCCCCCCCCCCCCCCCCCACCACCCCTCCCCACCCCCCCCCCGCCCCCCACACCCCCCCGCCCACTTCCCACTTCACACTCACACTATCGCCCACGCCCCACCCCACAAAACCCCCCCAGACCACCCCCCCCCCACCCCCCCCACCAACCCCTTCCATTTATCACACACTTCTATAGTCACACATGCACTGACAAACTAGTTTTTTTTAAAAATGTAATTTACAAACTCTTATCTCAAAATTCACGCTAAAAAAGAAATAAAACACTCAAACATATTAACTTTCCGTGTAATATACTGAATAATGAAATCCGCCTCCTGTGCTCTGGACTCGTTTATCGCAAACGGATAATGTCATTAGCGGATCGATTACATTTGACTTAAATAAATAAAAATAAAAAAAATAAATAACACTAAAAAGAAGAGAATAAAAAATATTTTAAAAATATATTAAACACAGGCTTTTAATGCACTAAAAAGCCACAAATAATTTTTCAAGTAGTTTATAGCTTTCAGTCAAAAAATTTAACATCAAATTGACAAAAAGCCTGGGACGCTTAAGCGCTTATCATATATTTTATCCATAAGTGTGTAATGAAGTATAAACCAGAAGTTAATTTCATGTAGAATCAGCGCCCCAGGGTTTAAGGACTATCTTCATTGCACACGGACTACTCTATCAGTGCTCCGATCTCCGCCCTTAGCTCACATAAGTAGGAACTGCGCACAGGGCATGAGCTCCGTAGCACCAGCGAGAATCCCAATATATGTATATAGGAATCACACATTCTATAAATATTTTTGTGGTGGGTGTGACGAAACCATCTGTGCCCTTTTAATTACTTTCATTATCTCCGGCAGTATCAATTCATTTCTTCATTTTCCTCACCGATCGTCCTTTTATTTGGCATATTTCATGCACTTACATTTTTTGCTCTCACAACTCCCTAGTCTTGTTTACGTTTCACCATTTGAATAGTAGTATTACAAGGCTAATCAAACAGGTCAGCGGATAATGTTTTTGTCATTTAAGTCGTCTAGCCACCTTTGATAGAGACGATCCTTGTTGACGCGATCGATGGAAAGAAAGCCAGATTGGTTGTCAAAGAAATCCTTCTGGGAGATGCACGCGTAAACACATGTGATGTATGTAATCGGTTCCGCTGGCTCATCTCTGTATCACTATTACAGATGACCTGTCAGAGGATACAATATGGGCGATAGGGATTAGTCAGGAAATAAATTCACCGATGTGTTTGTGAGTCTGTAGAAATACAATCGGAAGTATTACTGCCATATTTGAAAGAGGTCACGAGTTTAATTTTAAAATTAACATTATAAAACACGTGGGGGATAGAAATGATTTAACACCCCGACCCACATAGTTCTAAAGAGCTTACCATTGGTTTAATTTGAGAGCTGGAATAGGCGTTGGCTTTCAATGGCAAGTTGGTCTAAATGACCAATCTGGGACTTGACTAGATGTCGTGAGAAATTCTAATCCACATATATAAATTATCAGGTAAATGTAAAGCCTAACACATAAATTCAATAAAAGGAAAGAAGAATGGTAAAGAACAGTGCTGTCACAATGACTGTACTCGAAATCCCCCTTGTTTTCTACTTCGTCTGCAAATTGTAACGTTTCACGTTGATAGTAAAAGCCTACTGCTTCAATACCCGCTTTCTACGATAAAACATGTGCTGCATTTCTAAGAAAAACCTTGAGATACGCAAGTTGACCTAGATTTAAAATTCCATTCATGTCATTTTATACACTACGTTACCCAAAAACGAAAGACAGATGGACTAAAGATAGAAAGAAAGAGAGGGGCTGAAAGCCGGAACGCATGCAACACTAAACACGCATATCGCGATACAATTACTACCATCACGCGTGTAAGGCCACTAGCACTGACTTTTTTCAAATCAACAGTGATAAAAAACACTACACACACGAGAGTTAGTTTTTAAAAACTTACAAAACGCTTATTAGGAAACATGACATTCTACTGTTTTATGTCTGAAATCCTGACATTAGCCTGACAGTACAGCAGGACAGGTGGCGGTTCTAAACATAAAAAATAAAAAAAACAACTACACGACTATCCTAGAAAATACATATTTTGAACGCAGCCACTTAGCCCCATTAAATATATATATTTGGGTTCCTTAGGACTTGCTGACAAAGAATATGTTAAACGTTACGCAAATAGTCTAGGAATTAAAAGATTATAGCCAAAAGAAATAATGAGGGATGTCAGACAACACCAGAATCAGAATCGCTCAGTGGCAGATTTTCACACCACCATTGTACGGGAAATGGGTCTCCATGTTAAATCCGATTTGATTGGAGCGCAATAAATGTAAGGCTAAACACGATTAGTCGGGCTATAAATACTATCTTTTGTTGTCAGGGGAGACGGAAGGAAGGGTACTTTTTTTTGAAAAGCTGTGTAAACATGGCACGATTGGTTAGACCCGCGAATATAGTCAATCAGAGGCGTCAGGTCACCACCACATTTTCAAATAAACTTACTAAAGAACCAGTGCGTTGAGCACCAGTGCATATTTTTCTAAATAAAAGCCTGGGACATCGGCAGATCGAAATTGTGCTATATTCATTGCCAGTCAACGTAACTGTGTATTATTCCATGAATTGTGGTAAGCTTGATATATTCAATATCTTTTTAATGAAAATTGAATGTAAATTGATAATTTATGTCTGTATATATGTGTAGTTCAGTAGCGAACGTGAGGTAAAGCCTATATAGTGCTCCAACCTGAACAGAAGGTGTCGGAGGAAAGTAAAACTACATGAAATTGCCAAACAGTACACTGACACCTATCTTATTGACTAGAAAGAAATAATGCTGGAATTGCAGAGGCGTAGTAACCATTAGGGAGGAATATACTGGTGTAGATTATTTCAGATGAAGCTGACAGTTGGCCTACCGCTCTGAACTCAGTGTTTGTTATGTAATGTGTTCAGTCTGTAAATAGACTATAAATTAGTTATGAAGTAGGAGGTACAACCTTCTTGTTTCAGGGACCGTGGTCCTAAAGTTATTGAGCAGCACCTGGTCTGAGCTTTGCTGAACCTAGAGGCTGACAGCATACTCCTGGGTCCAGATAGTGACCAGTGAGGTGTCTCCAGAACACAGGGAGGCTATCGAGCAGAGGAGTCCTTTCCTGCCGCCATCACGAAAGATAAGCGTCTGTGGCCAGAGAAGCTCAACATTATCCCCCCCCCCCCTCTCAAAATCTGACTTTATAATAAACCAGAGGGAAAATACAGTGTTTAAATTGATAAGAACTGTGAACTTTTCCCCATACTATTTATAAGATAAACAAACACTTGAAGTCATGATGACAAATAACAACATAGCTTGAAAAAACAAAACCAGTATTACCTCATATTACTACTACACAACTGACACACATAGGATAATATTAATAAAATATGTCACTACAAGGTTCATATTGATAAATTCTGTACATATAAATTGTAATTACAATTGATTGTGATTCCTGGTTCACTTTGTAGTTGAATCAGCACATATATATTAATGAAAGAAATTAATACATATTGATATTTGAAAATTTACCAGTGACTCATTTAAGATAGTCTTATAGAATGTTACATGTGTGTGAGTGTCACAGTGTTGTCAAGTGTGGTGGAATAAATTAAATTGTTTATCTGTCTGTTGTTGTTGTGACTTACACTTCATCATATACATACCCTAGACATTTAACGTAGTCATCACAATATTCCAGAATAATTCTGACTGAGGTATAATGTGGTAGCAAGTAAGGTTATCTGTAAAACACTACACCTATTAGATACAGATACCTTCACAGCTGACCTCAGGCAGTACACTAAGTCCCCTATAAATATTTATATCATCCCACTTTACCACACTAGAGAAATGGAATATAATCTAGCGAAATGGAAGGCACAAATCAGACTGCATCGCAACGTCACATTAGCCACTCATAGGAGCCAGAGAGACATCGGACTAATATTCCAGAATTAAAAGTGACAGATCAAAGTATTTGGGCGTCTTTGTAACTTAAAAGAGAACCCGAAATTTTAAATACAAAGACTGGAAACTTACGAAATCAAAAACACAAGTCATAAGAGGGATTCTGACACTGCCCCAGACCGAGTGTTCAAAGCATCTAAACAAAGTTTCTGTGTCCATTCTACTGTGCCAAGAGATTGTGTTCCCAAGTAATTTGGGATACGTTGTGAACATTTAGTTTAAAATGTGAATTGTGACATGTCTGTACTTGCTAGGTGGTTATACCAGTCATAGGAGTCTAGCAACCTCAACATACGAAAATAGTATATTCATAAACCACTACAGCAAGCGCTAGTGATTGCTTCTTGCTAGTCGTACAGAAAACAGACAGCAGAGGTGACCCCAGACTCCGAATGAAGCAGTGAGATGATTACCTCACATGTACCTAGAGTGTATAGTATCATTTGGTGAGTTAATGTACCTTGTTAATTGTAATTTAGGCAAGCCATTGCACTCGTGCTGTCCAGACACATTTTCCCCATTTAAGTGACCAGAAGAATAACGGTGATTTCTAATCATATTCCCTGAGTTTTACTGTGTATACTCAGGGAGAATAATTATTCAGAGAGGCTAACATTGGTGGGTGAACAGCGAGACAATGCGCCTGTTAATCTTCAGCCCACAAATGTACTTAGCGGCGGCCTTCGTTCTTTTATTTTTCAAAAACATTCGTTGTTCGAAGCTACAAGACGGTTCCTAGGAACAGACCAGTCTGAAGTAAGAATGTTCACTACTATCTTGTGATTCAAGAAAACTGGATTCGCCACCAACTACCTACAATGGACACGTTGTGAAGACACCCACCTTGACATTAAGAGTGAAGTTCATCTAGACACCTCTAGAGAAGAGTCCTCATCACAAGAAAACTGACAACGACCCATTACAGTACTCAGCAAGTTAAAACTTTTGAAACAGGCACGCAACGGTCAATAATAACCATCAGTCCCCAATTAAGTCTCAGTGAAGACAAATTTTAAAAACCTCTAGTCTCTTTCATCCATATTTATTTAAATGTGTTAAAGACTGAGACGGTATTTTCCCCCCCCCCCCCCCCCCCCCTGCTTGCAGTAGTGGTCCAACCGTGACCAAACTCAAGAGTATCTAATATAGGCTTCAATGGAGTCTGTTTTTTACACAAGATTACTCTTGGCAGAAATGTAGATAGAAGAGTAGTAAAGCTTCTATCACATGGGAGTCTTCAAATGAAATTCAGGTAAGCAAAAACGATGCTGGCTGTCGCTGAGCACGTTAATTCTGTAACCTGCCGACCACTTTTGTGAAGAATTTAAGCACTTATTAATCAGTTCCTTAAGACCCACCCCTGATTTACTCAGTGGAATTCTCTTATTCAAGAATAGCTCTGTTTAGAATGTGTATAGTAATTGACTGAGACAAACATGCAGTAACTTTAAAATGATCAAATCGAAATTCATATTGTAACATTACAAATAACAAAATTTAATAATCACTTTAGTTTTAACAATTTGAAAATAATTTGAATAGTTATGGATAACGAAAAGCTATCATCTTCGTATTTGGGGATTGCAAAAAGGGTAAGAAAGTTCAGATGGCAGCACATATTTGAACTTAGCTGCCAATGACGGTTCTGTCTTTTCACACTGATCACTGTTCTGTGGTCAAGGTTGTCGGGTGTAGCTCGTCTCCAAGAAACTTCAAGGAAAGTCTACACAGTGTGTCCCTTATCCCGTCTTGTTGCAGAAATAGTACGTTCTGCTGGTACCACCAATAACTTGATAAAAGAATAGAAAAGAACGCTCTTGTGAGTATGGCGTTCTCCGACACAGTTATGTATCCCCCCTATTTCACCATTCCACTTAACTCAGAGTTTACCCTCGATGAGAATTAAATTTAATCCCTCAGGATAAAACTTCCTTTACATTTAAACTGAATAGCTTTAGCTTTATATTGCATTTAAATGAAAAAGGTTTAACGTACAGATATAATATGTTTTACAGTTACATCTGCACTGTTTGAAAAGTGTTCACAATATAAATTCATTCATGTTTCATTTACATTTACACTTGTGGAAAAGTTTGAAACTTCTATTAATTAAAATGAATATTTTCCCATGAACATTTACTCTGGTTGAATGCGTGAAACCTTACATTAATGTTAAAGTGAATATGTTTATAGGGACATCTACACTGCTTTGAAAATGTAAGTGTCATGCTTAGAATGTACATTGTGAACGGTGGTTTGGTTTTAGAAAAGTAAGTGAGTGTAGATAAATGGTTTGGAAAAAATTAATAGAGTTGATAAAAGACTGTTCGTCTTTGTTGAAGGGAAGTGATATGTATAGAGGAGTGCTT
Source organism: Oreohelix idahoensis (assembly GCA_024509875.1). NCBI lineage: Eukaryota > Metazoa > Mollusca > Gastropoda > Stylommatophora > Oreohelicidae > Oreohelix > Oreohelix idahoensis. The sequence goes on along the minus strand of JAMPIV010005240.1, from coordinate 193,877 downwards.
TGAGCAAAGGGAGGAAACTCTGTCGTTTCCACTTGGAAGATGTAATAGTTATGTTTAGAGTTAAGCATATTAAGTGAGTCCAAAATTGTGGTGGGACAAATTTGCATGTAAAGTTTTTGTAATAAGAATTGAAGAGAAGTGTATGGGGTTGAGTCTAATCATCAAAGGGAGATAACTTGGAATTACGTCCCTGTAAGTTTTGGTGGGTGAGCAAGAAAAAAATACGCACGAGAAAGTTGTGGTAGGATGAAGACATTTTAGGAGTGAACGGAAAATGTTAGAACGGGGATTAGTGAGAGTCTGATTTTGGAACGCGCTGAGCGTAAGTTAGCAAGTGTGTGCTAGAGAGATGGTAGTTTGGAAGTTCATTAGTGAGCGAGGTTCTTGATATTCATGTTTCCGGAAAACAAGCAATTTTGATGTGGTTGACTACTGTGGTTTCAGACACGCCATAACAAGAGTTATGTTATCAAGTTGTCAAGGTTTTGTGTTTTCAAGACTGCAGGTATGATTGCAGTTTATATTGAAGATAGATATTTTTTTAAGATAAAACAGAGACAGACGTAGTGATCAGGTAAACTGGTAGAAAATCAACATCCCTGGCAGTTTTAGGCCAGTCTTCTAGCAAGATACACCAGAAGGTCATTAAGTGAAAAGTTATAAAGATAAACTAACTTTCTTAGAAGATCACCCAGGTGACATAGCAGTAGAGAAATTAGACGAGAGCAGATCAGTGACAGATATGTACAAGAATATGATTTTCGGATGTTCGCTGAATTTGAGAAAATGTACGAATGGGAATTATATCAAATTGAATGTATAAATCTATGAGATAAATTCGCAGAAGAGAGAAGCGGATTCTACTTTATGTAAATAAAACTTTGAAGTTCGCTTTAATGCTGTTGGAGTACAGTGTGTCAACAGAGTTAGAAACCATCAACCATCTGTACGTCTTGTCTAACAGTGCATTTCATCACTTGTTTACAGCAGAGTGTTTACATTGTCTGCTCACACATGCTGACCACTGGTTAGGGCAGTGATCTGAACCTCTAACATCAACACTATACGAATACTATAAAGAAATGCAAGCCTTAACCCACACTATCACGGCCACAACATCATGTCTTTTCATCTTTCCCTCCTTGCTCCATAGGGAACCTGGAACTACTTTATGCTTTCAGTTCTCTTTACGAAACTATCAATAAAGCAATCACCAGCCCGTGCAGTGGTGGTTCATGAATCATCATTTAATACGCTGAAGTTGCCAGCCTCAAATGACTTTGACATTGTGGTGAAGTGAGATGTTATAAATATTTATAGGGGACTTAGTGTACTGACTGAGATCAGCTGTGAAGGTATATATATCTAATAAGAGTAGTGTATTATATATATAACCTTGCTTGCTGCCACATATGTATACCTCAGTCAGAATTATTCTGGAATAGTGTGATGACTACGTTGTATGTCTAGGGTATGTGTATGATGAAGTGTAAGTCATAACAACAACAGACAGATAAACAATTTAATTTATTCCACCACACTTGACAACACTGTGACACTCACATACATATAACACTCTAAAGGATATCTTAAAGGAGTCACTGATAACTTTTCAAATAACAATATGTATTCATTGCTGTTATGAATGAATATGTGTCCTGATTCAAATACAAAGGGAACCAGGAATCACAATCAATTTTACTTACAAGTTATATGTACAGAATTTATCAATATGAATATGGTAATGACATATATTATTAAAAGTATCCTATGTGTGTCAGTTGTGTAGTAGTAATATGAGGTAATACTGGTTTTGTTTTGTTTAAGCTCTGTTGGTATTTGTCATCATGACTTCAATAGTTTGTCTTTATGGGGACTAGTATTGGAGATGTTCTCAGTTCCTGATATTAAAACAGTTTAATTCCCCTCTTAATGTTATTTTTACAAGGTCATTTTAAGCTGGGGTACATAATTTTGAGCTCAGCTGGCCACATCAGCTTATCTTGTGTGATGGCGGCAGGTAAAGACTCCTCTGCTCGATTTCTCCCCTGGGCTCTGGAGACACCTCACTGATAGCTAAATGGACCAAGGAGTATGCTGTCCGACTCTGGATTCAGCAAAGCTCTGACCAGGTGCTGCTCAATACCATCAAGACCACGGTCCCTGAAAACAAGAAGGATGTACCTTCTACTTCATAACTAATTTATACTCTCTTTTTACACTGAGCACAATACATCACAAACATTGAGTTCAGAGCGTTAGGCCAACTGTCAGCTTCATCTGAAATACTTTATACCAGCATTAACCTCCTTAATGGTTACTACGCCTCTGCAATTCCAGCATTATTTCTGTCTAATCAATAATCTAGGTGTCAGTGTACTGTTTGGCCATTCCATGCAGTTTTACTTTCCTCCGACACCTTCTGTTCAGGCTGGAGCATTATAGGCTTTACATCATGTTTGCTACTGAACCACACATATATACAGGCATAAATTAACAATTCACATTCAATTTTCATTAAAAGATACTGAATGTTTCAAGCTTACCACAATTCATGGAAACAAACACAGATACGTTGATTAGCAATGAATTCTGGCACAAATACTGGCACAAATTCCCATCTGCTTATGTTCCAGGCTTTTATTTTAGCAAAAATGTGAGCTGGCTTCAACGCACTGTTGCTTTATCAAGCTTATTTTAACTAGTGGTCTCGAACTAACGCTCCTAAGTGAGTATATCAGCGAGTCTAGCCAATGGAGCCACGTTTCGACAAGTGTTTGAAAAAAATTTTAACTTCCTACGTCTCCCCTAACAACCAAAGATAGTATTTATAGTCCGACCAATCGTGTTTAGTCTTATATTTGTTGCGCTCCAATCAATTTGGAGTTTACATGGTAGGCTATTTCCGTACGCAAGGTTTTTTCAAACACGTTATAAAAAAATTTTATGAGCAGAAATGATTTTATGCTGTCAGGCATCCCCACTATTTTATTTTGGTTATAACTTGTTAATTCCTAGACTATTTGCGTAACGTTGTACATATTCTTTGTCAGCAAACCCTAAGGAACCCAAATATATATATTTAATAGAGCTAAGTGGCTGCGTTCAAAATATGCAATTTCTTCTACCTCCTGTTTCGAAGATGTGCTGTCTGGGTACTGTAATGTTTTCAAACGCAAACCCATATAATGTTATCTTTTCTAATAAGCGTTTCCCAGGTTTTTTAAAACCTAACTCTGGGAAGGGTAGTGAATTTATCACTGTCCGTCTGAAAAAGTTAGTGCATGTGGCCTTACACGCGTGATAGTAGTAATTGTGTATCGCGCGACGCGTGTTTTGTGTTGCACGTGTTCGGCTTTATGCCTCTCCCTTCTCTCTATCCTTTAGTCCATCTGTCTTTAGTTACGCCGTGTATAAAATGGAATGAATGAAATATTTAAATTAGGTCATTGATCAGCTTGGTATCTCAATGTTTTTCCAAGAAATACAGCACACGTTTCATTGAAGAAAGCGGGTAATAATATAGTAGGCTTTTACTATCAACGTGAAAGCGTTACAATTTGCAGACGAAGCATAAAACAAAGGGGATTTCGAGTACATTCCTTGTGACAGCACTGTTAATTTACCATTGCTCTTTTCTTTATTAGATTTATTTGTTAGGCTTTATATTTACCTTTTAATTTATATATGTGGATTAGAATATTCCACGACAGACATCCAATAGCGAGTTTCACACAATAAAATTCACATGGTAATATTTACATATATATGTTAGTGTTAAAGGTTTATGTGATTGAAGATACTGGTGGGGTCATCAATAAGATAAATGTTACTATTTCTTTCGCTGATAGATGCGATCAGCATATGTCGGGCTTACGGATGGCCGACAAGGTGTGTGACTATGGAAAATATAACATACGCGAATGTGTATAGGTTCTTTAAGTGTGTCTATGATAAGTCACTCACACCACAGCAACGTAGAAGTCAGGAAATGTTGTAAGACCTGGCAACGTTATACAGTTTATTAACATCACAGTCACGTAGACATCATGGTAATAGCAAACTGTCACAGGCTACAATAGCATACAAAAATCCATGGCACATAGGTTGCAAAGAACGTCGTAACTTTCCAGTATAATATAAATCCATAGGAAAAACATCTATCAAAAGGACTGCTTACATTGCAGTTCATCACAGTTCTCATTTCATAGTATTACAGTGAAAATATCCGTCAACAAATGACTACATACATCGCAGTTATAGTATTATAACAGTAAATCCATCAAGAAGACTGCATACATCGCAGTTCTAGTATTACAACAGTAAATCCATCAAGAAGACTGCATACATCGCAGTTCTAGTATTATAACAGTAAATCCATCAAGAAGACTGCATACATATTAAACATTCCTCTCCCAAAAGACTATATACTGGAACACACCAGAGAAATGGTAAAACCGCCATTTCCAAGCTCTACCAGCCAAAAACTGTCACGAAAAATCCCCTGCTTAAAACAGCTCAGTACCCAATTCAAATCCAGCGCAAACTCGCAGCTTGAGATGTGAGCAGAATTCATCCGCCTTTCTCCCTCAAAACTAATTCAAAGAACGTTCGACAGTTTCTCTTTATCCTATTTTTAAAAAGCAAACTAACAGCTAGACAAAAAAGCTGTGTTCAAAAATTACTGAACATACAGCTCCCAACTAAGAAAAATCACACAGAGCGTGTGTACTAGCTTGTTTACAAAAATTCCGACCTGTATATACAAGTCTTTTAACACTTAACTCCCCTTAATAAAATATGACTTAACAGTTAGTTCACATGTTAGTAATAAAATATGAAATGTAAATCCAACTTACACCAATCCTGGCTCAGCCTTGTCGCACAGATGAATAAAAGAGACGAATCGTTCTCTTACAACACGTGTCTGGGATTTCTTTTAATTTTAACATAGATTGCCCCTTCTTACTCCGTGTTTCTTCAATTTCCTAGTCCCATCCATGATTACTTTTTAACCAAGGCCCGGAAGCAATTACATCACATTTGTCTGCCCACATGTGACACACAGACAGTAATCTTGTTATCTGTCGTATGAGTGCGCAAACCCCAGGATTGGCTTATCAGTGAATTAAGCCGATAGCGTAGACCAATGTAAGTTTTAGTCGGCCGCGATTATAAACACAAATCTAAGTAGCACTCCTTGCAAATGTGACATTTATCACCTACAAGGCGATTTGATAAAATCATATATCTGCTACTTAGCAGAAAAAGAAAGAAAGAAAGATAAGTGCGATAATTGACAGCACCTAATAGAAATCTGTAATGTACCGATCCTGCAGGAGAGAACCAAAGATCGATAGAGGTCGCCACGTTTCGTCACAAAGACTAATTGATTATTACATTTATTATGTTATTTTTACAAATTCAAAGTTGATTCAGTTCTTATAAATAAGAGAGCGCATTTATGATCGAAAATTGTTAATATACACATATATTTACAGCCATAGAGCTAAAAATACTTATAAAATGAATTTCGCTGGATTAAACCAGCTGGGGGCTCAAACAAGCCAAACTATTGCTTAAAACTTCACAAAAGGTGCCGGATCAGATATAAGTTAATAGTGCTCTGCCCTATGCAACTGTGGCCGTGTATAAGGTTCGGACCACTGCCCTTTCAGTAGATAGTATATAGTAAGGTAAATGTGACAAACTTCCTTCTCTCAGACTGACAAAAATATTTTCTCATACTCTCTGTTGATTCAAACGAATTTACCTGAGTATTGGCAGTGAAAATGTCAAAGGTTGAACTTTATTAACAAGGTTAGCAGTCTTTCATAACAACAGCTTCTTCAGCAACACAAGTATTCAATATTCAAAACTGCAAACTTCTTGTCTTCTTACTACTTGCTTATTTCAGCTATCACAATGTCATTTAATTCTTCAGGTAGAAACTTCTTGTCTCTCTTCTGTACTGACTGTTTATTTTAGGTTTCTTTTCATATGTCTCTTTGTATATCTCACTAAGAGAAAACTGGCCTTACCGCCAGGGCTGTCACTTTGCCAAGATTTTCGTCTATTATTCTTCTCTACTCAGACCTGGTCTGCTGAGCTACATATGTTACTGATATATAAAAGTGTTCAACGTACCTGGGTTTGTTCTCAAACGAAATACACTTTCTTTTCTTTCACAACTATCGACATGATAGAATAAAATACTATCACAATAAAAATACTGCCGTACACCAAATTTATGGTACATAATGTACTGAGCGTTTTCTATACACTCTATTTCTCACAGCATAATTCTTGCTAATCATCTAAGACTGAGTATGTTTTCTCACACATCTATTACGCTGAGCGCGTTTCTCAAGTCTAACTTTAACACTTGGAAGAAAACCCTTTTTCCTTCCTACGCATAGCGCGTCTCAAACCCGACTGCCCGATCCCCGTTCTAACATTATTCGTTTTCCCTGAACTGTGTTCACACATCTCAACTTTTCACGTGCGTGCATACTTTTTTATTTGTGAGCACAACTCACTAAAACCTGCAAGGGACATAATCTTACATTATCCCCCTTAGGATGTTTTACCTCAATAGCATACCTTCTTCTTTAACGCTTACAACAAATTCGTCAAATGCTAATTTTCTAACCCATAACTGATAACATTCTAAATCTACTTAACCTAAATTAAACATTTCTCCTACCAACCGAAATATGTGGAGTTTCCTCCCTTATGACAAAGCCTTACTTTACTCATCTTATCTCCGTGCAACAATGACAAATAATCTGTAACTAAACTTATTTATATTTCTTAAACCATTTTTCCACACTCCTTTCCTTTATCAAAACCAAACCACCGTTCCAAACCACCGTTCACACAACCTTGTTCTTGACTTCTGAATTATCTTGTGAACAGTCCCTTGAGATAGAAGCGTCATTACCCTTCTATCTTCAACTCTGCCAAGAGTAATTTTGTGCGAAGGTAGACACCTTTGACGACTCATTTTCGATACTCTTGAGTTTTGGCCACTTGTGGACCACTAATGCAGAGCAAAGTGGAGGCAAATCCCGTGACAGTGGGTAAGTTTCTAATTTTTAAATTTTGCCAGGACAGCGGCTTAATAGGCCTACTCTTTACGATTTTCAACTGCCGTGAGATTTTTAACGTATGCAACTTGCACACTGGATCTCTTATTTTTTCGCCCTTATCCGAGAAGGCAATGCATCCGATCTCACTACCCAGGAGACCAAGGGGGAGTATGATATCATTAAGACCACTGGTTCTGACAAAAAATGTCCATGAAGTATATTCCCTCAACTGGGAATCGAACCTGGCACCTCTAGAATTTGAGGCGGACGCCATATCTTTTAGCCACTTCCACCCCAAATAGACTGAATAATGAATAAATATAGCCAACATGGGGGGACTGAGCATCGACCTGAAGAAGGCAGAGGTCATGATACTCAATGTAATAATTACTGAGCCAATAAAAATAGAAACATTTACATATCTTGGAAGCATAGTAACACTAGACGGCGGAACAAGCAAAGACATCAGTAACAGAATGAGCAAAGCCAGAACAGCCTTTGCAAATCTAAACAACATATGGAAATCTTCTCAGTACAGCACACGCACCAAATTAATATTATACGAGAGTTGCTTACTTTCTGTACTTTTGTACGGCGCGGAGTGCTGGAGAGTGCTGGAGAGTTTGTCTGGCGCTGAGTGCTGGAGAGTTTGTATGGCGTGGAGTGCTGGAAAGTTTGTCTGGCGCTGAGTGCTGGAGAGTTTGTATGGCGTGGAGTGCTGGAGAGTTTGTCTGGCGTGGAGTGCTGGAGAGTTTGTCTGGCGCTGAGTGCTGGAGAGTTTGTATGGCGTGGAGTGCTGGAGAGTTTGTATGGCGTGGAGTGCTGGAGAGTTTGTCTGGCGCTGAGTGCTGGAGAGTTTATATGGCGTGGAGTGCTGGAGAGTTTGTCTGGCGTGGAGTGCTGGAGAGTTTGTCTGGCGTGGAGTGCGGGAGAGTTTGTCTGGCGTGGAGTGCTGGAGAGTTTCTCTGGCGTGGAGTGCTGGAGAGTTTGTCTGGCGTGGAGTGCTGGAGAGTTTGTCTGGCGCTGAGTGCTGGAGAGTTTGTATGGCGTGGAGTGCTGGAGAGTTTGTCTGGCGTGGAGTGCTGGAGAGTTTGTCTGGCGTGGAGTGCTGAAGAGTTTGTCTGGCGCTGAGTGCTGGAGAGTTTGTATGGCGTGGAGTGCTGGAGAGTTTGTATGGCGTGGAGTGCTGGAGAGTTTGTCTGGCGCTGAGTGCTGGAGAGTTTGTCTGGCGTGGAGTGCTGGAGAGTTTGTCTGGCGTGGAGTGCTGGAGAGTTTGCCTGGCGTGGAGTGCTGGAGAGTGATGGAGAGTAACAGAAAGGAAATGTTCAAATTATCATCATTCCACACAACCTGCCTAAGGAAAGTTCTTCTCATTTTTTGGCCGAATACCATCTCCAACCAGGAACTGCTTACACAGTGCGGTCAAGAAGGCATGCATACTATCATTGCAAGCAGACGCTGGCACTGGGTTGACCATGTCCTCAGAAGAGACCCTGATACCATCACCAGAACTGTTGTGCTATGGACCCCAGAAGGACGGCAAAAGAGAGGCCAATCAAAGACAACCTGGCGGAGAACAGTAGAGGCTGAGATGCTAAGCATGAATCAGAGTTGGGGCACGGCATGAAGGATGAACGCCGATCGAGCAAAATAAGAACAGTTTGTTGCTGCCCTCCAAGACGCCACTAGGCGTGATAGCCACTGACTGCTTTGTCAGTGAGGGGTTCCTGGGTCTTTGAAGAAACAAAGAATAAGGTTACTGCACCCTCAGACACGTCATGCAAGACAACTAATATCAAGTTGTGCATGGGGCTGACAACTCACCATTGTCGCAGATCGAAGGTCATTTGTCTAGTTCTATTTCTCTGTCCATCCTGGATATTGCCTTATTTTTTTCCGTTTATCAATAGTAAGCTGAAAAGTGTTGTTTTTAAAACTCTTTAACCCCCAAGAGCCAGTATACTGTACTTCCCGCTAGACCCATTTGGCCCAATCAACAGTATACTGGCTTTCGTATCTCTTGATCCTTTCTAGGGCTGTTTTCTAATTTTGACAACTCAAAAACGCTATTTTCTTAAAGTATAGCCATCCATTTGGACTTTTGTTATTTATGAATATGAACATTTTAAAAAATTATTTCCAAACAAAAACAATACAAACATACTGGTATGGCCATTTTTGTTTGGGCCAAACCCACTTTTTTGCTTGGGACTGAAAGAGTTAATGAACCTTCATTCCCCACGAACACTGGTAAAGTTTCCTCCAAGCCAGCGACCTTAACTTGTAGATTTTGTCAAGACTCGGCTATCTGAGTGTATGACCTGTCTGATTTCCCATTGTGAAATATTTTAGCTCTGAACACAGAGATGCGATCTTCTCGGTACCATCGTACCATTAGATATGCAAGCTAATTTGGAAGATAATTTCGCAGGTGCATGGCGTGGGAACAAAACAAAAATGGTAGCGGACATGAGAAATAATTCTTTCGTTGTTAGTGAAACTAGTTTTATCTCACTTGATGGCCAATATTTGAAGAAGCAAGACCTAGTTTGTAGTCACGCGAAGAACAAGTTAGAGAAGGGAGATTTGATTTTGAAAGTGCCCTCAAGTTATTAACTACCGACGCTAAGTTCTTGTGCGCGTATGTATTCACTCTTCTGGTATTGGTCTAGTAATAAGGAATTCGCTCTTGTAGGTTTGAAATATATTACTATCATGATGCAAGTCTAAGTGTAGTATATTAAATGGTTTACGTTTCAATGTGTGTATCATAAATGATTACAAAGGTTCATTTTTTTCACTGCATGTATTTTAAATTAATATATTACATTTTAATGTTTGTATCATAAATGAGTCTAAATGTTAATTTACTTTGCATGCATGTATCTTGAATGATTGTCTTACTTTTCAATGTATATATCATTATTGAATGAACATAGTATTATGAATGCTGGAAGTAATGAATGATGAAAAAGAATAAAAAGGACGTAGCCGAAGTACCAAACAAAATTAACCCCACATTACGAAGTGGACCCTCATGTGACCCTATCTGGCTGACCGGAAATGGGGCAGTACTGCGGTATTGTTATTGTATACGTACTCCGGCCTGACTGGATATTTTCACAACTGTGGCGAATATCTTTGCACGCCACATGTGAGTTTTATAATTGAAGTAAATGTAGTGCTCACAAGTGTTGGCACATTTTGTGGTCGCTATACGTAAGTCGCAGATGACGTGCCTTTGTTTGGCCTAGCTATATGGATTATTCCGCTGTGGAAATTCGAAGTGTACACTGCATTACTTGCAGTTTTGGAATATGTTCCCATTGGAACGTACAGTTAATTAATTACATGATATAAGATGTGTGTCCTGATAGAGAATTAAGTGTGAGATAGCGGATCAATATTACCAATTTGTATAGGAATCATTAAACGTGTAAAGATGATAATGTTCATGATGAATCATATTAAACTTGTCTACGTGGATCGATGAATTTGTACACTTGATGCCGTTGGCACAGTTGGCCAGTTATACATTTTGAGATTGTTATGCGATAGCTTCAGCGAGGACTCGGGCCATCTATCATTAACCATACCCCACACTTCAGAGTTATGCCACAACAGCAGACGTGAATAATCAAAAAAGGACTGCCCTATTTTAGGAACGAGACGGATAGGGGCATACACGAATACAAATAGGCCACTGCTTGTAGGTCTTAATGCTCATTTCTCCCGTTTGTTTACTTGGTTTCTTGCGTGATGTTGGGCAAGGCTGAGCAACTCTTTCAGTTGTTCTTCTGATTGTAAGCAGGTAGTGATCATTTCCAATTTCTGGCCCCTTCCAGACTCTAGCATCCCGGACATATTTGAATGAGTATCTCCTAACAATGGCATAGTCGATCACTGACTTCTCATTCTTTGTTGGTTCACATCTAATGTATGCATGTATGCGCTTATGGGGGAACTTTGTGTTAGTAATGATTAGATTCTGCTCACTGCAGAATCTAAGGAATCACTTTCCATTGTCATTGAGAGTATCTTCTCCATATTTTCCGATAACTCCACCCCATCTAGCATGGTCATTTCCAACTCTGGCATTGAAATCTCCGAGCATGATAATTTCCCATAGGCAGTCATCCACTGTCCTTTGAAGCAGCTCGAAGAATTCCTCCTTGATCTCTGCTCTCTCATCCTCATTTGGCCCATACACTATGACAAGGTTGACTATGGTTTCTCCTTCTTTTAGTTTTACAACCATAATGCGCTCCGAGACAAAGTTCCATCCCTTGATACTATCTTTCTGGTTTTTGGCCACAATGCAACCCACGCTCCCTTTAGCTCTTGCAGATGTGGGTACACCACAGTAGAGCAGCATGTTGCCATCGAGATCCATGACTCCTTGTTCCTTTTTCTTTGTTTCCGTTATAGCCAGGATTTCTAATTTTGCTTTCCTCGTCTCTTCCACCAGCTCCTCTTCTTTTCCATTTATACTTCTTGTGTTCCAAGTTCCATAAGTCGTAGTCCGTAGTCCGTTCCAGTTCGTCGCCTTTAGAATCAGTCCGGTTTTCTCTCTTGTAGTTCGCGTAATCATGTTTTAAAGCAAACAGGTGATTGGCCTGTTGTGCCTTTGCATGGTGGAGGGGCTGCCTCCTTACGGCCCCCATGCAAGCTGCCCTCCTCCTTTTTCAGCCGGGCTTGGGACCGGCATAGGCGGAGTTTAATCATGGAGTCCTAACATGGGAAGCATGGCAGCAATCTCTTCCCATTGTTTAACACTTATCCAGAAGAAAGCGATACATTCTACAGTTATAATTACAGAGTTATTTAATTTGTGTTTACATCAAATTAAATTCAGTGATGTCTTTTCGTTTGAATAAGCTAAAGCTATTGCACATGTCAATTCATTTTTCTTTTTACGTCCTTTTTCTGTCTAATGTAATGTATAGTTAAATGCAGACGGATTAGCAGAGGTTTGCAATAAGCAGCCATTCTGGAAGGTTCAGCATGTGTTGTTTATGTCTTCGTTGGATCTACGACAACGCCTTTGATGCATCCAAGAAGATGAAGAATGTTGAATATTGAATATACAGTTCATATTTCTTCTAAAGAAAGCTGTCAAAGATGAATTTAATCCAGCCTCACAGGAATAAAGCTGTAGCTTTTCTGTGAGACTGAAGCTCGAAACTAAGCTGTTTTTAAATATAAGCCGCTAAATGTTTCATTCATTATTGATAATAAACCTGTATATTCTATCTACATTCTATTGAAATTCTAACGCTATATTTTGCATTTACGTTGCTATTAGAAAAACACTCTTTCGCTTAAAAAGTACTCGCATACTGTAAGAATAAACAATAGGCAAAAAACACTTTTGGTTAAGGTGCATTGTGTAAAGGTACACGTCTTAAAATAAATAAGATATATAAAAGGCAAAACTGGTTAAAGTGCAAAGTGTAAAGGCATAAATGGTAAAATAAATAGGTTATGTACAAATGAAGCTGATGGCGTTTTTGGATTTTCTAAATATATCTTTACTTGCTTACTATTATTATTACTAGCACGTGACTACTATGAAATGACGGTAAAGAAATGTGGTGTGCGATTGTTATCTTATGTCCTGAGAATAGCACCATTTTTCATACGTTCAGTTTTGTCACGGATTGCCTCTCCTTAGCTCTGAAGTAGTCGTCCAACAGTGGCCAACACTCAAGAGTATCTAATATGGGTCTCAAAGGTTCTACCTTCGCACAAGATTACTCTTGGCAGAGTTGTAGATAGAAGGATAATGACGCTTCTATCTCAAGGGAGTTCACAAGATGTTTTCAGAAGTCAAGAACAATGCTGCATAGGGCAGAGCACTATTAACTTATATCTGATCCGTCCCCTTTTGTGAAGAATTAAGCAATGGTTTTACCCTGTTCAAGCCCCCAGCTGGTGTAAGTTCAGAGAAATTCCTTTTTATAAGTATTTGCTCTATAGATGTAAATATATATTTAGCTGTATATATATATGTATTAAAGAGTCTTGCTCATACGTTTTCTTTCATACCTATAATAACTTAATCAACTAGGAGTGTTTGAGTTAAAAATAACATGTAACAAATGTAATAATCAATTAGTTTTAACAGGTTAAAATAACGACGGAATGATGGCGAATTTTAGATGTAAATAAAATTGTCTTCACTGAGACTTGGGTTGAGGATTTCTTCACACAACTTGCCCAATTTAGGCGGTTAGTGCTGATTCCCTGCTTTTAACTCACAACTAGTGGCGTCGAACGTTCGTCTTGCAGCTTCATACCATAAACAGTCTCATAGCTTCGTTCCACGAACTTTAGACAAAATAAAAAGCACAAATACCTCTGCTAAGTACGTTTGGTTGGAAGATTAACAGGCGCATTGTCTCGCTGTCCACCCACAAATGTTAGCCTCTCTGAATAATTAAATTCTTGAGCATACACAGCGTAACGCAGGGAAGATGATTAGAAATCACCAATATTCTTCTGGGTATTAAACTGGGAAAATATGTGCTTGGACAGCGCGAGGGCAATAGCGTGCCTGAATTACAATTAACAAGGTACATATATCTCACAAAATGATACTATAAACTTGATACACGTGGGATGTAATAATCATCACTCATCACTGCTTTATTCGGAGTCTGGGGCTGCTGCTGCTTTCGCGTTTCTGAGCGAATTAGCATAAAACAAACACCAGCGCTTGCTGTAGGGGTTTATGAATATACTATTTTCATATGTTGAGGTTGCCAACTTCATATATAACCACTTAGCAAGGAAAATATGTCATATTCAGATGGTAAAATAAATGTTTACACTTACCCCAAAGTAACGTTTGGAAACACAATCTCCTGGCACAGTTAGAATGGACACATCACGTTGATGCTTTCGAATCACTTGGTCTGGGAAATTTTAGTATTCCTCTTATGACGGGTGATCTGATTCTTTAGGTCTCCAGCCTTTGTATTTAAAAATGTGGGTTTACTTTTAAGTTTCAAAGATGCCCAAATACTTCGATCTGTAATTTATAATTTTGGAATCCTTTGTCCGATCCTTCTCTCTGGCTCTGGTGAATTGCTAGCTTGACGTGGTGATGCAGGCTGATTTGTAACTCCGATTTCGCTAGATTATATTTCCATTTCTCAGTTCAAATCCCAGATTGTACTTCCGACGAATTTCCCAAAAAAATTCAAAGTCTATTCCGACTCTCAAATTAAGTCAATGGTAAGCTCTTTAGAACTATATAGGTCGGGGTGTTAAATCATAATACTTTCGTCATGCAGCTTTTTTTGGTTGGAAGATTAACAGGCGCATTGTCTCGGATTTCCAACACACACTAAATCGAAGCGTGTTTTAAAATATCAAATTTTAAAATTCCAACGCTTGACCTCTTTCTAATAAAGCGGTAATACATCCGACTGCATTTATCCAAACTCACAAACAAATCTGTGAACCTATTTCCTGTCTAAATGCTTTCCCGTTATATTGTCTCCCCAGACAGATTATCAGTAATATTGATACAAAGATGGTCGAGCGGAAACGATTATCTAATTATCACCTGTGTCTTCGCACACACCAGACGGCTTTCTCAGACAGACAGACCGCGAACCCAGGTGGTCACTTGTCTGTTTGTCGCTGGCCCCGGAAATGAGTTACGTCAAAGTCGCTATTCCTTTATAACTTTTGGCTGTCTGCATCAAAGGGGGCTAGACAAATTAGGTGATAAACGTATTATCCGTTACCTGTCTAATTAGCTTCAATAATACTACAATTCACCTGGTGAAACGTAAATACGCATGGGAGCGGCTGGTATAAATGTAGGTGCATAAAATATGTCAAGAATAGGACGTTGAAGGAGAGAGAGAATGGTCGAAAATTACATGTACAAAACGTTTTGTCACAAGTTTCTTCCTTTCCATTTTCTTTCACCTTACACCGAGCAAGTAAAAAGTCAACACAGTTAGATACTAGGAAATTATAATTATGAAAATGACACATCAAAAATAAAAACAGATGGTTGAATGTATTTTAAACAAAATAAAAAAGCTCTGTTGGGAATAGACCGCAGAACGTTGGCTTACATGGTATACGTTCTAGCCTTTAAACCACCTATGCGCCTTGGTATATGTATGTGTTTTTTTAAACTATTAAATATATGTTAATGATTGCCTTCCTCAGTCAGTGTTGCATTCGTTACTTGATTACTTGCATTGATGTAGCGCGCCTATCTTTATCGCTCTTTATCTTTTCGAACATCTTTCTTATTTCATTTCTCTCCCGTCCTGCTCTTTTATCATATCTAAAGTAATCATTCTTAATCACGGCTTGTACCTAAGTGTAGCTTTACACGCCTTTGATATTTTTCACACTACTTTATCGTCTGGAACATGCCTTGCCTAGTTAGACAAGTACCTTGTATTGTTTACTTTGGAAGACACCTGGCTTGGCCATAGAAAGAATTCTTTTGATACTTAATCCCCTCTTTAAATAAAACGAGTCATGCCACATTGGGACAATGACACGCTTGCCGGATCTAATGACAGCAAAGAACTCGTCACACGCACATATATGTATTCTGCCAAATGGTAGAGTGTGATAGCAGCTATGCTACTTACATGTCATGTTCGGGTCAAGACAATGAATAAAGAGATTAAAGAAGCTTGTCCCGCCAGCAGAACGAGACAAGGAACAAAAGAGGCGACGATCTGTCGGAACAAAACACTTTGTGCAAGGGGGCGAAGGATGTCTGCATTGGGTTTCCAATCCTAAACCACGGTTTGTCTAGCAAACGAACTCACAGTACGAAGTGAAATGTTGGTTGCGAAAGCCCACCCACTTTAAGCGAATGACGTGCAACTGAAAAGGGGCACGCTAGGATGACAATATCGCAGGGCAAGATGGACGCCTAGTTACTAGATTAAAAGGCGGAGTCATACGACACAGGCAATAAATTCTGACATTTTGGCAACCCGAAATATAACGACACATTTTCCAGAGTCAGTGCGGATTTCCAACATACGTGGAGTTCGAATTTTTTTCCCAAATTTTAGCCTGTTTTAATTTTTCATTTCTGTGTGGATTTATAATATTCATACCTGTGGAATTAAATTTTATAAAGTGTTCTTAGGAATTTGCGAAGGGAAATAGAGTCCTGCAAAAGTCTGCGTCTACATATTACGTATTTGGCGTCTAACCGGAAAGAAGCTGGCAAAGCGTACATCCGGAAAGCAGAATTCACAAGAAAGGACATACTACCTTCCTAAGTTACAAGGAAGATTTCTACGCCCGTGTTTGTAAACGATGCTGGCACAGCATGTTATTCATCCGTTATTAAGTGCTCACACGTTGATTCGCACATACATAAATCAAGTTCAACCCATTCGAAAGCTTATCTCCTGAGTCAAGTTAAATCATGCCCACGTTGATTCTCATAAATAAATAAATAAATAAATAAATAAATAAATATATATAAATATATATATATATATATATAAAATTTATATTTTAATAAATAAATAAATAAATAATATAAATATAATATATATATATAATAATATAGAGGGAGAAAAAACCAATAATGCAACCAATAAAAGAATTCATTCACACTATCCTCAGTATCTGGTATGTCCACCGTGTGCTTGCAAACAAGCTTGGCAGCAGCTCCGCATGGAACGCACAAATCTCTGAAGGAAATTCAGGGGAATCAAGTCCCATTCACGTGTAAGAGCAGCTTCGAGCTGTTGCAGATTAGCTGGAGAACCTTGCCTGTAGACTCTGCGTCCAAGCACGTCCCACAGATGTTCTATAGGGGACATGTCTGGTGATAGGGCAGGCCAATCAATCGTCACAATGTTCTGCTGCTGTAGATATTGCTGCGTAATGTGTGCGCACGTGCGTTATCCTGCTGGAGAAGCTGCACGTCTGGATAATTTGTGAACGCAGGAGCAACCAATGCATCCAGAACCTCATCTCGATATGTCACAGCATTAACATTTCCACGGAAGACGTGAAGAGGCAAGCGATGGTGAAAACTGAATCCTCCACAACTGTGAATACTGCCACCTCCAAATCGGTTGTGCTGACGAACACAGCAATCTGCAAAGCGCTCTCCACACCGTCGCCAAATCCGCATACGTCCATCAGCAAAGGATATGTTGATTCTGCTCTCGTCTGTGAATAGGACAGCATTCCACTGCAGTCTAGTCCATCTGACATGTTGCTCTGCCCATTGCAGGCGCTGCTGACGATGTCTGTGAGTCAAGTTTGGCCCAACATAAGGTCGTCTTGCAGTAAGGCCTGTATCTTTGAAATGTCGTATGACTGTCATTCGATAGACTTGCCCACGTCTACCCACTATTGCTCTTGCTGTTTGACTTGCCGGGAGAGAACGATTCCTTAGGTGACTCAGCACAATACGACGATCTTGCGCAGGGGTAGTAACTTGTGGTTGGCCACTCCGAAGTCTATCCCGGGCATTGCCAGTGATTCCGTAACGTTCAATGAGACATACAATAGTGCTGTGGTGGCAATTCATCCTTCTGGCAATGGCCCTCGAGCTCATTCCGGTCTCCAACATACCAATGGCTCGTTGGCGGTCGTTTTCAGATAGTCGTGCCATTTCAAGCACATGTACTGGGTGTTTTGTCTCAACGGCCTTTTTATACCGAGTATACTGCCACAACGCGTACACATTTTTAGGGTCATAGCTGTTGGGAATCGTGTTGCACGTGTAACTTTCATTGTTTTCATGTAGTCTGTACACAAACCCGTGGGTTGAATCATGCACTTTCCATTCCAGCAGCCATTTGCTCTCTACTTCATGACAAACACGGGGAAAATCCATTCCCACACCTTTTTTCCAGCTTTTCGGCATCAGTATATATAATAGTGGTTCGTTTTTAATGGGCTTCAGTATATATATATATATATATATATATATATATATATATATATATATATATATATATATATATATATATATATATATATATATATATATATATATATATATATATATATATATATATATATATATATATATATATATATATAAAGTTCATCGCACTCAAAAGCGTATTTCCTGAATCAAGATTACATATTCACCAGTTGATGAGTCTATACACCAAGATCACTTAGTCACAAGTTGATTCGGCAAGTTCAAATCAACAAGTTCAGCTACACACTACGTCAATGCAGGAAGTGGGTCCATCTACTCTCGTCGCATATTGCACGATGTAAATTCACTCAGACCAGTTTCGTTACACGAAACCCACCTATTACCAGAAGATCATTTCGTGAAGAGCTCAAGACTAGTCAGTTTTTTTTCAAGATCAGACTTTTTCCTAAGACAACAGTCAACGGTTTCTCAACGCTAGAGAGATTTCCAAACATCGAAGGACTGTATATCGTCCAAGTTCTCATTACTACACATGCAAAGTTTTTCATCAATAAGTCCTGTCTTGGAGATAACACACACGACATACATAAACCTGCATTGGACAGCCTATGCAAACCTGTGTTTAATCATACAGTGAAGGAAAGTGGATAGAGACACAGACAGTTTAGATTGGACATCAAGGTGGTAACACTTAATATACCTTATCATCATTTCAGTATTCACATATGTTAACCCTCCTATGTAACTTACTACTTTATTTAATTTCATCTGTGTGTGTAAATTGTCTTTCGCCAATATCTCTTTTTATTTTCTACTAACCCTATACGTGTATATATTTAACTAATAAACCAAATAGCCGTTTTGATCATTATCTAGTTCGTTAATGTATCACTCGTGCTGTCGTTGTTAAATATTTACATATAGGTGAAATGCTTTATTTAGGAGGTGGGAGCTCTTTCTTTATCGAGATCTGAGGACAAAAGCTAAAGTCATAGGGAAAGAGAACAAGTTCTTAATTTATTAGAAAACACTATCTAGTGAAGAGCTTTCGCCTTCTCTTCTTCTTGCCATTAATTCGAATAGATCTCTTTCTTTCTTAACGAGCCAATTTCTGGAGACCTTCTTGATCACATTCCAGAAGCCATCACCAGCGACAACTACAGTTGTAGTTTCACAAGACGACATGATACGACACTTGCTGAAATACCAAGTAGTTGATTACAGTAGATCGTCGATTATTTGAACTAATTGGGACCGAGGTAAATAGTTCGGGTAATCACACATACATGAGAAAACAAAGTTTATAGGACATAAAGTGTAATTAGGCGTACGAATAAATTATTGTTCATGAGGTTTGTACTCCCCTGTATTTTGAAATATGACGTATTTAAATCCTGTAATGACAAATTAAAAAGATGTCTATGCAATACTGCACATATCTTCGAATAAATCATGAGAAAAGAATGCATTAAGCGTGACGCCCACCGTGTTTCGAACCTGGCACTTTTGCCACGAGAGGCCAGAGCTCTAACCACTCCGTCAATAGGACGCTCTAACGTTTGGTTAGATACGTGTTGGAGAAACCAATTGATAACACTGCAGTGCTGTCCTTGTTCTGGTGGTTCTCGAGGTGAGAGAGGCTGAGGGAGACCTAGGGACACGTGACCAGCATGACGGGAATAGTGGAGGCAAGGAGTCGCCCTTAGCAAATCGTGCGGAACCTGAGGACTTAGCATGAGTTTGTGGTAGATCTGTGCTCCATAAACGGATGAAGAGCAATGAATGGGTTAATAAATTCAAGAAAACTAAACTGATTACTATGGAGCCGCAATAGCGCAGTGGTTAGTGCACTAGCTTCCTAGCTCGGTGGTCCATGGTTCGATCCCCAGTTGAGGTGGGATTTTTTAGACCGCAAACGGCTCCAGGGTCGACCCAGCTTCATGAATTGGGTACCAGAGCAACTCGTGGAAGGTTAAGGCGACCGGCGTGATGCTGACCACATCACCCCTAGTGTGCCGATGGTCAAGAAAATATGGGCCTAACACAATATTCCCAATATGCCTCAATGGGCGTGTAACGGGGTCCTTTTTTCCCTGATTACTATATTGACGCTACGCATAGGGATAATCATGCCAATACTGTTTTTAAACACTTTGTTTAATTTGATACGAGGGTTGTTTGGATGTTTCAAGCCCGTTGTTCACTATGGTTCAGGTGACGTTACATAATGTAGAGCTGAACATTGCGCTCGACCCTCTATACCTGGTATAGTTTAAACTACCAAAATTTGAAGGAATCCCAAATGACCAGTCCTAACAAAATTAAAGCCGAAAAAGTCATAGATTTTTACAATACTAAAGATGTGTAGGATCACAGAACTTGGTGACGCTGTACACAAAATTGTGGACATGTTCACAGAATAGAGTGACGTATACAAAATTGTGAACAGGAGCACAGAACGTTTCCAATTACCGTATAGGGCATTTAAAAATAAAAGTGTGTAGCTTAAAACTGGATTTAAAAAAAATAATCTACTTGTTGTACTCTTGATGCCAACTGTGTTATAGACGGTTATGTGGAAACTCCATTGACACAAGACATAATTTCCACATTTGAAAAGTCGTTGCTTCGCGACAATCGATAATGAAGCGGATGGTATAATTTACCTTCCGTGGACAATCATCCATTCATTACGTGGTTTCACATGCCATCTGCGAACGTTCAGTAAGCAGCTGAGGAGATGATGTGACCTTTGTGAACAATGAGCAATGTAGCGGTTGTTGTCATGTTCATTTGGTGGAAACGCACGTACTGGTGGATCGATTAATCCCGACAGACCCATCCCGGGTAACAATCAGCGTACAAAAATAAAATCCGATAAAGATAAATGGAACAAATTTTAGTAAAATATTTTTTTCTCTGAGTTTTTCCTCGTTTTTTTTTTTTTTTACGAGACTTGCCCCGTTTAACCACGTCACAAGTCATTTGGTTATATTAGGGTGCGCGTCCACATTTAAAATACCTTGTGGTCTGCAGTATATGAGGTTAGGCAGAAAACATGTTAAATCTCCATGTTAACATTTTTTTTTTTCAGTCATGCGTCAAGAATGAGGCGCGATACAGATTCCACTCTTGCATAAGGTATATTGCTTAGGCTAGCGCCAGATGTGTTATTTATAATTGTATACAAGCTATTTATCACTCGCCCCAGGCCTCTGACGAGACAAAGATAAAATAGGCCAACTGCACCCTCAGGCGAGTAACATGAGATAGCCTATGGGGCTGCCACCCCCATAATGTAAAACAAATTGTCATAGAAACCGCTTTGGTGCCAAACAGAAACTCACAATTCTGAAACAAAAGTATTGGGTCATGTGTCAGAACTCTACCTCCTGAGCGACTTCTGCACACAACACTACACAACAACACCACACAGACTGGGTCAGATCTCTCTGACCACACAGCACATCTTACCCAGTTGGTTTCATATAGTACTAGTTCCCCAAGACTACATTGCATCTGAGATATGTTCAATAGCCTCCTGCTATTGAATAAGATAGGTGATATGTTCCACTGATCTCAACACTAGATCCTTTTTCATAGTTTTATTTAGGCGTTCCTATATATGTTCTTTGTATGTATGTCTCTAGACCCTGAACTTGGGCTGGGGTTCTAGAGCGAACACTTACTTGTCGTAATCATTTTTATGATATGGCAGTATCAATCACTCGAATTATTAAAATATACAAAAAAAATACTGTTCATTCTTACCAGAATTCAGAATTGAGAACACAGTTAAATTTGCTAGCAAAACTCAGCTGAGCTGCTGGCTGTATGATGGCGTCCCACTATATGTTTGTATTCTTCTGGAATCAACCCCACTATTAATTTAAACTGCGTCTCTGAACAGACTTATGTCAAATGGCAAATTTTCACATCTCTGTCCCGCTACTATAAAATACGTTGACCAATCGCCGACTTCCCCCCTAACTTTCAAATCTACAACCAAAAGTCACTTCAGTCAAATCTCAGTCAAGTATGTATTACGGTCTGTTAGTCCGTCTGTCTCTACTTGTTTTTTCATAAAAAACACGCTTGGTTCTACATGCATTTCCTACACGAATCTGCCTCCTAAGTTATTTTTAGCTACAATTCTCCACTATTTCCCCTCTCCTTAATTACAGCTCGATTTTTACATTTGCATGCTCAAGGCCAAAATTTTCGAAACTTTAGTGACATTGGTTAACAGTGCAGTCGCTCGTCTGATATGAACAATACAGTCTTTTGTCAATATCTTCCTTATTATCTATCCGTCTGTATAATTTAAAGCATATTATTTCACTGCTCAAGATGGGCTATCAAACTAGCTAGGTTTTATTTTCATAACTCTATTATTAAGAAAAAACATATTTTTTTCAAGTTTAGTTTTTGAAATTTGTTCGAGAACCTTCTCTCATGTGTTTTGCCGCGGCATTCAAATAAAGACCAAGTATCGAAAAACGTCCAAGAAATGACTGTCTCGAATAAGAGCTAAGGTCCTTTTCTTGTCCATTTCCTTACTTATGTCAACTAGTGACGTGAATTTTTTTCCTTTCACCACCAATTGCGTCTTTTTGCCGTTCGAACTTCTAACACGTGTTCAGTCATATCTTTCCTTTTTTTATCTCCGTCTCGTTCCCCCCGTCTACAAAGGGTAAACGTTCCGTCTGCACGTCTAACTAGATAATTTGAATGGTGGCAGGAAAGGCGGGCATGGGCGAACATGTCTCCTAGTATCTTACGCATTATTTTATATCCCTACATTTTATCGTTAATTTTGGAGATATTTTAACGTTGCATCATGGTAAATTCATCACAAACACAAAGGAATTATGAATCTAGTCTTCACTCTGGCGAGGTCAGAGGTTGTCTCGGCGATCTTGAAATTCACAGTGAAATAAAATTGCGAAAAGGTCAGCCTATATTCTCCCTCAATGTTGTTATGAATCTAATCAAAAGATCCAATCATTTCAAATCATGCAGATAGGGTGTGATATTTCAAAAAAATCCCACGTGAAATAAGGTGCGTGCCTGCAAACGTCACGTATTACCATATACGGACATCTAATGCCTTGCATACACTCTCACAAACACATTTGTAGACTCATATTGTCTAAAATGTATTAAATCCAGGATTACTTTTAACCAAGTGACCGGAAGCTATTATATCACACTTGTCTGCCCACATGTGTCACACAGACAGTAATCTCGTTATCTGTCGTATGAGTACGCAAACTCCGTGTTGTGACAGTAAGGACTGTTACGGTCGGATTAACACTAAGGTGCTGCCTCTTAATTATAGTTAGGGTAAGAATACTTAGCAAGATTTAAACACTAAGTATTAGAGCGTGTCTAGTTAGTAAATAACACTAGTCACAAATCCTATGAGTGATTTAATTAAAGTGTTCAGAAATGACGTCATCGAACTTCGGGTAGAATTGCCCAGTAGTTAGGACGGAAGTGATGGTTTGAAAGAAGGGGGTTAAGTGAGTTGTTCTTGAGCACGGGATGAGCGAGGGCTGTTTTTGTGGTTACCATCGTGTAAGGCTGGTTTGTTGTGTGATATTTCATGGAAAGACTGGTTAGTAAATTACACAAGAATATGTACTTATGAACCCGATGGAAGTTACCCAGATGTGTAGACAGTAAATCAAAGTATTCATTCATATTTTACACCAGCCTGATCTTATTTTCCTGAGCGTTAGTAGGCAGTGACCTTTGTTTACATCAGGTAATCAAGCATAGAGTACTACCCTATTTACGACAATCTTACAGCCTGTCTCAAGAAAAACAGTACGAGTCTCCTAAGAACACCTGGGTTATATTACAATTTATATCTGTAATCACCACCTCTGGCAGTCGCCAGTAACACTACAGAAGAATAATTATAGAAAATACTGCCACAAAATTCATCTGTCACCGAACGTTTATTTCATCCTTTTCTCACCCTGTCACACTAGACTTGATTTGGTGGCACAGCCTTCCCCTCTCCCGGTCACATCTACCTTGATTTGGTGCCGTTCCCGTCCACTCCCCCGGCCACAGTGTCTTATCGGTGATTAAGCCGAAGCGCTGGCCGATGTACGTGTTAATCTGCCGCGCCTATAACCAACAAATCTGGGTAGCGCCAAGCAAATGTGATGTATCATATCAGCCGCTCCTTGCAAATGTGATATTTATCACTTACAGGGTGCTTTGATAAAATCAAATATCTGCTACTTAGCAGAAGAATAAATAAAGAAAGAATGAAAGGAAAGTGAAATAATTGACAGCACATAATAAAATCAGTACCACAAATGTACCGATACTGCCGGAGAGAACCAAAGATCGCTTAGAAGTCGTCCATTTCGTCACAGATATAAAGGTCAACCTTCCTGAGAATGGAAGTCTATAACTCTAAAGGCGTGAACTGGGAAAGGTGCGATGCACGAGACCAAGGTTTGAAAACCATCTAACACAAAAACCCCTCTGAGTTGGAAATATTTTGGGAAGTTAGCTAGAGTTGCGAGCGTTGTTTCTCATACGTCCGAAAGCTCCATATAAAAGGACGGTCAAAAATGATTTCAAATTCCCTTATGTAGCGAAGAAGACAGAAGGACAACGGCTGGAGAGAGAGAGACGTGTAAATGCCAATATCTTGTTATTTGCAGCCAGGCAGTTCTTTTACTCCACAAAGCCAGTCTTTACTGATTGTCGTGAGTTTTATATAGGATTTATTTTTATGGTCCCAATCGAGCAGGGGTGAGATAGTGGAAGCTATGTGAGAGAAAGGTGTGAGAAATAGTCCTGTTTACGAGGAATACAGAGTGTAAAAAAAATACTGTCTTGGGTTGAGTAATTGCTCAACTCACCTATATAGCAGGACACGCTTAACTGAAGCAGTATTATTTCACTAGATACTGATTCTAATACACTATCCTCTCGTACGCACACACAAACAATTTTGTGACATAAATACGTACATACGCAGAAATAAAATGGTAACTATGGGCACATATAATATATATATCAGGGAAGGGTTTTGACCACAAACTAATAGCTTAAGAGTTATAAAATTTATTAAATCTTTAGAAAGAAAAGTAGATTACCACAGTTAATACATCGTTATCATGTCATCGGGTGAAATTGTAGTTACATAAAGGGAAAATAAATAAACAATAATATTCTCATAGACCCTCCCTCTGGAACATGGAAAAAACTAGGAAAATGATCCCACCCGAGGTGTGTTTACCCAACAGATCAACCAATTGATTGACAATGGGAGTGGGGTAGACGGGACGGGTATATAGGATATGTCCTTAATTTAACTTTCCCGTGGCCTTCAGACTGAGTGAGAGAATAGATAAAAAAAGGAAGGTGTCATATTAGTAGTAAACTTGAGAAAACTAAATTCTTTCGTTCCGTTTTTCCACTCTCAGCATTCATGCAGTGAGCGCTCACATCCATTCAGATTTACCCCTCAGTCGGCTGCATACGTCCATAGAATTAGATCGCACACAGTTCTTAAAACAAAGACTATTAGATATCCTGTTATTTTGTCCAGTCCAGCCCCAGAAAACTCCGTATAGCCACTGCTAACATCGCTCGGAGATTTCGGTGAAATGGTGTGTTGATTATCTTTTCCTGGCACAGTAGTTTTTGTCAGACTGCAGGTATTTAATAGGGGGCAAAGTTTGTTTTTTCAAGGATTCTGTCGTAATGACTGGGAACTATCTCAACAGTAGAATGTTATTTCCAGGCTGTTCTTGGGAAAGAATTTGCCGCAATGGTTCTCTGAGAAGTTGGTGGTAGAATTAAGGTTAACTGTCATCTGAATTTAATTAAATAGATTCGTACTGGAAGTTCTGCCTCATCAGGCCAAGGAACGTTATATGATTTAATATAATATATCAGGCATTGTCCCGTTCCAGTTAAACTTTACACCAATTAGCATTGACGTGGGTTTGGTTATTTAACCGCTCTACTGGTTTTGTGGAGGACTTATAAGGGTCTCCAACAATCAGATTTTGGTATAGTCAATGTTTGTATGTTGTTAGGAACATATAAATGGGGGTGCCATAAGCCATCTGAACATGACTCTCTATATATTAAAACCGCTGGATCGCAAGGTCTGATTACCTGTATAAAGAGAATATATAAAACAGGTAATATTACTATAATTATTTCTAACACCCGCGTTTTGTATAAGACCCGTAAAATCACTCTGGTATTTAAATTATTTAGATTTAAAGACTACACGAGTGACTAGCTAATGTATCGATTTAATTACCACTAGCTATGAACAGTTAATTACTTAAAATTTATGCAAGATGAAATAGAATTATAGGGTTAATAACCAATTTCGCTCACCTAGCGTTTTAAAATTATGTTACATATCTATTTTCTCGGGAAATAACGGATAGTTATATTATTTAATTTACATCTGGAAAACTTTGTGATGGGTTGATTTAATAGGTTTAAATTAACACAAAAATCCAGTGAAATAAATGAAGGAACTAAACGATTCAACCCCTCAAGACTAATATATTTTACCGTAGCACAGAATAAATATAGACTCCAATATAGTAGAAATCCAAGAGAAAACTTGTTAGCTTCTACTATAAGCTAGTACTTCTTTAACTCTCTGGCAACGAATGATAAACTGCATTTTCGGCGATGCCAATATATAGTTAGTGGAATGAAAAGTAATAGCGACATGTGAAGATTCACACCTTATTTGAAATCAGGGAACTATTCTGTTTCTGCGCCGCAAGTCCAAGCGCTAGACTTCCCCGTTCGTCTCTTGGTCCGCCAGCGATTTCCCCCGTCTTAGCCGGTTCGCATGAACGTGTGAACCGAAGGTGAGAAAAACTGCTTCGTTCTTCTGGGACCACCACAGTCTTTTGATACTGACCGCTTACGTCTCCTCTTGGCAACGCCTTCTTGAAGGGGTGGCAGAAAAGAACGAGAAATTCGCTGATTCTAATCGCTCTAGAGGTAAGGCGGTAGGCGTGGTTTAAACTCAACTTTAAGACAAAGCGATGTCCTGGATGCACGCATGATAGCTTTTTACATATTAATTAGCAAATGTGCACACTAATTTGCACGCGTGGTGGAATTCCACGTTGACGATAAAATTACAACAATATTCAGGGGTACTAATGCTATTCGAGGGTACTACCCTATCATCTAACAATTCAGGGACGCTGAAATTCGTCCGTCACACTGATCTTAATTAGATCATGCGAGGGTTTGTAAAGTTACTATGTAAATTTATACAGTAATTAGAACTTTTATTTCACGATTTGTTTAATCTATATGTTACGAAAGTATCATGCATATTAATTGGTTACTTGGAATGATTGTTGAAGGTTGGAACCTGATATATATAACCACCGTGACTGAGTCCTTATCCGGGCTAGCACAGTCCATTTCAGGACTAATAACAGTTCTTTTCAGGACTACCAACAGTCCTTATCAGGGCTTATCCACTCTGTCCTCAAGTTACAGCACTTTTTAGAGCTGACTTGTCAGGCTGGGGGATACTGAAAACATCATACCATGTATGTGTGTACATATTATTTTGTATTAGAGAATGTTCTGCAATAGACACCTGTCATGTCTCACATTAGCTTTTCATGACTGATCCATATATCATGCATTTTCACACATACATCTGAAAACAAATTCATCTCACCTACATTAGGGTGTGGTATTTATTATCAAAGATAGCCACATATCCTACACTTATCTGCAGGTTCATACTTGTCAACCCAAAGTTAGAGGTCCAAGATCAAGAATTGCTCGATGATCAATGCTATTCGCCCCAGCAGTGTCTGGATCGGTAGAAGCTGTACACCTCATATGAACACTGATTATCATAGAAGTTAGTTGAGTGATATTTTTGACAATCGTGCACCCAAGAAGTGATAACTGTCAAGCAGAGTTTTATGATGACAATTTACATGATAAACTAGTGAAAGCTATAACGTGAATAAGACAGTGAAGAAGTCTGTTACCCAACAAATAGGAAGATTCTAAAGGACATTTTAGTTTTAACTTTTGAAACTGTACTTGATTTCACCAATTTGGTTTTTTATGTAAATATAATTTTTTTTATCAACATTCACACTCAGTCACCACACTTAGACAGATGTAAATAAAGAGGATATATAAATTGTATTCAACAGATTTATTCATTCTATATAGTTGAAGTTGAGTTTGGTTGAATTGTTATTAATATCACAGGTGGTCACATAGCAGAGGTGGCACAGTAAAGTCTGACTGTTCTTTGAATATTTTCCCGTCCAGATACTTTCACAGCCGTGATTATCGAGTGATACCACTGTACGTCTCTGTCACTGGGACCTCACACATTCTGGAGAGAATACTATTTCTACTCTAGCACTATCATCATCATACTTATAAAACCTTCCGCCACAGTCATCTGTTCACGATCTTCCCATTTCTTCCTTATCCCTTTCGCCTGTCTCATGTACCTTTCTGAGAGTATTTTTCTGTCTGCTTCTACCTGCCTGACCCTGGAGATTCATGAACAAGGACCTCCTTGTAATGCTTTTAGAAGGTATGCTCATTATGTCTCTTAATCTTCTTCTTCTTCTTCCTCGTTCGTCCTGAAAAAGACGTTGGTTGCGTTGTGTCTTGTCGTAGATTAGTGATAGGGGAATTAAGACTTGGGTTGGTCCCTTCTGAATAGAAATAGAACAGGCGATAGCTCAGTGGGAGATAATAATAGAAATAGATTTTCACGAGTGAGATGGTGGAAACTAGGTAATTCTGTCCCTGAGACTTGAGGAGATCCTCTCGCTCAGCCTATCTGTACAACAGAAATGTATTTGTCAGACAGATTGCTCAGTTATATAGAGGTACTATATATCAACCACTCACTGACACACACACATAAGTGACGACAGTTTGACGTGCAAACGTGAAAACTCAAACAATGGAATATGAATATTTTTGGACGAGCTGGCCGACACACTTGAATAAGTTTATGTAAATTTTATTTATCATAAAGAATTTCACAACACAGTAAATAAATTTAGACTATCAAATCAATACACAAATAAACGTAGGTTAAGGAATCATTAACAGAGTTGACCCATAGGTGTAAACCTTTCCCCCTCTGTTGAACCAAGATCCCGTTATAAGAGAAGTTTTTCACTCAAAGAGTCACAGATTTATACACTATTGTTGCGTGCATATTTTGACGCACATATTACAAAAATCGATATGGCTATTTAATAAGGAAAAGATATAGACATTCATTCATTTGTGTATGAAAATGCTGTCTATGGGGAAGGCTAGATAATCCATAATTGTTTTACCCTTTTGATTATAGGAGTAATCGTTCTTGATATTAATTCGGCGCATGGATATGACACCCATGTCCGTACCTATTTCTTAGGGCCAGAAAATAGATTAATTTGCTTATTATGTTTATGGCCTGAATTCATATGTATTACATATTATTAGTACAAGTAGAATCAGTCCTATATTGTATATTTTGGATGGGTAGGCAGGACTATATTCTTGTTACACCGCTCTAGCGGAAGTAGGAGTTGTCTTGTCTAGTCGTGATGAGTTCCGATGTACCGTGACAATGGCGGGTACGCATTTTTCCAGGGCTGGTATATTCTTCAGTAAAAAATGATTTACGAAGTGGTTTTTCTTCTATAGGAGATTGTGTCTCTACTAGAGTTGTGTTAGAGACTTTCCTAATGTACGGTACCATGTATGATTCGGACTCCAGGTAATTCCAGTCCCTGTTTTGATGATCTCAGGTCGGTTAGGCCTAGCTGGAATTTTGTGCTTCGTAACGCTAGGGTCAAGTTTGTATCGACGGAGATGACGGGCTCCATACTGTAATTATGTCTACGTGAGGTAACTAGATTACGGTAGATCTGTATGGAGGAACTTTATGAAATTATGCATCTATATTGCAAAGTAACTTTGGCTTATATATATATCCTCCTGTGAGCGAGTGAGCGACAACTCAGGAAGGCGGCCATATTACATTCCTGTCATCGTATTTTTGAATCACTGTCCAAAGAACGGGGCATGTATCTTATTATTCGGGCAGTGGCAAGGAGATCTCAATTTTGATAGAAACCCCTTCCATGGTTTCACAATATGATAAACTGTGAACATAAAGCAACTTTAGTTACTTACCGATCCGCCTTCACTGACGCGCTTAGTCAGATAGGGGATGCGGCCATTATGTATCATGACATTGGAAGATATTGATGTACTACCTATTATTTATGAATGTGTCATGACATAGGATCTACTATGTATGCCTGCAAATTGATATGTCAACCTACCCATGATTTACTCGTTATGTCCCAGTGTGTGCGTCTCAATAAACTGTGTAAACAAAGATTCCAGCAGTCTGCATTGGTGCCTTGTAGACACAAGTGAATGAGTGTTTAGATTGGTCAGAACACGAACAGTACACCTTTCGCGTTAAATACACTCTACACTTCTACCCATATCTACACCATCCTGCGTCGGTTGAAGTGACCAAGTTTAGGGCCTGCTTCCCCTGGAGCCTTAGAGGGAAACTACTGTTTACAGCTGCCTTTGCCTTCCCTAACTTAGGACTAGGGTGAGTTACCCATTTACAGCTGGGTAGACGGGAGCATGCCTGATCTCAACAACTATGT
Source organism: Oreohelix idahoensis (assembly GCA_024509875.1). Lineage (NCBI taxonomy): Eukaryota > Metazoa > Mollusca > Gastropoda > Stylommatophora > Oreohelicidae > Oreohelix > Oreohelix idahoensis. The sequence goes on along the minus strand of JAMPIV010005240.1, from coordinate 163,170 downwards.
ACACATCTTTACAGATTGACACTTTACAGTCTGTGGACATGAAACTTTACAACTATGGTCTAGGATTTCTCTCTACCGTAAATAACAGAGGTTTTTTCCTGTAATCTACTCTGAAATAGATAGCATATGTAAATCTTTAAGAAGAAAAAAAAAACCTGTTCAGGATTTATCTTCTTCTCAACACAGTGGTTGTTATACAAGTAATGTCACAGGTTTGATTATGTTAAATGTTTGATTTAGTCGCCACCACGGGCCGACTGTAAAACTTTGATTATTGGAAAAGAACTCTGAAACTCAATGCCAGTTACAATATAAATTTCAGAAAAAAAATAGTTCTTTTCGTCTAGTTATTCTCTGCTATACATAAACAGAACCCGCTGGTTGGTGTTGTGCTTGACCCAGATACTTCACACAACTTCTAACATTTTCTCCACGAGAAACTAAGACTCTACTATTACAGTGATTTTAGAACTCGCGCTAGATGTATCTCTAAAGCTGTGGCAGTACTGAATGAATTTGAGTTTGAATACTCTGGTATATATATATGAAACTGACACAGAATCAAAGGGAAAGTTGTAACTAGCAGACTCTTGCCAGATGTTGGCACCTTTGGAAAATCTACATAAATTCTATCTCATGCGGCAAATCAAACAACTTTTATCGCACCAATGTCGAAGCCAGGTCTATATTAAGATATAGATGAAATAGAATCTACATATATTATCGCCTCACTCTCGCCATCTGCAGAAGTGGTCGTAAATGAATTATAGCGAGAGTCTTTGATATGGCGGCTCGCATCTTGTAAATTAACTTACAACGAACGAATCCAGGCAAAGGTACTAGACAAATTGTCTCCCCTTAACATCACTGACTGGTCTCATTACGGCGATTTTTATGATCGCTGCCGAGATAATTACAGGTGAGCGAGACCAAGTCTGCTCGTAAACCTGCATCAATGAGAATGCAATTAAATGCTAACAGCCATAAACTGCTTGCTAAATTATAAGAAAGACAGAAGTTTGAATATGGGAGGGTTAAATTCCTACAGGCGTAGGTGGCAGAGAAGGTAGAAGAAAAAAATGAAGATAAAGAAAAAGATAGGGCCTATATGAAATCACTTAATCATAATCTACCACATGTCTGTTTACATCGGAGCTGCGATATCTGCGCCTTTCGGCCGACACATCCGACTTCAGCACGGCATTTTTTGGGACCGGGTTTGCCTTCCCTCTTCGATCCCTACTCTCTCAGCCAGACAGCAGTGATGCAGCCTGTTTCCAGGACCACCACGTGAAGGTGGAGTAGGGTCTTGGTCAGCTCTGGTTCGCTGACCCTGACGCAAGCAGTCAAGCTATGGGTCGCTGACTGCATTCTCTATTGCTGCATCTTTGGGTCCCTGTCTCCTAATCCAAGCCAACATTTTCTTCTCATTCCTTTTTCTCTTGTTCCACTGACACTTGTCTGGTTCTTGTCATCAGTTTCACTTTGGTTATCAAACCATTTCAATTCTTCTATTCTTTGCAAACAAGAGTTGTCGCTTTTATTGTCCTCTTGCCTTCACATTTGAAGATTATTATTTGCGTGATGTCCTTTGACTTCCATATATATCCCATTGCAATGAAAGATATTCTTGTCTTGTGTATATTTATTTTGAACCTCGTGTTCTAGTTATAAACCTGTCTGTTTGTGTCTCCAGAGAATTATGAATGCCTGGACCGAGGTGTAAGTTGGTAATCCACTGCGCTAACACTTTTGGCAATGTTTTTTTATTTCTTTTTTATGTTACTGTCCGCTTTGAACATTCCCGAGTGGAGCAAATAAGGAAGTTAAGTGCGCTGAGTCATTCTCATTTCTTTGTTCGCTTCTTATGGAGTGTAAAGCTAAAACTGCAGCTGGCCGTTTGGTGGGAAACCTGCATCATTGCGTGTTTGTGCTCTGACAGTGCAGCTGGCCGTTGGGTGGGAAACCTGCATCAATGCGTGTTTGTGCTCTGACAGTGTAGCTAGCCTTTTGGTGGGAAACCTGCATCATTGCGTGTCTGTGCTCTGACAGTGCAGCTGGCCGTTTGGTGGGAAACCTGCATCAATGTGTGTTTGTGCTCTGACAGTGCAGCTGGCGGTTGGGTGGGAAACCTGCATCAATGCGTGTTTGTGCTCTGACAGTGTAGCTAGCCTTTTGGTGGGAAACCTGCATCAATGCGTGTCTGTGCTCTGACAGTGCAGCTGGCGGTTGGGTGGGAACCCTGCATCAATGCGTGTCTGTGCTCTGACAGTGCAGCTGACCGTTTGGTGGGAAACCTGCTTCAGTGTTGTTTGTGCTCTGGCAGTAACAGTTTCTGTAACAATTAATTTTACATGATGAGGGTATCAGCCTTGTGCACAAATTTGGTTAGTGTCATTTTAAATTTAAGGTGTCATATTTTATTTGCTGACCACCACCTTAAAGATAAAAGTAGTTCAATGGCGGATACTGTCATACGGGAGTCAAGTGCTAGAGACTTTACTATACTAGATTCAGCTTTATGAGGCAGAGTGGCCAGTTAATTACTTACATGCTGCCTTTGCCTTTCCCACCTCAAGAGCAGAGTAAGTTACCCATTACAGCTTGGTGAACTGAAGCGTGACATTACCAGGTTTTTAATCCGGAACCTGGTAAATTTGTCACGATGTGAACGGATTGATGACGTCATTATATAAAAGATACCCTCAATTCTACCTAACATAAGAGACAACAGAGACTGATGACGTAATTCATAATTAACCTATAAAACAAAAGAAACTTAACATAGACACAAAAGACAGTTATAGGAAATGACGACAAGATGCCGTTAACGTTACTAGTCCAGTAACGATGGCATATACATAAATGGTGCACAAATAATTGTAACCAGTGGTTTTAGCCAATAGATTGATTGAAAAAAAAGACATCCGTTATGAAGACTAATGTTTAGCAATCTTTAGCTACTGACCTTGCAACGAGATGGTCGTGATTTTGAGACAGACCGATGTTGAAGTAGACTCAGATAGACTCAAGCTAGTTTATCCCCTGACATTGGACAGTGTATTTCTTGCTTTGATGCAGAAATGGTATGAATTCGCTCGATTTGATATACTATGAATTCGCTCGATTTGATATATTATGAATTCGTTCGATTTGATATACGTCAATAACAAACAGTCATTTGTGTTTAAGATCGAACATTGTTAGAATAGGTTTTTGGAACATATTATTTTGGAGATTAGCTTCCTAATTGTCTTCCACTCTCCCATCGTTCAAAATACACCAGCTTCTTAGTTGGTTTTGACGATGACATTCTGCATTACACAACAGCTACATACGAAACTGGAATAATACCAAATACTCTTTGGTACCAGTTTCCAACGTAATATAATAGAGTAGGACATTTTAATATGCAACCGACACTATAATTATATGATCAAATCGTCTGTGAAAATTGGAAGACTTGTAAAATAAAGTTATCGTTGGAATTTCTATCATGGATTATGTTGGACATCATTGGACCGTTGAATTTTATTTAAAGTTCTTCATTCAGTTTGGATGATTTCTGATGAAAGAGTACTACATTATATGTCACACAAAGTCCAAGGAAACCGAATCAATAAAAACCTGGGTCCCGTAAATTATCGAAGAGAATCTATACCTCTGGTGAACCAAACCAGTATTCTCGTTTTATGACTCTTCAGAAACACTTATTAAAAGGAAAAAGAGAAAAGATAAAAATATAAAATAAACTTTACCCAGTATGTAAAACGGGTACATACTTAGAGGGCAAGACTGGTGCTGCCCGTCACATGAGAAAGAGGGTAAATTGGAGCCGCGACAACCAGGATTCGGTGGACTGCTAGAAAATGACGCAACCGAACCCACACGTGGATAATTACATGGATGTTTTGCAAATGCAGCATAAACAACAACATGCATTAATGATGCAGAACCTACAGCAAAATCAACCAGAAATGAATGCACATCAAATACCACTTCCAGTGGATCCAAATGAAACAAACCTAATGGCATTACGTAACATGACTGACACTCTTCAAAACCTCGCCGAAGATGCTTTTGTTGGAGGTAACATTCCATCAACTGATCTGGAAAAACATCTAGTCGGAATTTTTGTGGACGGACTGTATTCTGATTCACTGAAAATTCATCTACTCAGAAAAGATTCTCAGTCAATAACTACCTCAATACAATTAGCTGTTTATGAGGAGAATGTGAAGAAAAGATTCAAACAACGGATTGGAAGGTGTCCGCTACCAGAGTATGAATACCAACATACCCAACATGATCAACAAATGCACCAACCTATGGAAATTGATCATTCGAGACATCGAGGGGACAGAAATCAAGAATATCACAGAAGATCATTCAATAACTCATACCAGAATCAGAGAAGTCCAGCACTACAGAGTAACCACAGAAGAGACTACAAAATACACAATGTAGAACCCCAACAACCAACCACCGTCTGTTTTAACTGTGCAGGTCAAGAACATGTAGCAGGGAATTACAGAAATTCACAGCCCATAAATCATTTTGGGGACAACCATTCAAGACCAGAAATAAATCATAGAAATTATCAGTATCAAAATCACTATCAGACAAATAATAATAGAAGACATCATCAAAACAGAAATGACTCCCAACCAACCTCAAGGAGAATGGGAAACGGAAGGACCTCACATTAACAGAGATCGGATGTGATGGTCTGCAGAATCGATCTCTATCTGATAAACCAGCGACATTAAAAGAAGATCAAGCCTACATAAATATTATCCCAGACCCTTGTTCTTGCATTTTAAAAATAGGAAAACAAAACTTCAGAGCTCTCATAGACACTGGCGCGACGGTTAGTCTGATTAGAGAGAAGTTGTACCATCAGATAAAACACATGACGAAGTTCTCAAGACATACAGTAAGAATGAAATCAGTAACCTGTCAAGATCTGAAAGCATTAGGAACTGCCTATATACATTTCAAGATGGGAGAAGAAATGCTAGAACACTCATTTATTATAACGAGAGGACTGTCTATAAATTTTATAATCGGGAGAGACTTCCTTAGAAAAAATAATGCCAGAATATACTTTGATTTGAAACAGCTCAGAATAAATGGCAGTTATATACCTTTACAAGATGACGTACATATAGCTACGTTGATAAGAACTACCGCTCCAGTAACTTTGAAGCCGAGTTCTATCACTGTAACAAAGGCTCGAATAAAAAACTCACCTTATGTAAATATAGGACAGACAATCTATGTATCTCAGATGGAGAATGAAGAAACGGATGATCCACATGTGGAAATACAAGATGGCATTGTAATAGTGAGTAAGAATAGAGACTTTCCAATAATGATTGTTAACTCTTCAGGAACCACTCTTACTATCCCAAGAGGAAAGATTGTAGGACAAGTTCAAATACCCAAGGATGAGATCTCCCACAAACTATCAAGTTACAAGGACGATTATGTGAACCTCTCTACTCAAACGTCATCCAAAACCTTTCCAGACACATTTCCTTCGGGGAATAAGAAGCGTCCCTATCCCATCTCCTCCCTCCAGTCCCAGAGAAGAGAGTATCACAGAAAATGTATTTCGAATGAGATTTCAGAAACAGACACCAGAGAGAAATGCACGAATTTCGATCCATACCTTGATGAAAGAGATAGAGACATATTAAACGAGACATATGGAAGGAAGAGTAAATATTGCTCCTCTAAAAGCAGATATTATACTGTGGAGTCAGTTTCTGCTTGGCCGAATAGAAGAAGTGGCAAATTTTATAACAAATCATATTATCCCTCAAAACCAGCTTGTCAGAACCAAATGACGAGAAATCAATACAGTCTTCTCAAAAACAACAATGATGAAAATCCAGACAGGATGAAAGTTTTACTAGAACAATTACATACTACTGAAGAATTTCAGAATAGACTGGAGAATTTCATAAAGAAACATAAAGATGTATTTGCAATCTCTGATATGGAGTTGGAGAGAACAAATACCGTCACAATGGAAATACATACTAAATCGGAAGAACCAATAAGTCTGAGGCCATATCATACTCCTCTAAAAAATAGAGAAATCGTAGAGAAAGCTATCCAGGAAATGTTAGCGACTGGTATTATTGAAAGATCCCGCTCACCATGGTCATCCCCTATAGTAATAGTCACCAAGAAAGACGGAAGTCACCAATTTTGCTGTGATTATAGGGCATTGAACAAAATTACTAAAACAATATCGTATCCTCTACCCCGCATAGACGACATTTTGGCGATGCTTGGGAAATCCAATTGGTTCACCTCATTAGACGCTCGATCATGATTTTGGGCTATTCCTATGTCCGCGGATGCAAAACAGAAAAGCACTTTCTGTACTCACATGGGATCTTTTTCATGGTCTGTGATGCCTTTTGGGTTAAAAACAAGTCCAGCCACATACATGAGTTTGATGGATGAAGTTTTACAAGGGTTACACAAATTTGCATCAGCTTACATAGACGATATTTTAATACACACCAATGGAACCATTGAGGATATAAAAACTTTTTTACTCTTGTTTAATGTTTTAATTGTATCCCTAGCTTTATCTTCTACCAAGAACTAGTGATTTGATGTTACGGTAGGTCTAGTTTTGTTGCTTTTTGATCGGCCAGAATACGACTACGCCCACTCATCAACTAAACCTAGTGTGTCTAGCTTTTCTGCACAGATTCCGTATTTTGACAACAAACTGTGACTACCAAACAATCATCATCAATGTCAGCAATGTTTCAAAGTAGTTTGACACATTTATTTGCTTAGGAGACTTAGAAAATGTAAATATAAAGCGAGACATATTTCTCTAGCAACAACAACGAAAAACGCAAACACGCAAATCTTCACAAAAATTGTGATAATAACATCAAAACACGCACATGTGCTGATTAACTACAGTCAAATTAGTTGTTTAGATAGTAGCGGAAGTCATTCTACGAGTTTTAATATATGAACTGCATTAAACGGACGATTTTTAAGGTTTATGCGTGATAAACTAAAAACCACGCTGTGAGCGTTGCTCTGGCACGGCGCGTTGAATTTTGCAACGCTCAGAGCGTTGGTCTGGAGTCAAAGAGTTAAACATGTAGAGACTGTCTTCGACAGATTACGTTTACACAAAGTGAAGTTAAAATTGAGTAAATGCAGCTTTCTACAAAAAGAGATTAAATATTTAGGTTTCATAGTAAATAAGAATGGAATCAGACCAGATGACGATAAAATTGCAGCAATACAGAAGATACCTCCACCATCAAATGTAAGGCAAGTGAGAGGATTCATAGGATGTTGTGCTTACTATCGAAAACACATAATCAATTTCTCAAAAGTAGCCGAACCTTTGCTGAATTTAACCAGGAAATATGCAAAATTCAGGTGGGAAGAAAAATGTCAGAAAGCATTTGACTACCTAAAGTCAGCACTAATTACAATACCTTTTCTGGCACATCCAGACATCACAAAACCTATGATCATCTATAGTGATGCTTCCAACACTGCAATAGGAGCTTGTTTGGTACAAGAAATATCACCAAATGAACCACCAGTGATTGCCAATATTCTTCAAGAAAAATCGATAGCCTTTCTTTCACATGCTTTAAGCAGAACTCAACGAAAATGGACGACAACGGAGAAAGAAGCTTATGCAATTCATTATGCTTTGCACGAGGAACAACGGAGTAAATTGGCTTACTAAACCCCAAGAACAACCAAAAAAGCTTCAGACATGGGCTATCAATTTGCAAAATTACAATACCAAGATCGAGTATTTACCTGGTAGACTAAACACATGTGCAGATTTATTATCGAGAATACCAATTACCTGAAGACAATATTTTATATCATGTCAGTCCTAGAGAAAATGGATTACTGCAGAAATGTATCCCCACATCATTGGTACCAACTGTATTGAAACAATTTCACGATGACAATGGTCACTTCATAGGAGATCCTTTTGCCTCAACAGTAAGAAAAATGAATATAAAACACACGAAAACCTCATTTTATCATCCAGAATCAAATGGAAGAAACGAAAGGATGCACTCTACCCTACATGACATATTAGCAAAACTTACGGAAGGTAACAGCCAATATTGGGATATATACATAAATCAAGCCTTAGAAGCTATAAGAAGGAACATCAATGACTCAACTGGATTTTCGCCTTTTTACTTACTTTATGGCCAAGAACCAAATTTTCCTTTGGATAACATCTTGCTTCCCCAGAGGAAATATACAGGTGAATGTCCGATACAGATTATTTTGCAGCAAAAACATAGGGCACATGTTATTGCTCACAGAAACGTTCGAAAAGCTTTTGCTAAACGAGCCAGGATCCGTAACAAAACCTCTACACTGCAAGAATTCAAGCCTGGTGACCAAGTATACTATAAGAAGCATGTTAGGACGGATAAATTTGACAACCGATGGTTACCCGGATACAAAATATTGGAACAAACTTCTCCAACTAATTATATCTTGTGGAACGAAGAACGCAATTCCACTACAAAAGCTCACGTCAATCAGATGCGACTTGATGATCACCGACCGCTTCATACACCAGAGACGAAGTTCCAGAGACCAACTCGTTTATCTACGTTAGCCCAACCTCCATCTTCTTCTTCATCTTCTTCGGATGCAGTGGACACATCAGAACATTCTTCCTCAGAGTCAGAAATTGTACCACATCGTTTGGATCATGCGATTCAAAGAGCTAAAGATTGTAGAAGTTCGTCATCAAGTGAAGATAACGTTCCCCTACAAGAACTTAGACAGCGTCTCATTTCAAGACAAGAACGTATTGCTGATGATGAAAGAATCGAACATAATGAAACAAGTATGAATCTTGATTTTCCTCAATCTACACTATCAACAACATCCGATATCGATTGCTCCAAACCCGTAGTTTCAGAAAACGATTCAGTGACTACAGCTTCGGATACCACCTTGATGGACATGAACGAAACGCGAAAATTAGCAGATAAACGGAGATACGATTCTTCATTTTCCGATTCCATCCCTGTAGCCAAGCTTCCAAAATTTTCGCAAGATCAAATATATGTCAAACCTAAAAAACGTAGAAGAAAACCGAATTCCCCACGCCTCTAGTGTGATGTAGATATGATTATTGATGATTCTTCACATCTCACACCTACAGTTCAAGTTCCTCGCAATGTTTCACCCCACGTGGATAAGGGCATGCTTTTATCCCAGCTCATGTCATTATTAGCTGACAAACTGTAACTTGCATTTTGGCAGAAACGTTTCCCCTTTACATAAACCTTTGCGTAGCTACGACAAATTTCATACATCGTGATTCAACTAGATTCTAGTTTGTAAGGGAGATATGTGACTCCACGACTACGTTATTACTCATCACTCAAAGACCTTACTGAAACTGATCCAGCTTTAAGAGACCTTGGGCACTTCATCGTGTTGTGAAGCCGAACAGTTAATGCATATGTTGTCTTTCTACAAGTCCTTCATCAGGATTTAAACCAAATGAAGAGGTCCTTGCCACATTTACGACCTGTTCTATTTGATACTTCAACCAATGCCGAGTTTTCAGACATTCGCTCTTAGGTTTTCCCCAAACATGCACGATATGAAGTGTTTTATTATTATTATTATTACTCTAAAATTAAGATGCTACATAGATAGACCGACTGATAGTACCGGAAAATGTCTCTTGAGATACATTTTTATGGCATGGGGACATATGTGAACGGATTGATGACGTCATTATATAAAAGATACCCTCAATTCTACCTAACATAAGAGACAACAGAGACTGATGACGTAATTCATAATTAACCTATAAAACAAAAGAAACTTAACATAGACACAAAAGACAGTTATAGGAAATGACGACAAGATGCCGTTAACGTTACTAGTGCAGTAACGATGGCATATACATAAATGGTGCACAAATAATTGTAACCAGTGGTTTTAGCCAATAGATTGATTGAAAAAAAAGACATCCGTTATGAAGACTAATGTTTAGCAATCTTTAGCTACTGACCTTGCAACGAGATGGTCGTGATTTTGAGACAGACCGATGTTGAAGTAGACTCAGATAGACTCAAGCTAGTTTATCCCCTGACATTGGACAGTGTATTTCTTGCTTTGATGCAGAAATGGTATGAATTCGCTCGATTTGATATACTATGAATTCGCTCGATTTGATATATTATGAATTCGTTCGATTTGATATACGTCAATAACAAACAGTCATTTGTGTTTAAGATCGAACATTGTTAGAATAGGTTTTTGGAACATATTATTTTGGAGATTAGCTCCCTAATTGTCTTCCACTCTCCCATCGTTCAAAATACACCAGCTTCTTAGTTGGTTTTGACGATGACATTCTGCATTACACAACAGCTACATACGAAACTGGAATAATACCAAATACTCTTTGGTACCAGTTTCCAACGTAATATAATAGAGTAGGACATTTTAATATGCAACCGACACTATAATTATATGATCAAATCGTCTGTGAAAATTGGAAGACTTGTAAAATAAAGTTATCGTTGGAATTTCTATCATGGATTATGTTGGACATCATTGGACCGTTGAATTTTATTTAAAGTTCTTCATTCAGTTTGGATGATTTCTGATGAAAGAGTACTACATTATATGTCACACAAAGTCCAAGGAAACCGAATCAATAAAAACCTGGGTCCCGTAAATTATCGAAGAGAATCTATACCTCTGGTGAACCAAACCAGTATTCTCGTTTTATGACTCTTCAGAAACACTTATTAAAAGGAAAAAGAGAAAAGATAAAAATATAAAATAAACTTTACCCAGTATGTAAAACGGGTACATACTTAGAGGGCAAGACTGGTGCTGCCCGTCACAACGACAAGCAATTTCCCTAACCCCACTGCCAATCGGATGCTCACCACCACCTTAGGTAAAGCTAGGCCCATGGCAGAAACTACCTAAGAGAGTGAATTGTTAGAGGTTTCACCATACTAGGTCCAGATTTTTTCAAATTAGGTCCCCTTCCTCGCGGACTCAGCCTTCCCTAACTCAAGAGCAGTCAGGCAACCATTTACAGTTGGGAAGACTGGAATGGGACACTACACGGTTTTGATCCCGGAGCCCCGTAACATTACCTCGAGAGGAAAGCGTTCTTACCACTTAGCCACCGTACAGAACACGAATGCTCACATAATTACCAACTCTGTCTTTGCTGCATGCATTAGAAAAAAAACGTATTCGGAAATTCTCTGCTACCCGATGTATTGGAATGATGGAAAGAGCTGCCTTAGTAATAGCCTACTACTAAAATTGTGTTTAATAATTTATTCAGCCTGAATCTTACTGTTTTGTCTGCTCTATCGATCAATGAGCTTTTGTCTCCGGGCCAACCCTATTCTCAAAACGAATTCATTATTTTTAACCATGGCGATCTGATGAAGCAACATTTTTGTTTAAAAAATTTACAAGAGAGGAAAGAGAAAAGACACTGTGGGAAAAAGAGCGAAAGACTGAGATAAAGAGAGGGAACTAAAAAATTGAGAGAAGGAATTAAAAAAAGAAAGTGATGGGAAGAAGAAGGAATGAGGCACAATTTGGAAGATAGTATGGTAGAGGGAGAAACAGGAAAGAGAGAAAGAGAGATCGCGAGAGAGAGAGGGAGAGAGAGAGAGAGAGAGAGAGAGAGAGAGAGAGAGAGAGAGAGAGAGAGAGAGAGAGAGAGAGAGAGAGAGAGAGAGAGAGAGAGAGAGAGAGAGAGAGAGAAAGTTAAAAAAAATTAAAGCAATGCAATATTGTGATTCACGATAACAAATTTACGGTTTCTTTTTATTATCATTAAGGACAAAACGCTACATTCAAGGCAACAAATGACGTGTAACATTTTTTGAGTGTGCACGAAATTGGACAGAAATATTCACATTGCCTTTGTTGGCTGTAGATTACGCTATGAAAACATCGACTTCCACCAAAAGAAAACGAGCACAGTGGACTCTGATTACACAGCTTGCCGATCTAGATGTTGCTAATGACTTGGCTGTTCTGCTACATAAATGTAATCAGGTGCAAGACAAGATGAAAATAGTTGATGAGAGGTCACAGCAAGTGAGTCTGAAAATACACAGAGAGGATAAAAAGATAATTAAATTGCACTTGGAGAAACACCACTACAAGTTGTAGAATCACTCATGTATCTTGGCAGCAATATCGACAAGTTGGAGCAACAGACAGTGGTTTCAAAATTAGAATACAAAAGACAAGAGCTGTTTTCACTGCATTGGGAAACATATGGACATCACAAAAAATCAAGTCTGACATAAAAATCAGAATTTTCAAGTCAAACGTCATGTCAGCCCTGTTGTAAGGATCTCCAAAGCCAGCAGCACATTTGGCAGATTATACACCAACGTTTGGCATCGAAGTGGCATTAGTCTACAGACAAAGCTGAAGGTGTACAGAGCTGCGGTGCTTCCAGTGCTGCTATATGCAAGTGAAACATGGACTGTATACAGGCGCCACGTAAAGAAGCTAAACCACTTCCATACAGTCTGTCTCAGGAAGATAATGAACATCAAATGGCAAGACAAGATCCCGGATACCGCCGTTCTTGACAGAGCTGGTATCCCTAGTATTGATACTATTCTGATGCAGTCACAGATTCGCTGGGCAGGTCATGTAGTCCGCATGCCAGACCATCGACTGCCAAAGATACTCTTTTATGGTGAGATACAGAAGGGTAAACGCTCTGTGGTGAAGTGGGATGTTATAAATATTTATAGGGGACTTAGTGTACTGACTGAGATCAGCTGTGAAGGTATCTATATCTATTAAGAGTAGTGTATTATAGATAACCTTACTTGCTACCACATATCTCTTATCTCAGTCAGAATTATTCTGGAATAGTGTGATGCTACGTTATGTGTCTAGGGTATGAGTATGGTGAAGTGTAAGTCACAACAACAGACAGATAAACAATTTAATTTAATCCACTACTCTTAACAACAGTGACACTCACATACATATAACACTCTATGAGAATATCTTAAAGAAGTCACTAGTAACGTTTCAAATAACAATATGTATTCATTACTGGCATGAATGAATATGTGTCCTGATTCAACTACAAGGGAACCAGGAATCACAATCAATTTAAATTACAAGTTATGTACAGAATGTATTTAATATGAATATTGTAGTGACATATATTAGTACAAATGTTCTATGTGTGTCAGTTGTGTAGTAGTAAAATGAGGTAATACTGGTTTTGTTTTGTTCAAGCTCTGTTGGTATTTGTCATCATGACTTCAATAGTTTGTCTTTAGGGACAAGTATTGGAGATGTTCACAGCTCCTGATTTTAAGACAAGTAAATTCCCCTCTGAATGGTATTTTTATAAAGTTATTTCAAGATGAGGGGACATAATGTTGAGCTCAGCTGGCCAACTCTGCTTATCTTGAGTGATGGCGGCAGGAGAGGACTCCTCTGCTCGAATTCTCCTCTGGGCTCTGGAGACACCTCACTGATAGCTAAAAGACCAAGGAGTATGCTGTCCGACTCTGGATTCAGCAAAGCTCTGACTAGGTGCTGCTCAGTACCATCAAGACCACTGTCCCACAATTCATACGAATAACACAGATACGTTGATTAGCAATGAAAAAAAAAAATTCTGGCACAAAAAACTGGCACAAACTTCCATCTGCCTATGTTCCAGGCTTTTATTGAGCCAAAATATATGCTGGCTTCAACGCACTGATGCTTTATCAAGCTATTTTAAACAAGTGGTTTCGAACTAACGCTCCCAAGTGTGTATATCAGCGAGTCTGACCAATGAGCCCCGTTTCGACAAGTGTTTGAAAAAATGTTACCTTTCCCCGTTTCCCCTAACAACCAAGATAGTATTTATAGCCCGACCAATCGTGGTTAGGCTTTCATTTGTTGCGCTCCAATCAATTTGGAGTTTACATGGTAGGCTATTTATGTAACGTAAGGTTTTTTTCAAAACACGTTATAAAAAATTTTATGAGCAGAAATGATTTCATGCTGTCAGGCAGCCTCACTATTTTATTTTGGGTATAATTTATTAATTCCTGGACTATTGGCGTAACGTTTTACATATTATTTGTCAGCAAGCCCTAAGGAACCCAATTTTCCCACTTTAAAGAGCTACGTGGCTGCGTTCAAAATATGTATTTTCTACTACCTCCTGTTTGGAAGATGTGCTGTCTGGGTACTGTTATGTTTTCAACCGTAAACCCATCTAATGTTATCTTTTCTAATAAGAGTCTGTTATGATTTATAAACCTAACTCTGGGAAAGGGTAGTGTATTTTATCACTGTCCGTCTGAAAAAAGTTAGTGCTTGTAGACTTACACGCGTGATGCCAGCATTTGTATATCGCGCGTCGCGTGTTGCATGCGTTCCTGATTTTCAGCCCTCCCCTCTCGCTATCCTTTTTTCCATCTGTTCGTTCGTTTTGGTAACGTAATGTAGAAAAAGACATGAATGGAATTTAAAATTTAGGTCATTACGCAGTCTGCCTCTTAATGTTTTTCCAAGAAATACAGCACACGTTTCATTGAAGAAAGCGGGTATAATACAGTAAGCTTTTACTATCAACATGAAAGCGTTACAATTTGCAGACGAAGCAGAAAACAAGGGGGATTTCGAGTACATTCCTTGTGACAGCACTGTCATTTTACCATTGCTCTTCTCTTTATTAATTTTATTTGTTAGGCTTCATATTTACCTAATAATTTATATATGTGGATTAGAATATTTCATGACACCTCCCCTCTTAAAACAGACATTATATGTCAGTCCTTTATTCTATATACACATAGAGAAATTTATTATTATTTCTGGGGTTTACGGTGATTCTCATCACACGGATGGCGGCTTAAAAAAAATCCGCTCCCAGATTGGTTTTTCCAGATATATATTCAATGCTAAAATTATATGGAGCCAGAAGCAAAGACCATCGGAGTAACCTGGAGTTCTCATGCTTAGCCTGTGCTAAAAACGATAAAGGTTTGTGGTCAGTTTGCAACTTAAATGCCTTCCCATATAGATAATATTGAATTTCTTTATTGCCCATATTACTGCAAGACATTCTTTTTCGCTAGTTGAGTAGTTGATTTCAGCTTTATTCAACTTTCTGCTAGCATATGCCACTGGGCTTAATTCCCCATCCAATGCATCTGATTTCTGTAGTAAAGTTGCACCTAACCCAATATTACTTGCATCCGTCCTTACTATGAATTCTTGACTTAAGTCAGGTAATTTCAAAATGGGTTTACTTGTGAGCTTTTCCTTCAATTCTTGGTAAGTCATTTCACATTGTGGTGTCCATGTAATGCGATCTGGAAGTCCTTTACGTGTCAATTCAGTTAACGGTGCACATATGGAATTAAAGTTTTTGATATACTTCTGGTAGAAACCACATAATGAGACAAAGGATCTCACGTCCTTCTTGGTTTGTGGTCTCGGGGCTTTCTGTAGTTTCTCTAAATTCTTTGGGTCAGGGGTCATGTTTCCCTGATAAACTGTGTGTCCCAAAAATTCCAATTCTTTACATCCAACGCAACATTTGGTTGGTCGGGCTGTTAAATTTGCCTCCCTAAGTCGATCAAACAGCATGTCAGAGAGTCAATGTGTTCCTCAAATGTTTCTGTTGCTATAAGGATATCATCCATAAAATTTGTTATACAGGGATTATTCAGAGGATCCAATAATTTTCTCATCATTCTAGAGAAGACACTAGGCGCATTCTTCAATCCAAATGGCAATCTATTAAACTCATAGTGTCCTTCTGAGGTACTAAAAGCTAGGTATGGTCTAACCTCAGGCGTTACTGGAATCTGATAGTATCCTTTACTCAGATCCACTTTTGAGAAATATTTAGCTTTATTTAGTCTGGCAAACAGCTGATTTGTATCCGGCAATGGATCCACCTGTCCTTCTGTAATAGCATTCAGTCTCCTGTAATCTATACAGAGTCTATGTTCTCCAGAGGGCTTCCTTAAGAGTACCACCCCGGAACTATACGAAGACTCACTGTGCGAAATAATTCCTTCCTTCAATAGATAGTCTATCTCTCCCTTCAAAGCTTTTTCCTTAGCAAACGGAATCGAATATGGTTTCATACAGACAGGTGTGGAGTCTATGAGTTTCATATCATATTCCAATGGGTTTGTATGCCCTGGTCGGTCTGTTAACACCTCTGCATGATTATTTAGAACCTGTTGCACTCTCTCTTTCTGAGTTTTCGTTAAATGTGTACTGATTTTCACCTGTGCTGCTGTCTCACAGGGGTGTAATGGATATTCAATGATGAAAGTGGTTCCTTTTTCATCTCCATGGCGATGGACAAGGTCAACAAGTGTGTCTCTTCCTGATGTTCTCTTTCCAAATATTTCTTCAGGAGATTCACATGATAGATTTTTTCTTTCCCCTTCTTATCTATCTTATAATTTGTTCTAGACACCTTCTCTAGAACTGTATATGGACCCTGCCATCCAATTTGTAACTTATTCTGACTCCCAGGCAAAAGAAGCAGTACCTTCTCTCCCACAGCCAAATTTCTGTCTTTCGCCTTCCTGTTATAATAGGCAGCATGTTTCTTCCTGGCTTGTTTCAAATTTTCATTGGCAAGTTTCCAGCCAGTTTTTAACCGAGTGGTCAGCTCATTCACATATTGGTATGAAGATGTAATGTTTTCCTCTGCCTTTTCATCAGTCCACGTTCTTAACAAAGCTACATATGGACCTTTAATTGTGTGGACCTATTTGTCCATGCACCGGTATGGTCTCTTCCACTTGAAGCTTTATAGTGATGATTTTTCCTCCCAGAATTATCATTCACAAAACGACCGCTACCAATTTTTCTTTTTGGGGCTTTCTCCCCTCTTAAAATTCTTGATGAGAGATTTCCTCTCTACATCTTCTTCCTCCAGTTTGTTTAAGTCCGATTGAGGGATTGTCGGCTTATCCTGGGGTAAGACATCTTTTTGCACTCTCCGCATAGTGGCCATTGTAAAACAGTTAAGTGAAGCTTGTCCGTGAAAAGGGGCTTCCCATTCCATTTGGTCCACTTTATCAAATCTATTTTTCTTTTTATTATCAGGCCTAATTTTGCCCCGGGGCGTGTCCAGGTCCTGATCCATGTTCCCACTTGTGGGTGTTCCCTCATGTGCTATGCTACACCTTTCTACAAAGTTCTCAATGTCCCATCTTGCTTTGGGCCAATAATAATTGTGAGCCACCTTTTGAATGATGGTACCTATCTTCTCATGGTCCCCATCTGGTTTCACATGTAGGCTCCTTATTAATTCTGTCCTGTATCTTTTTGGAAGAACCAGCTGTCCGTGACCATTGGATCTAGCTCCAGTCTTCCTATACATCAACTTGTTTTTCATGTAAAAATCTCCCTTGCCTGGAGTTGTATGACAAGTTGACAATTTTCTGAAACAAGGCTTGAGTGTTTTATCCCCAGCCTGTGCCTTCCTCATCTCTTCTGGAGTGGTATCTAACATAATATCCTCCTCCTGTCTTGAGGTCGACCTGACCTGAAGGGTTGCCATATACACAGGTTTCCTTCTGCAACGGTCAGTGTCATGATTGTCCATCTGACAATTCTTACACCACCTTTTTCCTTGGTTGAAAGATTTTCTTTCATCATATTTCCTTTCATCGAATTGTGGGAATTTATTTTTATTGTCATACCGTGGCCTATCAAATTGGTGCTTACCTTTATTTTGATCCCTAGGATCAAATTTATTAAAGTTCTGTGGTGCCCTAAAGTTATCCACCTGTTTCTTTTTATTACCTGTTACCTCTGCTTGAGCTGCTTGATACCTTTCAGCAACATTTAGCAACTCATCCAGCCTCTCTGCACCTTGTTCCATGAGAAACTTTCTCAGGTCTGGAGCCATGGACTCTCTTAGTTGCTCTATAAGGACCATTTCCTTAAGATCTTGGGTTTTCCCCAGAGAAGTCCATTTCTCCAAGTATGTCTCTATTCGTGCAGAGAACTGGTGATAGGTTTCACCTGACAGTAGTTTAGCATTCCTAAATTTTTTCCTGTAAAACTCTGCATTCTTTTCATACCTTAACAAAAGAGCCTGCTTTAGCATGTCATAATTTTCCTGATCACCTCTGCTCATTTTTGCAAAAACTTCATAAGCTGCCCCACGAAGTCCCTGAGATAACTTTAAGCTCCACCTTTCTCTCTCTAACCCATACGTGGTAGCTAATAGTTCGTACCTATTTATATAGCTCTCAATATCATCGTCTTTCTCAACAAAATGATCTAAATGAAAATTCATAGCTGAGGTTGAGGCTCCTTGAGTAACCGTAGCATCAGAGGCAAAGGGACTGGCACCATTTTCAGGAGCATGGCCTTGAAACTCAAACTCCCTTAGTCGTAACTCATGTTCCCTTTGTAATCTCTTCTCCTCCTTTTCTGCTTCCCTCTCTGCAGCTAATCTCTTCTCTTCTCTTTCTGCAGCCAATTTCTTCTCTTCCCTTTCTGCAGCCAATCGTTTGTCTTCTCTTTCTGCCTCCAATTTCTTAGTCTCAGCCTCAATCTGCAACCTCTTAGTCTCAGCCTCAGCTTCAAACTGTAACTTCTTAATTTCCCTGTCAGCCTCTAACTTTCTTTCGGCTTCAAACCTTCTTTCTTCACGTTCAATAAATTTGTCACATTCCGTCGTGACATAGGCAACCATAACTTGCCCATCTAATCCTAACTCTTTTGCAGTCTGAACCGCAGCAGATCGAAATTTGGCCAGGTCCGCCATTGTCTATTATGTAAATTTATACAATGTCTAACCAACAATTCAATCTCTAATGGACAACACAGGCACCGTGAGCTCAACCTTATTTTATTCCACCCAAGGATACCTTTTAATTCTTATATTCCCTGAAGTGAATTACCCCCAATATTTTTAATAGTTAAAGATTCAAAATCCCAAGAGCGAGACCCCAATATATGTGGTGAAGTGGGATGTTATAAATATTTATAGGGGACTTAGTGTACTGACTGAGATCAGCTGTGAAGGTATCTATATCTATTAAAGTAGTGTATTATAGATAACCTTACTTGCTACCACATATCTATATATCTCAGTCAGAATTATTCTGGAATAGTGTGATGCTACGTTATGTGTCTAGGGTATGAGTGTATGGTGAAGTGTAAGTCACAACAACAGACAGATAAACAATTTAATTTAATCCACTACTCTTAACAACACTGTGACACTCACATACATATAACACTCTATGAGAATATCTTAAAGAAGTCACTAGTAACGTTTCAAATAACAATATGTATTCATTACTGGCATGAATGAATATGTGTCCTGATTCAACTACAAGGGAACCAGGAATCACAATCAATTTAAATTACAAGTTATGTACAGAATGTATTTAATATGAATATTGTAGTGACATATATTAGTACAAATGTTCTATGTGTGTCAGTTGTGTAGTAGTAAAATGAGGTAATACTGGTTTTGTTTTGTTCAAGCTCTGTTGGTATTTGTCATCATGACTTCAATAGTTTGTCTTTAGGGACTAGTATTGGAGATGTTCACAGTTCCTGATTTTAAGACAAGTAAATTCCCCTCTTAATGTTAATTTTATAAAGTTATTTCAAGATGAGGGGACATAATGTTGAGCTCAGCTGGCCAACTCTGCTTATCTTGAGTGATGGCGGCAGGAGAGGACTCCTCTGCTCGAATTCTCCTCTGGGCTCTGGAGACACCTCACTGATAGCTAAAAGACCAAGGAGTATGCTGTCCGACTCTGGATTCAGCAAATCTCTGACTAGGTGCTGCTCACTACCATCAAGACCACTGTCCCACAATTCATACGAATAACACAGATACGTTGATTAGCAATGAATTCTGGCACAAACTGGCACAAACTTCCATCTGCCTATGTTCCAGGCTTTTATTGAGCCAAATATATGCTGGCTTCAACGCACTGATGCTTTATCAAGCTATTTTAAACAAGTGGTTTCGAACTAACGCTCCCAAGTGTGTATATCAGCGAGTCTGACCAATGAGCCCCGTTTCGACAAGTGTTTGAAAAAATGTTACCTTTCCCCGTTTCCCCTAACAACCAAGATAGTATTTATAGCCCGACCAATCGTGGTTAGGCTTTCATTTGTTGCGCTCCAATCAATTTGGAGTTTACATGGTAGGCTATTTATGTAACGTAAGGTTTTTTTTCAAACACGTTATAAAAAATTTTATGAGCAGAAATGATTTCATGCTGTCAGGCAGCCTCACTATTTATTTTGGGTATAATTTATTAATTCCTGGACTATTGGCGTAACGTTTTACATATTATTTGTCAGCAAGCCCTAAGGAACCCAATTTTCCCACTTTTAAAGAGCTACGTGGCTGCGTTCAAAATATGTATTTTCTACTACCTCCTGTTTGGAAGATGTGCTGTCTGGGTACTGTTATGTTTTCAACCGTAAACCCATCTAATGTTATCTTTCTAATAAGAGTCTGTTATGATTTATAAACCTAACTCTGGGAAAGGGTAGTGTATTTTATCACTGTCCGTCTGAAAAAAAATTAGTGCATGTAGACTTACACGCGTGATGCCAGCATTTGTATATCGCGCGTCGCGTGTTGCATGCGTTCCTGATTTTCAGCCCTCCCCTCTCGCTATCCTTTTTTCCATCTGTTCGTTCGTTTTGGTAACGTAATGTAGAAAAAGACATGAATGGAATTTAAAATTTAGGTCATTACGCAGTCTGCCTCTTAATGTTTTTCCAAGAAATACAGCACACGTTTCATTGAAGAAAGCGGGTATAATACAGTAAGCTTTTACTATCAACATGAAAGCGTTACAATTTGCAGACGAAGCAGAAAACAAGGGGGATTTCGAGTACATTCCTTGTGACAGCACTGTCATTTTACCATTGCTCTTCTCTTTATTAATTTTATTTGTTAGGCTTCATATTTACCTAATAATTTATATATGTGGATTAGAATATTTCATGACACGCTCCCATAGTGGCCAAAAGAAGCGCTTCAAAGACACGTTAAAGACGTCATTGAAAACCTTTGACATAAATCCAGACACATGGGAAGCTGCTGCGCAAGACCGAACTGCTTGGCGCACATCTCTTCGTAAAGGTGCAGCGGTATGCGAATCATCCAGAAGAGCAGCAGCGGAACAGCGGAGACAAGCTAGAAAGGACCGTGTAATAAAACCTTCACATGAAGCAAACATTCCCTGCCCACACTGTCCAAGATCTTTCCAGGCCCGCATCGGGCTCATCAGTCACCTTCGTACCCATAGACTAACCTAACATATTCCTAAATAATTGGATGAACAGAGTGGTCTGGAGTGGTCTTCATCACCCGTGATGGACGAACAACATGGCTCTGATACTGTCACGGGATTTATCCCCTTGCTCTGCAGTTATGATCCAACAGTAGCCAAACTTCAGAGTATCTACTGAGGGTCTTCAGAGGTATCTACCGTTCGCTCAAAATTACTCTTGGCAGAGATGTGAATTGAATTGAAGAATGGTGCTTCAATTCTTGGGTGCCTCATAGAAATTTAAGAAACCAAGTAATACGGCTGATAGAATCCAGGCCGTATAAACTTTCTATCTTCCCAGACCTTCTGCGAAGAGATAGAATTTTGCTCGTTTTGATGAGCCTCCAACTGACAAATCAGTAAAATATTGCTTCCATAGCTCTGTTTATGTCTATTTGAAATGACTGAGACATACGGGTACAGTTCATTCATAAAATTATTAAATCAACTATAGATATGTATATATGCAACAACAAAAAACAGATTTAATAATCAATTATAGTTAACAATGTAAAATAAATAAGGGTGGGGTGTTATAAGAAATATTTCTTTAAAGATTCATCACTGGTGATGATCTGGATATTTAAGGGAATTTCGTTATCCAGAGTTCACTTACAGCTTTAAGTGGATACTTAGCTGCCAGTAAGATGTCGGTTGTGCGTTGTGAGCGGATTCAGTTTGTTTTTATTTTGCACGTTGATTGACATAGGCCAGTGTCACATAATTGGTCGTTCGCCTTTACTCATTTTCTCTCTCTCTCTCTCTCTCTCTCTCTCTCTCTCTCTCTCTCTCTCTCTCTCTCTCTCTCTCTCTCTCTCTCTCTCTCTCCCTCTGCAACTATCCATTTATTTCTTCATTTAACGCATTTAAACCTGCCCCATCGCCGCGCCTTAGATTTGTTAACCTCTTGTTCATACAGCGATAACGTTATTTCATGGCTAATTGACCAGCTAGTCACTTTGTATTAGAAACGGCTAATTGTACGAGTATATTGCAATTTGTATGTAGCCTGCAAACAAACTTCTTGCCCAGAATGCCGGATAAATCCAACCTCTACGCCTTTTATACGAATATCAGTTAGGAACTAGGTATGCTCGGCCAAACTCTGACGGATTTTGTTATTACTTCGGTTAAAGCCGATCAGGAGAAGGCCGAAAAAGACCAGGACAGGACAGAGAAAGCCGCGAAACACCAGGAGAGACAACTGACCAGAGACCACGAAAAGCAACAGGCCGAAGAAAAAGAAGCGCAAAGAAAACAGGAAGTCAAAAAAGGAAACGCAAATGGCATTTGAAGAGAGGAAAGATGAAAAGGAGAAAGCAGACAAAGAAAAGGAGAGAGCATTCGAAAAATTGGAAAAGGAGGCGGACAGAGCCCACGCAATCAGACTAAAAAAATTAGAGAATGAAGGAAGAAGAACCGAATAGAGTTCTAGCGCTAGTGGGTCGGGTAGTTCCTAAGGCAGCAATTGGAGAAACATCACCCACGCGGCAGCATCAAGTGCGGCCTCTTCCCTACTAGATATTTATTCAGAGGCTTCTGAAGAAATAGACACCTATCTCTCTAGATTTAAGTCTTTAGCTGCTACGTATAGCTTAGATAGGAAGAGATACACCATGAAGCTATCCCAGAGTCTGGGGGATCTGCTTATGATGTGTTCCTCAAAATGGCACAGGAAGAACAAAATAATTACGACATGCTGAAGAAAACCTTGCTTCAACGTTTTAAGCTGAACACGCAGACCTTTCAGCACAAGTTCAGGGAAGCTAAGAGGCAGATGGACGAGTCTTTTAAGCAGTTTGCTATACGTCTAGCTACGTACTAGGAGAAGTGCGGCTCCCTCAGCGCCTTCGATGAACCGTATGAAGGGCTGCAGAAGATAATAATCGTGGAGCAGTTCAAGGACTCGCTCATCCCTGATGTGAGACGGTTCCTGGCGGAGCACGGAGCCGAAACTCTTGAGAAGATGGTGTTATTTTCTGATCGATATCAGAGCGCTCAGTTTGTGGCGAGCCCAGCAAAGAGGCGCATCCACGAGAATCACCCTAAAGAAAAGCATCACTCTGACACTGACTCCAAAAGTACGCACCTCACAACTCACAAAATGGCTGAACAACAACTACAGTACTACACTAGACAGAAACAGAGCAATTCAGCCGAGGAAACTGGAAGACGATGGTGTAGATCATGCAAAAATGACTCACGTTTCACACCGGACTGTGCGGTCGAAAACAGGCCCTTATAATGTTGTATGCCTGCGCTCACCAGGTCGACAGGGAAACATGACTTGCAGACATGCCAACAACACTCTAACCATCCACCCACTAGTGAGCTACTAACTGTTAGTAAATAAAAAACAGTACTTTGTCTATATGATTCTGGCTTAAAATACTCAGCCCTAGTTTCAACATCTTTGATGAAGGCCCACCAATACACTGGTGAAACTGTAGAAATACAGGAGCCCCGAAGAAAACAGAGCATAGGATTCTTCCGGTTGAGAAATTGACCCTTCAACCCGGTATGTGCGGGGAAAAATCAATGCCGCAGTTTTAGACGATTTAGTCTACCCTCTCATTTTAGGGAGGAAATATGTCTTCCTTGGGGATCCTTCACAGAAACCCAGGTTGACACCAGAGAGAGATCACCCAGGACACGCCCAAGCGGCCCCAGAGCTCTTATCTTTAATCAGCTCGAACATTTCGAAGCTGAAGAAGGCACAGATGGAAGATAAAACCCTAAACCCTTGCTTTTCAAAGTTGTATAGCAATTATGCCTATACTCCTCAGGGAACGTATTATAGGGAGAAAGGTTTGGTGTATAGACGGGTTAGGAACAAGAGACAGTTAGTTGTCCCACTTCCTACGGCCTCCGCTTAATGCAGGAAATGCATTCGACCCTGCCACAGCTAGTGGGTCTGAGGAGCACGTGCTCTAGTCAGGCATGTCTCCCTGAAACACTTCTAACCAGGCGTGCAACAGGATATTCGACTGTTTGTGAGAGATTGTTCTGTGTTCCATAACCCGGACAACCAGAAGTATGAAAATCATAATGAAACTACGAAGAAAGAGTTAGAGCAGAGCATCAAGCATCCAACACTAGACAGCTCGTACCTTTACTCAAGACGTCTATGTAGTAAAACAGAGTTACGACAAGCGCAGGTTGACGATATAACTTTAGCGTCATACTCTGAATAAATTCAGATAAAGCCAACCCATGTTTCAGCTGGAACTTTCCACACAGAAGATGAAATTTTATTTCGACGTTAGAGACAGTGGAAGCTACTCGTTGTGCCACTCCCTTTAAGATCTCACATCATGAAAGCAGGACATGTGTTGCCCTCTGGGGAGCATGTTCCAGTGGGAGCCACCATGAGTAACCTTAAGGATGTTTACGTTTGGCCCAAACGGATTGGCAGACGTTCGTCAGTACGTACAAAACTGCACACATTGCCAAGCTAGAAACTCATGTCACTCGCTAACGATATAGTGGAGTGGAGGAAAAGAACACTGTCACACAGAACAGTATAAGAAGAAGGCACAATCATGAAAAAGTTAAAGTCCAAAGCCGGATATTCAATAAATATCATAGGATATGGGGTGTGTCACATAATTGGTCGTTCGCCCATTATCATTCTCTCTCTTTCTCTCTTTCCCTCTCTCTCCCTCTCTCTCTCTCTCTCGATCTATCTATCTATCTCTCTGCAACTATCCATTTATTTCTTCATTTTACGCACATAATCCAGCCCCATCGTTGCGTCTTAGATTTGTTGACCTCTGTTCAAACTGCGATAGTGTTATTTCACGGCTATTTGTCCATCCTTAAGGATTAATTATAATCGCTTAAGTCGTTGAACCAGATTTACTTCATACAGTAAACGGAAAGTATTGGTGACGTTCTAAGTAATCCTTTCCCGCCAGACAAGCGTGTCCGTCTCGGTGCATTGTTCCCTACAAAAGCGTTCATGAAATTATGGCGGAGAATACAAAATGAAGACAAGATGTTGTCTGTGGAATTTGTCTGCGTGCAAAGATATGTCGTGGCTTATCCTTCTGAGGACCAGGAAAGTGCGGGTGATAATTGCTTAAATCACTTCCGTCCAGACATTGTCTGTGTAATTATTACAGAGAAACCTTTCTGGGTAGACAAATTAGCGAGGACACCATCTGCAGACGAGGTTACAAATCGTAATTGAAAGGTCTAAGAGGACGGAAGAAGTCGGGCCATATATGGAAAATGAGGTCATGTGTTTACATTTTAAAATGATGTTTTAAAACACGCGGGAAAACGTAAATAACTGACACCCCGACCCAGTACATTCTGCTAATGGATTGGATCATATGAGTGTCAGAATTAAACATTTATTCTGATTGGAACTTTTGTTACAGAGGGATTCTAATTAGAAATAATACCCCTGACGCGTGTTCGAGGCATCTTTATCAAGTTGCCAAGACTATTCTACTGAGCAAGGAGTCTAGATATCCCAATTATTGGTCTGAGTTGTAACATTTTTAGAAGCCTTATTAGCGAAGTGGTTAGTGCACTGGCTTCCTAGCTCGGTGGTCCATGGTTCGATCCTCACTTGAGGTGGGATTTTTTAGACCGCAAACGGCTCCGGGATCGACCCAGTCTCATGAATTGGGTACCAGAACAACTCTGAAACGTTTAAGGCGGCCGGCGTGATGTTGACCACATCACCTAAGTGTGCCAATGGTTAAGAAAATACGGGCCTAACACCGTATTCCCAAAAGGCCTCCTAACCCCAATAGGCGTGTAACGGGATCCTTTACCTATACATTTTTTGTAACATAGTTTATATACTTTGAATTTGACATTTTTGAAGTTGCTGATGGTTATACAGGTGAATACGAGACTGGCAAACTCAGTGTGGGAATATGATATATCATGAACCACCACAGCAAAGCGCTAGCGATTGCTTCGTACTAGTTTTCACAAGGAACTAAAAGCGGAGGTATTCCCAGACTCCAAGTGGAGCAGGGAAAGGATGATGATGACATTATATGTATGTATTTACTATCATTTGTAATAAGTTGTATGTAAATGTTTATGTTCACCAAGGCACAAGCCATTACACTTGCCGCTGTCCAGTCACAATTTTTCAATTAAATTAACTGAAAGAATGGTGATTTTTCATAAAATCCCCTGAGTTGTATGATGTACGCCCAGGGAGATTAAACAATTCAGAGAAAGGAATAGGTTGACGGACAGTGGGAAAGGACCCTGATTAATATGAGGAAAGCAAAAACTTAGCAGTGGTTTTGTTCTTTTATTTCCTCTAAAGTTTGTGGTACGATTAGAAGTGACCATTTGAGGTACTACTCTAAAATACTAGTTGCCCTACTATTCTGTGGCTTAAAGCTTGTGATCGACACTGGAAACCTAAGTTCTACGGGTTGTGAAGATACCTGCCTTGACCAGAAAAGGTTATCTCTTTATCTAGATACTTGCCCTTGCCACAGAGACGAATTGACGGACACAGCAGCACCAACACTTCAGCGTTTTGGCAGCTAAGTGACATTTCTAGCAGGGCAAATACAAAAGAACTTTGCTTTTCTTTTCAGCATTAAGCTTTCTAAAGCTGACATATTTTATAGAAAAACACCTACTTTTATTAAACACCAGCTCTTATTTATTTACATTTGTTTTAAAGTAGTAATTGATCACTAAATTTCTTATATGTTGTTTTACACATTCGTAGTTGAATTAGTTATTACAGAAAGAAGTGTATACGCATGATTCAGTATCTTTAATCTATATCTAAATAGAGCTAAGAAGAGGACGTTTACTGTTAATTCCGTTGTGGGTTTGTACGAGCTAAATTAAATTATATAATACCTCTTCACAAAAGGTGGCGGGCAAATAAAATTTAACATTGTTAAGACGCATTCAACATTATTCTTGACTTATGAAATATCTTGTGAAGACTCCCTCAAGGTAGAAGCATCATCATACTTCTATCTGCATCTCTGTCAAGAGTAATCTTGTGCGAAGGTACTTTGAAGACCAACATTAGATACTCTAGGTTTTGGCTATTGTTGTACCATCACTGCGTAGGAAGGGGAGGCAACCCGGTGACAGTCAGTACAAGCTACATTGCATGAGTGTATGTGATTGCATGTGATGTTTTCCTTTGGTTTGTTAAGCCTTCTATTTCATGTTCTGTATTAGTGTTTTTGTTTTGCCATGAACTCGTTTACTTACCAAATCAGAAGAAACGTAAAGAGAAAAATTGAAGAAAGAACAATGTGCCGTGTCGTGATGCCTTGTTTGAGAAAAGTACATTTTGATATTATGGATATATTAACAATTATAGGAGAAAGAACAAAAGTGAGTTCCTATACAGCTTAACAAGCGATATACTTACTTACTTAGTCGTTCCCCTTCTACCGTAAGATGTAGAGGTATCATCATCATAACCCTCCACTCCCAAAGGAGCATAGGCCTTCAACAAACACATGCCAAGTCCTCCTGTCACGTGCCATCATCTCAAGTTCTTTCCAAGTTCTCCTCATCATTTTCACCTCCGTTTCCAGCTCTCTTCTCCATGTGCTTCTTGGTCTACCTCTGCCTCTCTTGCTCTGGGGATTCCAGAACAAGGACTGCCTTGTAATGCTATCAACAGGTTTCCTCAGTGTGTGTCCTATCCATCGCCATCGTCTTCTTCTCATCTCTTGTTCCACTGGCACTTGTCTAGTTCTTGTCCTCAGTTCCACGTTGGTGACCTTGTCATACCATTTTAATCCCTCTATTCTACGCAAGCACCCAGTCTGTAGTTTTTTTTATTGTGCATGGGAGCACCCGTGTCACTGGATTTGCCTCCCCTTTGCTCTGCAGTCGGCGTCTGTGGCCTAATGGATATGAACGCAGTTTCATAATCCAGATATACCAGGTTCGAAACCTGCTGCAGGCGGTTTAGTAGCAAATCGCTTTGTGTGGATTTTTAACAATGGTATAAGCGCCGTACCGTTCAGAAAGCAATGGCAAACTACTGAACGTAAAAATTGCCTAGAAAAATCACAAAACAGCCAATAAAAGCTGGGGTTGATTGCCACGTCCTGTAAAGGATAAGCAACTAACTTTTGCTCTGCAGTAGTGGTCCACCAGTGGCCAAAACTCAAGAGTATCTAAAATAGGTCGTCAAATGTGTCTACCTTTGCACAAGATTACTCCTGGCAGAGTTGTAGATAGAAGGATAATGATGCTTCTATCTCAAGGGAGGGTTCACAAGATAATTAAGAAGTCAAGAACAATGCTGCATAGCGCAGAGCACTATTAACATATCTGATCCGGCACCTTTTGTGAAGTTTTAAGCAATGTTTTGGCTTGTTCGAGCCCCAAGCTAGTTTAATCCAGCGAAATTCCTTTTATAATTAAATTCGGCTCTATGGCTGTAAATATATGTATAAAAATGTTAAAGATTGTCGATCATACATGCACTCTCTTATCTATAACAACTGAATCAACTATAAATTTGTAAAATAACTTATAATAAATTTAATAATCAACTAGTCTTTAACAAATTTAAATAAATATTGATGAAGATGATTTTAGGAGGTTTTAAAATTTGTCTTCACTGAGACTTAATTGGGGACGGACGGTTATTAGTGTCCGTTGCGTGCCTGTTACAAAAGACTTAGCTTGCTGAGTAATGCAAGGGGTCGTTGTCAGGTTTTTTGTGATGAGGACTCTTCTCTAGAGGCGTCTAGATGAACTTCACTCCTAATGTCAAGGTGGGTGTCTTCACAACGTGTCCTCTGTAGGTAGTTGGTGTCGAACACAGCTCTTGAATCACAAAGACAGTGGTGAAGATTCTTATTTCAGACTGGTATGGTCCTAAGAACCATCTTGTAGCATCGAACACGGACTTTAGGAAAAATAAAAGAGCACATGCCTCTGCTAAGTACATTTGTGGGCTGAAGATTAACAGAGGCATTGTCTCGCTGTCCACCTACCAATGTTAGCCTCTCTAAATAGTTATTATTAGTATAACTCAGGGAACATGATTATAAATCACCGTTATTCTTCTGGTTACTTTAATGGGGAAAATGTGTCTGGACAGCGCGAGGGCAATGGCTTGCTTGAATTACAGTTAACAAGATACACATATCTTACAAAATGATACTATACACTTTAGGCACATGTAATTTAATCATCACTTCTCACTGCTTCATTCGGAGTCTGGGGCCATCTTTGCTGTCTGTTTTTTGTACGACTAGCAAGACGCAATCACCAGCGCTTGCTGTAGTGGTTTATGAATATACTATTTTCATATGTTGAGGTTGCCAGCTTCCTATGACTGGTATAACCACTTAGCAAGTACAGACATGTCACATTTCACATTGTAAAATATATGTTCACAACTTACCCCATGGAATATACAATCTCCTGGCACAGTAGAACGGACACAGCAACTTTGATTAGATGCTTCGAAAACTTGGTCTGGGAAATTTTAGTATTCCTCTTATGACGGGTGCTCTGATTCCTAAAGTTTCCAGTCTTTGTATTTAAAATTGCGAGTTCTATTTTAAGTTGTAAAGACGCACAAACACTTTGATCTGTCACTTTTGATTCTGGAATACTAGTCCGATGTCTCTCTGGCTCCTGGGAAGTGCTAATTTGACGTTGCGATGCAGTCTGATCTGTGTCTCCGAGTTCGCTAGATTATATTTCCATTTCTCAGTTCAAGCCCCAGATTGTACTTTTAGACCAACTTGCCAATCAAAGCCAACGTCATTTCCGTCTCTCAAATTAAACCAATGGTAAGCTCTTTAGAACTATATGGGTCGGGGTGTTAAACCCTTATTATCCTCCGCATGTTTTAAAATATACAGTTTTAAAATTAAAACTCGTGACCTCTTTCAAATATGGCAGTAATACTTCCGATTGTGTTTGTACAAACTCACAAACACATCGGTGAACTTATTTCCTGACTAATACTTTCCGCCCACATTGTCTCCTCTGACAGGTTATCTGTAATATTGATACAGAGATGGTCCAGCGGAAGCAATTACATATATCACCTGTGTTTACGCGTACATTATCCAGACGGATTTCTTTCTGTCGATCGGGCAAGACCACCTGTGTGTCAACAATGTTTGTCTCTATCAAAGGTGGCTAGACGACTAAAGTGATAAAACTATTATCCGCTGACCTGTCTAATTAGCCTTGTCATACTACGATTCACCTGTGGGATCGAAAACAAGTCTAGGGAGTGGTCAGAGAAAAAAATGTAAGTGCATAAAATATGCCAAATAATAGGACGATTGGTTAGGAAAATGAAGAAATGAATTGATACTGCCGGAGAGAACGAAAGTTATGAAAAGTGCACAACTGATTTCGTCACAGCTCGATTAAGAAGTGAACAACCTTGAGATGGCCATAGTCGATTGTCTTATCACTGATAATAATGTATGTTGGGCCAGGTTGTTGCTTGATAGCGTTTGCTGGACCAGGTAAATGACATAATCATTTCCTGGTAGACTTGTTGTAGGCAATAATTACGACAAGGTATCCATCCTGAAAGAGATTATGTGTAATGGATCTATGAAGCCATGCGTGTAAACAAGATCGATAATAAACGAAAGAGAGAATACCTTATAAGGAAAGTGACTTGTAAACATCACATTTGGTGTGACATACAGGAATTTTCCATGAGTGGATAGTGGGAGATACCCTTTCCAATATACGCAAAATGCATGCTATTGGTTTGGCATTTGAGATGTTAAAATACAACATTTCTTAATGGAGCCCTGTCACATGGTAGCAATGTCGATGCGTGGGCCGAATTTTGCCTTATAATCTAGCGCCTTTTGAGTCTACGGCACTGATAAATTCAACTCGTCAAGAAGACAACCAGACAAGCCAGAATAAGGAATAGGATCAGGATTTCCACTTTAAAGGACTGGACAACGTGTTTGATCATTTTGTGGACTAAGTCTCAAGAAAACTCTCACTTTATTAATACGGAAAACCATGAATCCTAGGATCCTGAACACTACGTCTAAGTGGGAGTCTATTGTAAAGTAATACTCAAGACCACGTGTAAGAGGCATCTTAACCAAGTTGCCGAAACTAATTCTCTGAGGCAGAAGTTAGTATGTATATTGCCTGATTGTATTTGGGTCGGTGGTGCCAATTGGTGGTACTTGTATATGGAACGAGTTTGTGGTTTAAGTGGCCTTCAGACAAAGTTAGACACCTACAGCAGACCGGTGTTAAAAGACGCTGGACCACCTTAGCAATTACCCCACGATACTACGCTACGTTACGAGGGGCGTGTTGCAGTCACCAGACTTGACCAGTGTCACAAAAATGGAACTTGATTATGTCTGAGTGCAGACAGAGCATGAGTGAGGTGTGTGATAGTAGATATAGATAGAGTCACTAATGTAAAATAGAGGTTGAGGTATGACTTCTGGAGAGAATGTATCTGTAATTAGGTATCTAATATCTTTTATCTAGCCACACTCGAGACAATGTTAAGAGTGTCATGCACCTCATCCGTCCTCTCCGCTAAATAGGTTACTCTATTACAGTAACCACAGCACAGGTTAACATCCACTGACAGGTAGAATAGAAAGTAAATTCTGACTGCTAGAATATATGAATATTTATTAATACAAAAATAGCCAAAAGCCACACGCACACACCCACAAGATAAACCGAAGCTCGCTAGCAAATAAAAAGGAAATCGGCGAATTATCACAATAATAGTGACCCAGGTAAAGAATAATTGATTTTACGCAGTCTGCACCCATGAATACAGGTATCTAATTAACTATTAGGGGTCAGCTCTCAGTCCTCTGAGCGAAGACGGCCGATCAAGTGTTGTTAATAATCCTGGAAGGTTGACAACTTTTTTACAAAGGCATCAATGTACAACTCCACCTAAGTCCTGTTAATATTAGCAGCTAATCCCGCTTTAATTACTCCTCATATAGGAAATAACCATACTTGTCCCATTAATTTGGTGTCCTAAGACGATGGAGGTAAGCTATCTCTGTAGGAACTTCGTACTAAATCAATATGCTTCCAAAGGCCTTTGGCTTCTCGCGATAATAGCAGGTAATGGAGATTTAAAATGTGACGTGACATTGACTCCCGCTGTCTGATCTGAAAATGGCGTCTGAATGAAAACAAGTAACCATTACGGGGGTCAAGGATGCACCTCCTGTAATGGCTAGCGATGAACGTTGATCAACCAGATGTGGAAAGCGTACAGCAACGAACCAGGATCTATGCTGTCATGTCAGTATATGCAGTAGAGAGTGTCAATGAGTCTTGCAGTATGTGAAGTAGTAAGTAAATGGCGATTGAAGACTGACAGTATGTGCAGTAGTAGTTGGGTGGTGCTGGAAGACTAGCAGTATTTACCGTAGTAAATAGGTGGTGTTTGAAGCACATAATGAGTGGTAGATTGGCCCCTATGGAACAAACAACGAGTCAACATCCTATTAATAAGACATATAAACTGTTAAGGGATAGAGAAATTGCCCGAATTCTAGCTCGGTCTAGGGTTCATTGTTGTTAATAAAGATTTGATAATTAATTTATGTTGACTTGGTTTTCCTTACATTTGATTTGGTCTGCATTGTCGAATATTATGGAAACGACCCTTCGTATCTAAACCTTTATCCTTTCAAATTATTCAAAAACTGAATGATGTTAACAACTGCTGGAACGAACTTGTAATGATTGGAGAAACTTCTTGGCTTAGACGATTTTGCAACATTTTAATATCCAGTAAGTACAAATTCACAACGTCACAATTACGAATATGACATGTATGCTCCCTCTCCATATTCCAGTCTTGCTTTATCTTAGTTCGACTTTCTTACAGTGTCATTCAGCTTCTCCATATACCTTTATAATTTCATTCATTATTTTGCATTTTCATCGGGGTAATTAGCGTCCCAGCATAACAAAAGTTCACCTAATTTGTTCCATTAACATCGGGGAATATGGCGTCCCGACCCATCAAATATTCCCATCACATAGTAAACCATCGACTTCGAGGAATGTGGGGTCCCGGTATAACAAATATTCACTTATTTTTAATCCTTTGACTTTGGGGAATGTGGCGTCTCGGTATAACAAATATTCATTTATAATACTCCATTGACCTCGGAGAATGTGGCGTCCCGGTATAACAAATGTTCATATATTTTTACTCATATATTTTTATTCGAACACATTTCTTTCTCATGGGAATTATCGTCCCGCCTTAACTTCGTTTATAATCTTGGCATTGTATGATGCCTATTATTTAAAGCATATATTGCTTACCATAATCTCCTGAATATTTGTTGAATAAATATTACAATGGCTGACCACAAGCCACATAGAAAAACACAGCTCGACGCTATGGCGTCACACATCTAACTCTTCTTTTTTTTTACGTCATAGCCTAGCTACCCATTACATAGTAACTATATTCTTGTCTCATGCATTCAGTTGAAGTACGACATGGTGTGACAAAAATCCGGTGTTAATAATAAGTTGCCGCGATAAAATCACACCATGAGGTAGCCTCAACATAAACATACCTAGTTCTTCACTCTTATAAACTCACAACAAACAAAACCCACGAAACCTTTATTTTCGCCAGACACACAAATAAGTTCCGCCCTCTTACCGAATAAAAATCCGCTCGCCGTAAGCTGCGTGCGACGTTAGCTTGCTATAGGGGTAGCACTATTTACGACTGAGGTCACACTTGCCGATAGCGCTAAGCAAAGCAAAACAACTGTTGGTATTTTTGGCCAATGCCTTGGGGATCACTAAGAATGTATATATTTTTGTATCCAGCTTCAGTTTATACACAACTGAATTGGCTACAATAATTCATTAAATTAAAACCACACACTGTTTTTCAACCAAGACAGAGTGGTTGGGAAAATAAGGTAATACACACATCCCATTGTACAACCCAGGTCATTAAGAGTTGCTCCATTGATAATTACTCAAGTAAGTAATAAAACCAGACCAGTTTCAGAAATAACAATGCTTGTATCCTCAGTATTTACAAATCAGCAATACTCTTTAAAGTAATTACTATACGCAGACGAAGTGAAAAAATTTAGTAATATTTACCACATTGGCAGCCACTAAAGTAATGTTATACACAGACTTACACCTTCCATATTTAAGAAAAACCTCTTAAATTAACACCTTTGTGATTTTGGATGGTGGCGCACTTTCCCTTTCACGAAAAAAATTTACGTTAAGGAAATATGTATATATATATATATATATATATATTATATATATATATATATATATATATATATATATATATATATATATATATATATATATGAGATGAAACAAAAGTAACAAAGAATCTCTTTTCTCTCTCCCTCTCTCTCTCTTTCTCTCTTTTCTCTCTCTCTCTCTCTCTCTTATATATATATATATAGATATATATATATATATATATATATATATATATATATATATATATATATATATATATATATATATTCTTCTTCTTTGATCCTTAGCCGCCGACCGTCAAAGCAGTCAGTGGCCATTACGCCTGGTGGCGTCTTGTAGGACAACAACAAATCGATTCCACTTTGCTCGGTCAGCGGCCATCCTTCTTGCAGTGCCCCAGCTCTCGTTCATTCTTTGCATCTCGGCCTCCACAGTTCTCAGCCAAGTTGTTTTTGATCTACTTCTCTTTCGCTTTCATTCAAGGGTCCATAGCATAACTGTTCTTGTGATGGCATCGGGGTCTCTTCAGAGGACAGGGCCAACCCAACTCCAGCGTCTGCCAGCTATGATGGTGTGCATGTCCTCTTGCTTGCTCCGAGTAAGCAGATCTTGGTTGGTGATGGTATTCGGCCAAAAAATTCGGAGAATTTTTCTTAGGCATGTTGTGTGAAAAGAGGACAATTTCGACATTTCCTTCTCTGTAACTCTCCAGCTCTCCGCGCCATAGAGAAGCACAGAAAGCACACAGCTCTGATATAATCCTAATTTTGTGCTTGTGCTGTACTGAGAGGACTTCCAGATGTTGTTTAGACTAAAAAAGGCTGTTCTTGCTTTGTTCATTCTGTTGTTGATGTCTTTGCTTGATCCGCCGTCTGGTGTTACTATGCATCCTAAGTATGTGAAGGCATCTGTCTGTTCCAGTTGCTGATTCCTTACTTATATGGGCTCAGGGTTGCTCACAATGAGCGTTATGACCTCTGTCTTCTTTAGGTTGATGTTCAAGCCCACCTGCTGGCTATACTTATTAAGTCTATCCGGTTTTTTTTTTTTTTGGATGTGCTGATGTGAATGTGCTAGCAGTGCAATGTCATCTGCATATTCTAGATCTTCCAATGTAAAAAATGTAGTCCATCTTATTCCTCTTGGATTGCCCTCTGTTGTCTGACACATCACCCAGTCTATGACTGTTAAAAATAGAGTGGTTGATAAGGGGCATCCCTGTCTTACTCCTGTCTTCACTTCAAAGGTTAGGTTGCTCTGCCCAATGCTACACGTAAAGTTGGCATAAAGGCTTTTTATAATTGACACTATGCAGCTTGGAATTCCATAAGCCCTCAGTATTTTCCATAAACTGTCCCTATGTATGCTGTCAAAAGCCTTTTCAAAATCAACGAAATTAATGTACAGCTGTTTTTGCCATTCTGAGCACTGCTATATAATGTTCCTGAGGGTAAATATATGATCTACACATCTTCTGTTCTTTCTAAATCCTGCTTGTTCTTTCCTCAGTTTGTGGTCTACTGCTTTTGAGATTCTCTGTATAATTATCCTGCCTAGTATTTTGCTGGGAACTGAGAGAAGAGTTATTCCTCTCCAATTATTGCAGTCTGCAAGATCTCCCTTCTTGGGCAATTTGACAATTATTCCTTTTCTCCACTCTGTTGGTGTTGTCTCTGTTTTCCAGACTTGTGCAAATAGTGGTTCTAATAGTTCTGCTGCTAGCCCTGGATCTGTCTTAGATAGCTCTGCATTTAAGTTATCATGACCAGGAGCTTTTCCATTCTTTACCCCTTTGATTGCTGTGATGATTTTTTCTTTTCTTGGGATGTCTGTATTAACATCTAGATCGTTTTCAGCCTCAGGAACATTCAATTGTGTCTCTGGTGATTCCTTATTCAGAGTTTCTCTGAATTGCTCTGCCCATCTTGTTTCCTGTCCCTCTACTGTCGTGATGAGGTTTCCGTGCTTATCTCTTACTAATGTAATATTGTTTGCACATCGTTTTCAACTGATGATTTTAGTTATTTTGTATACTATGCTTTGTTCATTTCTCAGTGCTGCCTCTTCTGCTTGTCTTGCAAGGTCACCCAGGAATGTCCTTTTATTAGCAAGGGTTTGACGTTTAACTTCCTTGTCCAGCTGACTGTACTGTTCACTATATACTGCCTTTAACCTGGGAGACTTAGCTTCTGTTTTCTTTCTTTTCATTGTCTTTCTCTTCGCTATGGTGTTTAGCGTTTCTGGTGTTATCCACTCTTGGCTCTTTCTTTCCTGGAATCCCAAGCATGACTTGCTGCTTTCCTTGTAGTTTGTTGAGATGGTGTTGAATCTCTGGTCAACATCATCAGTCTCTGTTCTTTCCTGGCTTTTGATAATCTCATATCTTCTCTTTACGTCGACCATGAAGGCTTTTCTGGTGAGGGGGTCCTTAAGTTTCGTGATGTTATATCTTTTCTGTTTGACTGCATCTGGTCCAGCAAGCTCTGAGTTTCACTTTCAGTCTTGCTACTACTCGGTGATGATCACTTCCCACATCTGCGCCTCTTCTTACTTTCACGTCTTGTAGTGCATGTCTCCATCTGCCATTGATCATTATGTGATCTATCTGGTTTCTGTCTCGTCCGTTTGGTGATTCCCATGTTAACTTATGCACTTCCTTGTGTGGAAAAAGTGTTCCTCCAATGACCAGGTTGTTAATACTGCAGAAGCTTATTAATTTATCCCCTTTCTCACTTGCTGTTCCACTGCCGCATTTCCCCATTACTCTTTCGTTATAATTATTGTGTGCTCCCACTTTCGCATTTAGGTCTCCCATTACTATAATGAGATCGTACCTGGGTGTAGTTTTATATATATATATATATATATATATATATATATATATATATATATATATATATATATATATATATATATATATATATATATATATATATATATATATATATATATATATATATATATATATTATATATTTATATATATATATAGATTATATATATATATATATATATATAAGCTATATATATATATATATATATATATATATATATATATATATATGTATATATATAAATATAATATATATATATATATATATATATATATATATATATATATATATATATATATATATATAATATATATATATATTATATATATATATATATATATATATATATATATATATATATATATATATATATATATATAAAGTTAAAATCCTGGCGGCGTATGGTAATGCATTAAGTAAGTGCTTGTGCTTACAGAATAAGAAAAATATATCTAAACACAATACAACTGGGACTGGCGCTGGCACAGATTCCACTTTGTAAGGTAGAAAATTCTCAGGAGACAACGGCAAGAAGTGTTAGAGACCCCTAGCATATATAGTAGATACAGTCTGCAGTTATGGGCTGCGTGATTCCGCGCGTGCAGTTGAGTAATGTAATCGCGACGTAAGGACATCGGGAAGTTGTCTCCCTCGCGTCTTGTGATAAAAGGGGTTGCGTATGCTGTAGCAACACTCTGCGATCATTCGAACAACCAGAGTTCGCGGTCCTAGATGCGCTAGGTCACATGAAAGGCAAAGGTCGCTTTCCTGTGTGTTTGGCTTCTCTCTGACTCAAAGACTCAGGGAACTCGGCCACCACCCACACAAAAAAAGAACTTAAAAGATCTTTTAGCTTTGTGCCGATACACAAGTTCAAGATGTGGCGTTTTAGCCTGTCCAACGTAAGAGTGACGGGACTAACAGCAGAAATAGAGCTTGTAGTAACTATTACAAAGAAAAATTGGAGGAGACAAAATAGAGAAAAGGACAGAGGCGGACCACTCAGCTAAAGGTGACAGCGATTCACATTCACTTTACGACAATCAGTGACGAGAGTGAACCAGTCTACAAACTACTAAGAACCAACATCGTCTGGAACAGAAACCAACCGACAATTGCTGGCAGCTAAGTTCCCACTTAAAGCTGCCAAGTGAACTCTTTTCTTTAAGAAATTTGTAAAACACCCTATCCAGATCATCGTCTGTGATGAATCTTTAAAGGCTAACGCTTTTTTCATCAAAATCTTTATTCATTTTTTACATTGTTAACTATAATAGATTGTTAAATGTATTATCTGTAAATATAATAATTTATAGTTGATTCAGTCATTTTGAGTGAACTGCACACCCATGTCTCGGTCATTTTAAGTACCTATAACAGAGCTATTGAAGCAATATTTTATTGAGTTAAATCAGTTGGGGGCTCATCAAAACAAGCAAACATTTAACTCCTCATTGAAGGTCAGGGTTGAACTTGAAGAAACACCACTACAAGATATAGAATCGTACACATATCTTGGCAGCAATATAGACAAAGTTGCAGGGACAGACAGTGATATCAAAATAAGAATACAAAAAGCAAGAGGAGCTTTCATTGCATTGGGAAATATATGGAGATCAAGTGAAATCGGATCCAACACGAAAATAAGAATCTTCAACTCAAATGTGAAGTCAGTACTATTATATGGCTCTGAAACATGGAGCACAACAAAGATAAAAACCAAAAAAGCTTCAGACTTTCATAAATGGGTGCTTGCGTAGAATAGAAGGATTAAAATGGTATGACAAGGTTACCAACGTGGAACTGATGACAAGAACCAGACAAGTGCCCGTGGAACAACAGATGAGAAGAAGACGATGACACTGAGGAAACCTGTTGACAGCATTACAAGGCCGTCCTTGTTCTGGAACCCCCAGGGCAAGAGAGGCAGAGGTAGACCAAGAAAGACGTGGAGAAGAGAGCTTGAAACAGAGGTGAAAAGGATGAGGAGAACGTGGAAAGAACTTGAGATGATGGCACGTGACAGGAGGACTTGGCATGTGTTTGTTGAAGGCCTATGCTCCTTTGGGAGTGGAGGGTTATGAATGAATGAGAAGG
The DNA here is from genome assembly GCA_024509875.1 of Oreohelix idahoensis. Taxonomy (NCBI): domain Eukaryota; kingdom Metazoa; phylum Mollusca; class Gastropoda; order Stylommatophora; family Oreohelicidae; genus Oreohelix; species Oreohelix idahoensis. Next base: position 123,624 of record JAMPIV010005240.1, on the reverse strand, counting down.
TCAGGGAAGATAGAAAGTTTACACGGCCTGGATCCTATCAGCCGCAGTACTTTATTTCTTAAGTTCTTTTGAGGCTCCCTAGAATGAAGCACCATTCTTAAATTCACATCTCTGCCAAGAGAATCTTGAGCGAAAGGTAAATACCTTTGAAGACCATCAGTAGATACTCTGAATTTTGGCGACTGTTGGACCTTCACTGCAGAGCAAGGGGAGTCGATCCCGTGACAAATGCCAGTTTAAAAAACATGAACATTTCATTGCCTGGCACAGAGATAAAAGAGTGATAACTCGTACACTAGAGGATCTGATAAGTCAAAAGTTAACTCTTATCAGACAAAGATAGAATAAAACTATTGCTTCATCAGGCATGTTGAAAAAAGTGACAAGTATGAGCTAGTGCGTGGGGCTGTCAACCTCATCATGTACAGTGAATTACTATACAGATCACCGCTTCACGAACATGTGAATGTCTTTATGCAGACTTCCTGCAAGGGGAAAAGTTTCAGTGGTGACCCCATGCTCCATAAGTATCCATTTTTTGTTTATTTTATGCATGCCATCGCCTGTGAATGTATTGCAAGATACCTGCTTATAGATCATATCGACTGAGTTAACAGTGTCATCTGAATTTAGATTAGACGGGCAGTATGCTTTCAGATTGGCTAAATATAATGATCTGCTCCCGGAACTGAGACACAGGGGGCTTATAGCGAAAGATTTGCTCTTGAAACTGAAACATGATGAGTGTACAGCAAAAGATATCTCGAAACTGAGACATGATGGGCTCACAGCAAAAGATCTACTCTCGGAACTGGGACATGATGGGTTCATTGCCAAAGATCTACTCTCGGAACTGAGACATGATGGGCTGACACCAAAAGATCTGCTCATAGAACAGAGAGAACGACGGGCTCACAGCAAAAATCTTAGCTGTTAAGTAGGTGCAAGATGTCTATTGGCGACCTCAACGTATGATCTACTGAAACATCTATCCTGAAATCACTATCAGGGAGAACAGCATTCACAATAATTTGTGAATCTGCGGACTATGAAATCCAGAATTAGGAACTAGCATCTTGAGAAACTGCAATCAGATTTGATTAAGTTCAATTCCCAGAGCCGGGGAAAAACCTTCAGGAGGGTACAACTTGGCATTATAAAGGAAGTGGGATTTCTGTCCCTACCTCCCTGTCGAACACGGTATTTATTCGCGTGGCACAAATGGTCGCACCGCTATAGAATGATGGAAATAACCTATTGAATGTTATCAAGAAGGTCTCCTGAAATAGGATTGTTAAGAAAGAGACCTATTCGAGATGAGGACAAGAAGAAGAGAAGGTGAATGCTCTCCACTAGATAGCGTTTTCTAATAAATAATAGAAAGTTTTATGTTTTCCTACGACATTAACTCTTTTTCCTGAACTCTCGATACAGAAAAAGCCCCCAACCTCCTAAAGGAAGGATTTTACCTATTTGTAAATACTTAACACAAACAACAACTGATGAAATGTCAAAATTTAGTTAATTACATATGAGAGTGAACCTAAGTAAATAGTGAAATAATCATGAGATATATTAAGTGTTACTACCCTGATAATACATCTACACTGTTTAAAAGTCTTTCAAAAGACCACTGCATGATAATGCACAGGTAGGCACCGACTGTCCAATGTAGATGTCTTTTCCACCGTGTGGGTTTTATCCAAGACAGGTACTTATTGATGAACACATTTGCACGTGCAATAGTGCGAACTGGTAAGGTATAATATCCTCAACGCTTGGAAATCTTTCTTGAAATGTCTAAATTGGAGCTCTTCACGAAATGATCTTTTAATAACAAGAGTTTTGTGCAGTGAAGCTTGCGTTAAGGAATTTACGTCGTGCAGTATACGATTATACAAGATGTATTCACTTCATGCTCTGACGCCATGAGTAGCTGAACATGGTTCAGGCTATTGGCTTTCAAGTGATTTGAACTTGTGATAAATATATATATATATATATATATATATATATATATATATATATATATGTGTGTGTGTGTGTGCGTGTGCGTGTGTGTGTGTGTGTGAATCGATTTGTGAGCACTTAATCTTGATGCCTTGACAAATCACTTGTAGTTTTGTGATCTTGATATATAGACTCATCAACCTGTGAGCATGTGATCTTGATTCATGAAATACGCTTTTGAGTGAGCTGAATTTGATATCTAGGAGCGCTCTGATCCACTACTTTGTAGTCCAAATTCCCATGTCGCATCCGAACGCGGCTTGTGAAGATCTGTGCCCGTCAATCCCCAAAACATGGGTGGATTTGTCGTAACAAACTCTTCGCGGTATGCTTAAAGTAAGGTGATAATACAAACTAAACCGCGGCTTAAGATTATTCGCCTGATAGAGAAATTACACATCCCTTTGTGACAGATTAAACATTTTTTGTAACCCGCCGTGTTTTTCCTTGTCCAAACCTGCCGACGCTCCGTCTGTTGTCTCACTATTGTACTGCGGCTCGCTTTATCGTCTCTGCGTGTAAACAAATTTAAGCTTTTTAGCCGCCGTCAAACAGCATACAATCTGGTAAGAAGATCTCATGTGTGTTTCACAAGCCCTTTGCTTTAAATCGCCCCGGTTGGCCTGCCACAGTACCCTTTGTGTGATGATTGTTTATTTATCTTCCTGTTGCCCATGTATAGCCATAGCTAACGGGACAAAAGAATCTATCGAAGCCAGGTGTTCGCCAATATGGGAAATCATAAAGTTACACTTAGGTAAATGGCGTGATTAGGAAACATTACTTTAAAAAAATAATAGAAAGATCAAAGACGGGGAAGAAATAAAATAAGAACTACGATGAAAAAGACAAAAGACGATAAAGATTAGGACCACAACATCACTTCTTCCCCCTTCTCCCTTTTTCAGAGTGTCAAGGATGTAAAAGGGCCGCCACACTCTTTCGACGGGGGATTACTTCTGATGGTCAGACTGCTTTTTGTTGTATTACTTCAGAGAAAGTGTTCTATCATCTTTTGAGTTTGTGTTTGTTAATATTTAAGTCCTATTATTTTCATATCTTATGGTCAATATACATAGGACCTCGCCATTATTGGGTCCTCGTAAAAAAATGCGTGCTTTTTGATGCAACCTAAATGTTTTCAAAAGACATCAAGAATGTGTTTAAAAGTGGCAAGTTCCCGCTTGTCTTTGGCCCAGAAAACTAAATCCGCAAATGAATATCTATACCCCGTTCTTAGTGTACTCAACGAACCTGCATTGATTTAATGCACGTGAATTTCCCAGTATCTTCTAAACAACAAACGAGATGCAATTAAACTTTCACAGAGAGCGCGATATGGAAACAATAAACAATTATTGTGTTCAGTAAATAATTCCTGACGTCAGTAGCAGTTATGAAAATTTCATATCTCGCCTTTCGATCACGTGGTGTAGTTCTGGGCTGTAGGGAGCATAGATCTAAAAAAAAAAAATTAATGGACTAAAATATCACGTTTAACCCCCAATAGGTCAATATTAGAATATATCATTACCGCTTGGTCCTGGGTTCGAGTCCTGGGTAAGCCACTCACGTCTGTTGTTTTTCTGTTGTCTAGTGTTCTACTTCTTTATTTCTTACGAGTGCCTGAAAACATACCTTCATGTTTGTCTAATATTTATTTAGTTCCCGAATGAGCATAGGCCTTCGATAAATTAGTACCAGGGTATCCTGTCTTGTTCCAACTCCACAAGATCTACCCATATTTTCTTTATCGATTTCATTTCTGTCGCCTGTTCTCTTTTACGTGAGCTTTTTGGTCTCACTGAAACTCTCTTATACTGGGGATTTCGGAAACAAGGGCTGATTTGTAATGCTATCACGTGTGTTTTTAATGTGTGTCCTCTCCATCACCAGTGTCGTCTTCTCATCGCCAGGGTCGTCTTCTCATCTCCTGTTCGGCTGGCACCTGTCTGGTTTCTGTGATAAGTTCCATATTAATGATCTTGTCATAAATTTTCAATTCTTCGTTTTTACGCATGAACTCATTTATAAAAGTCTATAACTTCTTGGCTGGTTTATTAAATTGTTCCCCATTATTGTGTAAGTCCAATACAGTAGGACGAATATGACAATTTAGTTGAAGATTATGATGTTTGTGTTTGACTTTCCAATGCAATGAAATCTCTTCTTCCATTTTATGATCTTATTTTAATATCATTGTCTGTACCTCCAACTTTGTCTATATTGCTACTAAGATATTTGCATGATTCTAAATCATATAGAGGAGTTTCTTCAACTATACTCTTCATATCATTTGTGGCACTTATTCTCATTATCTTTGTCTTTTCCTTATGCGTTTCTAGACCAAATTGCCGTGAACTAGGATATACCAATCATCAATCAAAACCCTTTAGCGCTCTAGGGAGCAAAGGCCTTCAACAAACACATGCCAAGTCCTCTTGTCACGTGCCATCAGCTCAAGTTTTTTCCACGTCATCCTCATCCTTTTCACGTCATCCTCATCCTTTTCACGTCTGCCTCTCTTATCCTGGGAGTTCCAGAACAAAGACTGTTTTGTAATGTGGTGAAGTCTCTAACACTTCACTCTCCTACGGAAGTATATGCTAACGTACTACTTGTACATTTTTTTTAAATACCTTCACGTGCTCTAGCTGACGCTTGAACAGCCAACAGGTGTGTCTTTCTTGTAAGCTATTATCTCGATATTTCATCCCAAAGTACTGCTAATTTTCTCAGTTATGTTTATTATGATTTTTATTCCTTCTCTGCTTAGACCTTCATTTATTTGATTTGTAGTGCCTTTTTTTCTGCCTTTTCATTTCCTTCCATTCCAACATGAGAAGGAGCAGAGTAAGGACTTGGAACACTGCGCCTGATAAAAATATTGAAAATGGAGGATTTTCATGGGATGAACAATTTCATCACGTAACATAACTGACTACAGAAACCATTACTGCCATGGCCCATGAAGTGCACTGGGGCAGATTTCCTGATAGGAGGCCGCTGCAGAGGATGTTCCATGATCCTTAGCAGGCAAAGCTGATAAAATTACAGTCAATGAATTACCATACAGGGACCGTTGTGAATAGGCTTCATGCAGAAAGCTTCCACAGGTCCAGGGTACAAAGGCATAACACTTCCTTGACGACCAGTGCTTATGATACAATCATGGCTGGCCACAGGGCAGGGTATTCGCATTGGCAGCTAAAAAACAAGGGGGGAAACAACAATGTGCTAGAAACAATGCATTTTTAGTTAAGGTTATTGTTGATCAGAATCGACGTCACTGCACTCTGGGCAAACTCATAGGAGTTCAGTCTCCCTCAGCAAATGTCATAGGGTATGAATGCTAATTGTTCCTGTTGCGCGTTAACTGAGATAAAAGCACGAAAAGTAAATATTTTTTTTTCTTTTAACCAGCGGCACTCGAGCTTTCCAGCCCTTTTGGCCCAATGACACGTCATTGCGAGGCTGGGGGGTCAGTGGACTTTCCTTCCAACCCGGTCAGGAGCTTCGCTCCTTCCCATCCACAGGGGGTTTATGTGCAGGAGCCGTTCAGGTTATTCAGTCAAATTCCCGGTCGTAAACATTTCCTTCAAACGCTGAAGCCCGGGCTTGAACCTTGAAAACCTGGTCGCCAGTACGACGTTGTAGCCATTACACCAGCGCGGCTCCCCAAATATTTTATTAGAAAACACTAAAAGGAAAGTGTGATATATTTGTGTATGTTTAACATTCATTCATTAATTCTCATCGAGTTTTTATTGCATATATAATAAATATCTAAAACCCATCAACAATGTTATTCTCGAATCCTAACTAATGTTCCTGTAAAGTTCTATTTACTTTCGCGACTCTAAATGGATATGCTTGTGTGGGAAGTAGGAGGGGAGGGGGGGGGGGGAACTTATATTGAACCCCTCGCTGTAAGGCATTGCAATGCAGTCTCCGTTGTGAAATTCACCATCGTAAGAGAAACTAGAAGAAAACAAAAGACCACACAGAGAAGAGAACTAGAGACATGTATGAAAGACATAAGGAAGACAGGAGGGCTTGCCGTGTGTTTGTTGAGGACCTGTGGGTGCCCCATAAGGAACTGATAGGTATTGATGACTGATGATGATGGTGCATTGTGTGCCGAGTATTTAAAATCCACTTGTAATGGTCTATACTAGCTCATTTGTCCACTAACGAAACGGTGAAACGTACTTCGCTTAATAATGATACTAGCAGATTGCTTTCTGCCGATAAAGTACATATACTTTGCAACGGTTCGCAGCCGAACTTGTTAACTATTTATATTGTTTCTAAATTATTATCAAGAGGATTCGAGAAAACAATGGAGAGACACTCTGATGTCACAACATGCACTAGATAAGCGATGACAAAACTGAAGGGAGCGACAAACGAATGGCTGAAAACAAACTTCTTATTTCTTCTGGGTGTCACGGGATTGCCTCCCCTTGCTTTGCAGTAGTGGTCCACTAATGGTCACAACGCAAAGATATAGATAGAAGATGAATGGCGATTCTACCTTCACAAGAAATTCCCAGAAGTCAAGAACAAACGCTGCTTAAGGGCTGAGCAAATTTGTTAACTTATTATCTGGTCCGTCGCCTTTTGTGAAGGGGTTATGCACTTCTTCTTCTTCTTCTGCGTTCGGTTTGTAGTCATGCTAAATCTGCAGGCCTGTCGCCAGGACGAAGTCCACAGTCTTTACCAGGTCGGCGCGGCAGCCCCATAGCTTCTGCTGGAGCTCAGCACCCCTTGGCCAGGTCGCACGTCGAGATTCATCATGGGTTGGGCAGTTCTGGAGAATATGTTCTGGGGTCTGGATTCCAGTTCCACATGCGCATTCATTTGTGTGGGATATCCTGAGGCGATAGAGATGTCCAAGTAATCTGCAGTGGCCAGTTCTCAGGCGGAAAATTGTGGTCCGTTGGTTTCTGTTTAGATGGTGGATTGGGTCATCTCTGCTGTATATATCCCCTTCCTCCTTCCACTGATTTTTGTACTTGTTGTGGATGATGGTTTTTGCTTCCCGATAGAGCAAATGGTGGCTGTATTGTTCCATTTTACTGCCACTTCTTGATAGAGCATCTGCTTTCTTATTACCAGCAATTCCACAATGGGAGGGTAACCATTGAAGGGCAATGGTTGATGACCTTTGGATGATGTTAAGCTCAGATCTGATCTCATTCATCATGTTATCATTTCTGGTGTTTTGTATTGATTCCAGTAATGATCTGCAGTCAGTGAAGATTACTATCTTAGCTGGTGGCTGCTGTTCGGGTCTGGTGAGGATTTTCAGGGCTTGCAGTAGTACCATAGCTTCTGCCCTAAAATTGGAGGAGATGCACTGATTCTGGCCCGCCAAGCCCCCAGTTGGAGTAATCCAACGAATGCCCTCTTATAATTAATGTTTATATATATATATATATATATATATATATATATATATATATATATATATATATATATATATATATATATATATATATAAAGAAAACGTGGTTCATACGTTTGCTTTCGTACATATAAACTGAATGAACTATTATTGTTTAGTGTAAAATAACATACAACAAATTTAATAGTCAATTAGTTAAACAAGTTAAGGGTTAAAGGGGGTGAAAGTTATATTAAATTTTTTCTCATTGAGGTTTTGGTAGGGCGTTAATAAGAATGTTCGTAATTTTTGCTGTAGCTTGTTACACACAGAGTCCTGCAGTTGTGGTTTCCGTCACTTCTTTTTGGTGATGAGTACACTTCTCCACGTAACTCGTCCACTGTAGGCGGTTGGTGGTGATACTCTTCTCTCACACTAGTGGAGTAGGAACTTCAGTACTTAAGTCTGATGTCTTGTAACCACGAACTGTGACAAATTAGAAATAAACAAATGCCTCAGTACATTTGTTCTCCGCAAACTAACAGGCCCATTTTCATGCGTTCCACCCACGAATGTTAACCCCTCAGAAGAATTAAATTCCCGAGCACACAATGTAACTCAGGGAATAGGATGAAAATTTACCAATATCCTTCTGGGTGTCAACTAGGAAATTGCGTCTGGAGTGCATGAATAATGATTTGCCTGAATTACAATTAAAAAGGTATATAAATCTCACAAAATGATTCTAAACACTTTAGGAAAATTACTCGTCGCTACTCCCGTCGGGGTCTAGGTCATCTCTGCTGTCGGGTTTCCCCGCACGACTAGTCAGAAACAATCAACAGCTCTTGCAGTAGTGGTTCAAGAATATACTATTTTCATATGTTGAGGTTGCCAGCCTCATATATAACCACTTAGCATGAAACCTGTAGAATTTACATTAGTAAATAATTTGTTTACACTTACCCCAAAATTTTGGGAATACACACGTCTCCTGGCACAGATTTAGAATGGACCCACAGCCCTATAGTTAGATGCTGTTCGAATCACTTAAGGTCTGGAAATATGAGTTAATTCCTCTGACGGCTGGTGTTCTGCGAATTCCTGGCCTGGGAAAACTGTTTGTATAATTCATCTTATGACTTGGTCTGGGAAATATGAGTTAATTCCTCTGACGGCTGGTGTTCTGCGAGTTCCTGGCCTGGGAAAACTGTTTGTATAATTCCTCTTATGACTTCTTGTGATAAAATTCCTAAGTTTCCAGTCTTGTATTTAAATGGCGGGTTTACTTGCGAATTCCAAAGTTGCCCAATACTCGATCGGGTACTTATAATTGTGGAATGATAAGTCATATTCTCTTTCCTCTGGCTTGTAGGAGGTGTTAAGTTGACGCTGCGATGCAGTCTGTCTGTTCTGTGTTGTGACTCCGAGTTTTTTAGACTATATCTCACAATCCTTAGTTTCAAATCTCAGCTGTGTTTCCGCCGAAAGTTCCAGTCAAATCATAGTAGATTCTGGCGAACCAATTCAATCTATTGTCGCATAGAGATCAATAAATTTTCTATATTTCCTTTCTTTTTCTACCCGTGTCCTTCACTTTATTATTGCTCTTGTATCCTTTCCCTGTGTTTTTCGCATTCGTACGTTTGCGACTATAAACATTACTATTTTCCCATTCAAACTTTCGCCTGTTTCTTTTCTCATTTAGAAACGCACACGCATGTTATTATATAACGTGTCAGTCGCTGCAGTCAGAGGAGATGTGTGATTATGTTTCATACTCAGACATAGGAGCAAACTTTTGGTCTAGCATTTTCACCTGACACGAACGTTTCTCCGGCGTGACGTGTGATAACCGACATCTGCACGGCGCAGAATGAGACATTTGTCTGGTAATTTCCTCTGTCACGGCACTCTCAGACAGTTTCGTTAGCAGTGAGGTATCTAAGACGCGTTTGGCATGTTATGTCCAGCGTCTAAGGTACGTAGGTGTTAGGAAAGGGGAGAGATCGGGTTTTTGGAAATAGTGGGATCTTTTGTCTGGTTTAAGATATTAACCAGAGTTTGAAACTAGATTTTCATTCGTACTCCTAAATCTGCAGTAGACAGATCGCCAGGCTAGAAGAATATCTTATGTATTGAAAAGTCTTTAGTTTCTGGGCACCATTTTGCCGAGTTCTAGACTACTATTATATTGAATGATTTTAGTTCGTGGTATTAATCTGTAGTTCTGTGCGGAGGTAAATATTATATATTAGATATCTAGTATTTTGTGAAGTGTTTAAAGTGTTAAATCGCTTATTTCATATTTCACTAGTTAGATTTTTGTGCAGAGTGCTTAATTTATAAGTCTGTTATATTCTCTAGCTGACGTGTTTCAGTAGAAAGCAGAATAAATTATAATTTCTAGCTTAAAACCAGGTAGCTATAAGGAATTAAATTTAACTGCTAAATACTTAATCGGGAATATTTTAAACTAACTAGTAAATGCACTGATGCCTCATGAGTATTGACGAAATATATTTATATGTATTTCTAATTCATGATGATTGATTTTTTTAAATATAACTACTTCACGGGAATTTAAACGATAAGTCAAGCGCTACGCTTGCAGTTTAAAATGTAAGTTATAACAAGTACATAGTATGTATAATTATTTTATATGTGTTTTTTCCTCTATTTAGTGAAGAAAACTGGGGTTAACCCAAACTTTGCCAGCGTTAAGTACTGATGAGTAATATCTGAGAAGAACTAAAACATTTTCCTTAAAAGACTTGGTGTAAAATCTTTACAAGAACTTTAAAGGTGAAATGACATAACGGGCCTATTGCGCCAGATTTTATTCTTCCTGAGAAAACTTAAGTACAGTTCAGCCCTTGTGGCAAGTAAACTATTACAAACAGTAACGTTCCGCAAATTATATCAACTTGTGGTGTGACCAAGAATTTTTTTACCTTTTGATCGAAGTTACAAACCTGACATTGTTCCTAAGTAGTGGAAACCTCGTGATTCTGATCCCGTGAGCCCGCTTGAAAACTAATTCTTACCTGAACTGATAAAGTGACACTAACTTAAAATCTGAACAAAATTATCGCCTGAAGAGGACGCTCCCCGGACAAATTGGATGAAACCAAGATCTTCAGAGCTGGGTATCCGCTTCATCAAACGATAAAACAGATTGTGTCATAACGTGCGCCAGACGGCGAACAGCAGCACGATTGTAGGTAAGGTTGTGTGAGACAGGGCCCTGATGAATGAACCGAGAGAAAGCAGGAATGAGTGACTCTTTTTTTATGGTATACCAAATTTCACCCACTTTGTAAATTTTGTTATGCAAGTTTTGTTGCAAACAAGAAACTTTTCCTTAGGATAGATCATACTAATATCTAAGTCTGTTCATACTTTAAAAGGGGAAAATCATTAGATTACCGCTAATGTATCCGTGACTCTTTGGGCTATCACTTTTCTTCTAACAGGACTGTGGGCTAAACATCGAGGGAAAGGATCATACTGTGGGTCTATCATTCTTGTAGCATTCTTATTGACTTTATGACTATTTGTTTTTGCTTTGATGTAATTTTTTATGTGTTGTGATGAAATTTTAGATGATAATTAAAATTTCTCTTGAACTTAATCAGCGCGTTGGTCAGCTCGTTCCAAATTATCTGTATAATCACTGTTATAGTTTTTCCCACGTCTGTGCATCTAACTGTCGTCACTTGTGTGCGTGCACGTGAGTGGTACGTTCATATATGTTATATATATATATATATATATATATATATATATATATATATATAACATATATATATATATATATATATATATATATATATATATATATATGTTTCGACTTTCTGACTCCTCTAAATCTGTCGTAGAAGATAGGTGAAAGAGAGAAGATTTCTCGATTTCAGAGACAGCCTCTATCACAGTCTACCATCTCACTCGTGGAAATCTATTTCTATTACTATCTTTCACTGTGACTATCACTCATTCTAATCTATTCAGAAGGGACCAACCCAAGTCTTAATTCTCCTATCAAAAATCTACGACAAATGTGGTCTCGTCCGAAGGATTTTTGAACTTAGAATAGGAAGACGAGTACGACAAATGTGGACTTGTCTAACGGGATTTTGAATTTAGAATAGGAAGACGAGACGGCAAATATCAGCTCGTCTGTAATTTTCTTTATTCTGATATAGAGTAAGAGTGTGATGTCTTGTGAGTTGTTATATCTTTAAAAATAATTTTTCCCCTAGACTAACGATCTGTTTATGGGCGTGCTGACCACACAATTAATAATTGTTTTTCCACAGCATTTTAAGTACATACATTTGAGTTACAGGTTGATTTTGTCGGAATAGATGTTAATTACTGATTTTGTAATACTAAACGCTGGTAAAGTTGGTGATTGTCTAACAATCACAGAGTTCTGAAGAAGTAGGTGTTTGAGCTAAGCTAAGGAGTGCGTTCAGACAATTACGTCTTGTTAATTGCCTCCCTTACCCTAACTGTCTTCAGGGGTGAACTTATAGTGGATCTTAAAATTAAGGGGATTTTTTTTCTTCCTTAAAAATTTTTTTGCAATAATTATTTTGTTTCCATTGTAGCAACTTATTTTTCAGTGAGTAATCTTAACTACCATTTATTTGGCGTAGTCGTCTGCACTAGGTGCTTTATTGCCGATTAATAGCAGCGATAGTTAGATACTATATATTTTTGGAGGAGGTATCCCAGGGTAAAGTATATCATCTTTTTGTTTGGTATTCTCTCGTACGTGGTAGAAACCAGTGTATCCTTCTCTTATTTTCTTTCTCGGATAGTCTCAGTCACTGACTTATTATGGCAGAAAAAGCGAAGCTTAGGCAGATGCTCAGGGGGACGAAGCGAGAGAAGAAGGTTTGGCCGGAGAAGAAGCGAAAGCTTTTGTCAGGGACGAACTTGAGAGATATGATGCGGAGAGGAAAGCAGCGGAAGCTAAGGAAAAAGCAGCCGCAGATAGAGAGCAGAGGAAGATGGATGAGGAAATGGAAATTCGCAGGATACAGCATGAGGAAAGAGAGAAGGAGAGACAGCATGAGAAAAGAGAGAAGGAGAGGGAGAGACAGCATGAGAAGGAGAGGGAAGAGAGACAGCATGAGTTGGCTCTTAAAACTCTAGAATTCCAAAGTCGTGGTGCTGCCTCTACCTCAAGCAATGGAGAGTCTTCTTCTCATTCCTCTTTAACTGATCCTCCTAACACACAATCTACTCATCTCACTGCTATGTCTTTTGCGCTAGAATCGTTCCCTTGTCCTAATGAGAAGATTGACAGATATCTAGAAAAATTTGAGAAAATTGCAACTCTGTACGGTTTAGAGAGGTCGCGTTGGAATATGAAGCTTTCTCAGGCGCTGAAAAGCAGTGCGTATGATGTTTACGCTAAACTGGAAAGCAGCCAACAAGACAACTATGATGTGTTGAAGAAAGCGTTACTAGAACGCTTTGAAATGAATGCTTGCAAATTTTTGCAATTGTTTCGCAACAGCAGGAAGGAGAGCTCTGAAACTTTTCAGCAGTTCTCGTCTCGTTTGAAGGGATACTTGACAAAGTGCCTTGAGCTCTCGCAGCTCCCCTCTACCTATGAAGGTCTTGAGGAATTTGTTATAACAGAACAAATAAAGAACACTTTGTCTGCTGATACCCGGAAATTTCTAGCTGAGCAGGGTGCAGAAAAGCTTGAAGACATCTTAGAAAAGTCTGAGCGTTATCAAAAGGCGCTGGCCGAACTGCCGGCCACAAAACGTAAACCGACAGAAGAGCATTTTCGAAAGAATAATCTAGACCAATCTTCTCATGCGTCTAATCGGAATAGCCACAGAGAAACTGGACCTCAAAACCCCCCTCCTGAAAAATCCAAGTTCTACAAAAACAAGTATTCCAACCACAGTAAACAGTCTGATCAACCCGACCGCCCTTCATGGCAGCGCAGCCAGAAAGGACAAGGTGGCAAAGGGCGAACCCCTGAGCACGGGACTAATGATCAGGGCGAGCACACCGAGCCGAAACGCATCGGATGCTTGCTAACAGTCTCGCAAGGCGGAATGATTGACAGTGATTCCCAACCTGTAGAGGGAGAGAGACCCTCTACGCGAGGTACTGTTATTTTGAACGGTTCTCAAACTTTTTGTTTATTTGACAAGGGGCTTTCTTATGATTGCATTGTTGCCAGACACCTGGTTAAACCCGGTCAAGAGACAGGAGAGACCGTCGAACTTTGTGGAGTTCTTAAGAGTGAGGCACCCACAGCGCTTCCCATCGCATAGGTGGAGATACACTCTGACTTTGTCAGAGGTGTGATCAAAGCGGCTGTTATGGATGACCCCATCTACCCAGTCATACTTGGCGGTAGATACGTGTTTATTGGGAAACCGGAAGAGCCGATTGTGGCAGCAGTAACTACAAGAGGTCAAACCAAGAAGGAACGGGAGCCTGCGCCTAATTTGTTACCTATGGAACTTAAAGAAGTGCAACAAAAGGACCCTACTTTGACACCCTGCTTTAGGAAACTGCCTATGGCTAAGGAACCCAGACAGGTGGGGGACATTTTTTCTAAGGATGGCGTACTTTATCGCAGAACGGATTGGTGGCCAGGAGTAAATACTGATATTATCAGGTATGTCAAATCCTGTGCCCAGTGCCAACGTGTACCACCCAAGCAACGGACACCCCCAGTCTCTTTGGGTGAAATGCCAATAGTGGGAACACCATTCGAACGGGTTGTGATCGACATTTTAGGACCTTAGAAAGGACTAAAAGAAGGAACAGGTTTATCCTGACCTTAGTCGATACATGCACTTCATGGGCAGAAGCTATCCCGCTAACATGCGCAGATGCCAAGCATGTCGCAGAAGCCCTCGTGCAGATTTTCACTCGGTTGGGATTCCCTCAGCAAGTGTTGACTGATAACGGATCTCCATACCGAAACCAGTTGATGGATGAGATCGTTAAGATCTTGAGGACCCAACATATCTACACTAAGCCATATACTCCGGCCGGAAATGTGCTCGTAGAACGTGTTAACGGAAACCTGAACATGATGCTAAGTAAACTGGCACAAGTGAAACCTGACGATTGGGATCTTTGTATTCCTGCAGCTTTATTTGGCTACAGAGAATCTCCTCATACGTCCACAGGATTTCCGCCAGCCACGCTTTTATTCGGCAGACCTATCAAGCGGCCGCTTGAAGCCTTACTTTGGTCGCTGACAGACCAGAAGGCTGATGAGACAGTTGTCTCAGCAAGTAAACATGTGTCGGATTTAAAAGGAAGGTTGAAACTAGGATGGGACCTAGCAACGACCAACTTTAAGCGAGCACGCACAAAGCACGCTAACCGATACAGGAAAGTCGCGAAAGAGAGAGAACTGGAAGCAGGAGAGAAAGTTTTGGTGTTACTCCCTACCGGCAACAACCAACTGAGGATTGGATGGCAAGGGCCTTTTACCGTCCTGAAAAAGATTTCTAAGGCTAACTACCAGATCTCTATTCAAGGAAAGGAGAAGGTTTTCCATTTAAATCTGTTAAAGAAATTCTTGGAAAGACCGGTGCCAACCTCCGACCATCTCCTGACGATCGCCAAAACTGACGAAGATGACGATAGTGGCAGGGAAATTCCACTGCACACACACGAAATCTTTCAAAAATGTCAAAAGCGGCGACGCTCTTTCAAGCGGGCATGGGAGACATTCCAGAGAAAGGAAACTTTGGGAGTAGACTTGAGTATGAATTGGAGAGAGATGGAGAGGGGAGATGAGAGGGAAGAGGACAGACACCCTGAAGCTACGGATATAGGAAATTTATTTCCATAACGTAGACATAGAGTGCTTCCATATCTTAAAGGGGGGACGTTCTGTCGCATAGACATTTATGATCAATAAATTTTCTATATTTCCTTTCTTTTTCTACCCGTGTCCTCCACTTTATCATCGCTCTTGTATCATTTCACTGTGTTTTTCTTATTCGTACGTTTGCTGCTATAAACATTACTATTTTCCCATTCAAATTTTCGCCTGTTTCTTTTCTCATTTAGAAACGCACACGCATGTTATTATATAACGTGTCAGTCGCTGCTGTCAGTCGAGATGTGTGATTATGTTTCATTATCAGACATAGGAGCAGACTTTTGGTCTAGCATTTTCACCTGACACGAACGTTTCTCCGGCGTGAGGTGTGATAACCGACATCTGCACGGCGCAGAATGAGACATTTGTCTGGTAATTTCCTCTGTCACGGCACTCTCAGACAGTTTCGTTAGCAGTGAGGTGTCTAAGACGCGTTTGGCATGTTATGTCCAGCGTCTAAGGTACGTAGGTGTTAGGAAAGGGGAGAGATCGGGTTTTTGGAAATAGTGGGATCTTTTGTCTGGTTTAAGATATTAACCAGAGTTTGAAACTAGATTTTCATTCGTACTCCTAAATCTGCAGTAGACAGATCGCCAGGCTAGAAGAATATCTTATGTATTGAAAAGTCTTTAGTTTCTGGGCACTATTTTGCCGAGTTCTAGACTACTATTATATTGAATGATTCTAGTTCGTGGTATTAATCTGTAGTTCTGTGCGGAGGTAAATATTATATATTAGATATCTAGTATTTTGTGAAGTGTTTAAAGTGTTAAATCGCTTATTTCATATTTCACTAGTTAGATTTTTGTGCAGAGTGCTTAATTTATAAGTCTGTTATATTCTCTAGCTGACGTGTTTCAGTGGAAAGCAGAATAAATTATAATTTCTAGCTTAAAACCATGTAGCTATAAGGAATTAAATTTAACTGCTAAATACTCAGTCGGGAATATTTTAAACTAACTAGTAAATGCACTGATGCCTCACGAGTATTGACAAAATATATTTATATGTATTTCTAATTCATGAGGATTGATTTTTTTAAAATATAACTACTTCACGGGAATTTAAACGATAAGTCAAGCGCTACGCTTGCAGTTTAAAATGTAAGTTATAACAAGTACATAGTATGTATAATTATTTTATATGTGTTTTTTCCTCTATTTAGTGAAGAAAACTGGGGTTAACCCAAACTTTGCCAGCGTTAAGTACTGATGAGTAATATCTGAGAAGAACTAAAACATTTTCCTTAAAAGACTTGGTGTAAAATCTTTACAAGAACTTTAAAGGTGAAATGACATAACGGGCCTATTGCGCCAGATTTTATTCTTCCTGAGAAAACTTAAGTACAGTTCAGCCCTTGTGGCAAGTAAACTATTACAAACAGTAACGTTCCGCAAATTATATCAACTTGTGGTGTGACCAAGAATTTGTTTACCTTTTGATCGAAGTTACAAACCTGACATTGTTCCTAAGTAGTGGAAACCTCGTGATTCTGATCCTGTGAGCCCGCTTGAAAACTAATTCTTACCTGAACTAATAAAGTGATACTAACTTAAAATCTGAACAAAATTATCGCTTGAAGAGGACGCTCCCGGACAAATTGGATGAAACCAAGATCTGCAGAGCTGGGTATCCGCCTCATCAAACGATAAAACAGATTGTGTCATAACGTGCGCCAGATGGCGAACAGCAGCACGATTGTAGGTAAGGTTGTGTGAGACAGGGCCCTGATGAATGAACCGAGAGAAATCAGGAACGAGTGACTCTTTTTTTATGGTATACCAAATTTCACCCACTTTGTAAATTTTATTATGCAAGTTTTGTTGCAAACAAGAAACTTTTCCTTAGGATAGATCATACTAATATCTAAGTCTGTTCATACCTTTAAAAGGGGAAAATCATTAGATTACCGCTAATGTATCCGTGACTCTTTAGGCTATCACTTTTCTTCTAACAGGACTGTGGGCTAAACATCGAGGGAAAGGATCATACTGTGGGTCTATCATTCTTGTAGCATTCTTATTGACTTTATGACTATTTGTTTTTGCTTTGATGTAATTTTTTATGTGTTGTGATGAAATTTTAGATGATAATTAAAATTTCTCTTGAACTTAATCAGCGCGTTGGTCAGCTCGTTCCAAATTATCTGTATAATCCCTGTTATAGTTTTCCCCACGTCTGTGCGTCTAACTGTCGTCACTTGTGTGCGTGCACGTGAGTGGTACGTTCATATATGTAATATATATATATATATATATATATATGTTTCGACTGTCTAACTCCTCTAAATCTGTCGTAGAAGATAGGTGAAAGAGAGAAGATTTCTCGATTTCAGAGACAGCCTCTATCACAGTCTACCATCTCACTCGCGGAAATCTATTTCTATTACTATCTCTCACTGTGACTATCACTCATTCTAATCTATTCAGAAGGGACCAACCCAAGTCTTAATTCTGCTATCAAAAATCTACGACATCTATCTAGCACTGTTTGGGTGGGAAAATGTATCATTACTCATCCCACGCGTATTTGAAAATATTAAATTTAATATACACGCGTGGCCTCTTACACAGTGATGTCATATCGTTACGTAAGACTTTCGGCGCACCTCTGTTTATCAGAATAATCTGCGTGCCTACGCCAGACAGATGTCTGAACAGCCCGTGTGGTCTTCTTTCATCTGATCACAATACCGGCTTGTGTCAACACGATCAGCCGCTTTCCAGTGTGGTCAAATGTTTGACGGACACGCTACCACAGGTGTTCAGACGAATTAGGCGATAAAATATTATCGCTGGCCGGGTCACCAAACCTGGCGAATCGTAACAACAGTCTGGGCGTGGAGTGTGAAACAATAAGATACGCATTACTCCCGTAGCAAATACTGCCATAAGGGGAGTGGCGTGTTAGAGAATTCACCATGCTATGTCCAGCAAAGAGCAAAATAGTAGAAATAACGAATGAAAAGGCATGATTTATGCCAAATAAAAGCGATGAGTGAGAAAAATGAAGAAAAAGAAAGGATACTGCCGAAGGGTTGAAGGTGTGAGAGATCACACAAAAGGACACGTACAGACGTGTCGTCACACTGGGATAAATGAGCTTCTAATTTCTTCAGTCCATTTTCACCCTTTATTCGCTCCTGAAGAAGCATGAGTAGAATAGAAGGCTTGAAATAGTCGTGTCTTGTCTTGATTTTGATCGACCATCACTGAGAGTTAGCTCTTGGTGATAATTGAAATGCTATGACAATGTCACCAGTGTGGAACTGATGACAAGAACCAGCCAAGCGCCTGTGTGGAATCAGAGATGAGATGAAGATGCTTGTGGTGGATAGGGCATACGCTGATGTATTACAAGGCAGTCCTTGTTCTGGAATCTCCATGGAAAGAGAGGCAGATGTAGTACTATAAACACATGGAGACGAGAACTGGTGTGGCCGGATGGCCCACCCTAGCATTAGCCGTACCATTAGTTGATATAGAAGGAGTTAGAACGAGAAAACAAATACGGAGTTTTCTCACATAACACTGTATATGCAGGTTACGTGGGCCGCCCAGACGCTACCTTTGGCTGGAGTTGCTTGGTAACGATTGACGTCACCTAATTTACATAAGCTTAGTTAAATTTTATGTTAAGTAGGTAACGATATCACTAAGACGACGCATTGACATCAATGGATGCAGCTAATGAAATAAATCCCTACGATTTTGGATAACCAATCGAAAGTGGCAAGTCCCCGCACCACTTCAAGCTCAGCCAAAATCGTAGATTTTAGAATCAGTTGTATCTAGAGAGCCATAGCAGAAGGACGTGATTTTATCTGGTGTTGTATGCAACCAGGCGGCGCTCACCCAGACTGTCACAAAAGTCCGGCTCAGTCCTTGAGAATATCAAGACGTTTATCATACCATCATCTTGCGATATTCAAGACAAGAACTGCAGTATTATATTAACCTTTCTGAGTATTGTGATTTACATGCTCCGATCGTATTTTATCAAGTAAGTAGCAGTGTCAAACATACTGCTCTATCGTTTCGAACTTTTCCATAGTCTCTACTTTCAGCTAGAGATGCTTAGGTATGAACACAGAGATTAAACAAGTTATAGAAGCATGCAGATTGTTGGAAATATCCTATCTTAAAGAAGACGCTCAACGAAATGTCCAAACACTGATATGTATTAAGAAATCAACAGATGAGAAGGAAATAAGAATGGAAATTGAGTACATTTATACCCCAGAAAGTATTGAGATAATTAACGGGAAACTTTGCTGTACCAAACTCATAAACCTGTAAATATTTCCATGGAATTTTCTTCAATGTTGAATACATTTTTTAAACTAATTATAGGAAGTTGATTACTTTCATCAAGTCGAATCGTTGTTGTTGTATAGTTTGGATACTTAGGAACTTTATATCAGACACGTTTAGAGATAACCTTACCATCAACAAAAGAACGAACGAACCTGGGTCAATCTTCATTCAAGTATCAACATCTCTGGTAGTCAACCAGTACTCCCAACTTGAAAGAATAAGAACTGTACTAATGTTAGCAATCAGCCACACGAGTACATCCTAACGACTCATTTTACCAACCTGCCATACTGGAGACAAACGGTGAAAGTGTCGACGATGACGTGAAAAGAACTTGAGCTGATGGCACGTGACAGGAGGACTTGGCATGTGTTTGTTGAAGGCATATGTTCCTTGTGGGGCTAAAGGATATTGATTGATTGATTGATTGATTGATTGATTGATTGATTGATTGATTAAGAAGGATGGGATTACAAATGTTGCAAGTCTCGTTCCGGGAAGCTTCTGACAAAGCACTTCGCCTGCTCTTACAGTAATGATTTCTGAAATTTTTTTTTCTAATGATTAGATTGTTAGCCCCTACACAACCTGCATTGTCGCCTTTTATGACATGCTTGTAGTGTACAATGGTCCATTTGTTTTTAACTGCCTAGTATCGGGACCCAGATTCGAAACAGATGTAGATTTGTTTCTTACCTATAAGAACGTTAAAGGAGTCACTATAAATATTCAGGTTTTTTTTTATACAAACGCCGGACGTACAAGGCCATATACGAATATGTTTAAAAGCAACCATTTCACTTAATCAGTTTTTAACATAGACCTCAGACGTTCCATTTCATCAATCAGTATGTTTGAGAAGCCACAACACTTCTACAGTTTCTTAACATAAATTCAGGCGTTCCATTTCATCTATCAGTATATTTAAGAAGCCACTTTACGTCTTCAGTTTCTTAACACAAACGTCGGACGTGCCAGATTACCTAGCAGCGTGCTTTAGCATCCCCTAAGAGAAAACTTCAGTTTAAAACTCTGTCCCCAACCAAACGTGGGATGTGCTAGTAAAATGTTTGAGTAACAATTTCACATCATTAATTTCTTAACACAAACATCGGACGTGCCAGATGTGAAGCTTCCTCCAAGGAGGCGTATCTCTGTGGTCCCGGCTTGTCCGTGAGCTGGTAATCGATGTGTGCGCCTCCTGGGACATAATTAGCACGGTGTGCATTCGTGCTGTCCAAAAGTGGCGATTGGGTACACGTTTTATTGTTCTCTGCTTGATTTAACACTCCAGCAGCAATCCAAAAGTGTACAGTTCCTTTCATTTGATATATTTTAATTGTTGTCTCGTGTATTCAACAATTTCTCACAGCCATTATCAGTTTGTATCTCTTTGAAATTGCTAGTAGAAGAAGTAATGTCTGAGGTCGGTAAGAATATTTTTCCTAGTTTCATCCATTCATCCATTACCTTTAGCTCCACATATAAAATGTGTCTTCAACACACGTATGTCGAGTCACGTGCCATCAGTTCAAGGTCATTACATGTCTTCAACACACGTATGTCGAGTCACGTGCCATCAGTTCAAGGTCTTACCATGTCTTCAACACACGTATGTCGAGTCACGTGCCATCAGTTCAAGGTCTTTCCATGTCTTTCACATCATTCTCATTTCCGTCTCCAGTTCTCTTCTCTATGTGCTTTTAGTTCTACCTCTGCTTCTTTTACCCTGGGGATCACAGAACAAGTGTGACAGTGCCGTGAGCTGGTTACGGCCCAATTAGTAATATGTCACCGTGGTGGTGAACTCCTAGGACTGGTTGCGGCACCAATTAGTAATATGTCACAGTGCCATGTAGTAATCTTATGTGACTGTATGCCCTGTATATGAATATTGGCACTAATTGTTAATCAACGAACTAGGTGACTGGGGCAGACCTAGTCGTCGGATTTTCTATTTTGTCAATTTAGTCTATTGACAATCTTCCAAGTAAGAGTATATCTTAATACTGGCCATCACCGCCAGAGCTGATTATTCCTGGATGATATATCTCAAGCTTCCAACCTAACTCGTTCCATCCCTCCTTGTGATGTTACTTAGTGACAACTTCGTATAGTGGTGATTTTCTTTATATCAAGTATCTTGTTTACTCTAGCACTCAACAACCTTTTAGAGACTTAACCCAACTTGAGAAACGTTCCATCAAAACAAACATTTTATTTACATCTCAGAAGTTCATCATAACAGAGGCAAGTGGTACAAATTCCAGGTACAAACATTTCCTAACTGTCTCTTGTATGTCCCATTCCTCCTGGGCACATTCATGTACCTATGCATATATATATATATATAGCTCTCTACCTGAGAGCATTATCAGATATGGTTTATACCTATTTTCTTCCCTTAAGGCTATTCTATTTATTCTGGCTTCTCCCAAGCCTTTCATCAACTCTTTCCTGAGTGGTTTTCTCTCCTCTACTAATCCTGTCAGATTTGACTCCTATTAATCAAAATACCATCATCTTAAAATGCATATATGCAAATCAACATATTGGGTACACCTGTTGCAGTATCCTCATACTTATACCTGCTAGAGAGCGCATGTTTCATCCTGTAAATACAATCACCCTTTAATTTCTTACTCATCTTACTTGTAACAGTCAATATTGCAAAGTTCATTACACAATAGCCCAGCACGGCTATTAAATCCATGTTCTTCTGTAAATATTCTCTGATGCTTACTTAGTCTCATTTTATCCCCCTCATAGTCAATGTTGTAGCTTCAGCTTCATTTCTCATTATCCTGGGCTCACTTAGTTGTAAGCGTCGTTAACCTTGTAATACTTTATTTCAGCTTCTGACATCATTCTATTCAATGTCTATCAAAAGTTATGAGTCAAAGGACCTACTTACTTTGGTTTCACAGAATTCTCACAACACTCATATTTCTTACTATCACCCCTTATCACTAAGCCTATACTTTAAACACAGCTTTGTCTTTCATATGTGAATATATTCTACTACTCTAACTAGGTCTATAGGATTCTTCAGAAGTATTCATTTTGTTTCCCACAGAAATTGAACTTGAGCCTGGCAGAAAACACATTCCTGCCACTCTACGTCCTTAACCAGGACTGCTCCTCCGAAAAATGCGACCGCTCACCAGCGTGTCCAAGTGTGTTCTCCTCTATAAAATCATTATCAGCTGATCTGTCCTTGTTTACTGTAAATTCATTGGTTCCTCCTATTCTCCACTCAGCTGGAATATGTTCACGCTTATCCGCTGTGTAAACAACTCAGTGAAGTGTCATCCGTTGTCCTGGTAAACTTTTCACGTGCATATTTTTTCTCTCAACTCACTTAATCATATAAGGGAGGTAATTAACCGTTGTCTCCCTTTGCATAATTTGACTTAACCTTATATTGTCTTCTCTAAAGCTTGCTATACAATTCTTATATGTACATTTTCTAAACCATAATTACCAACTCACCAAATCTACTTAAGTGTAATTAAGCACTTTCCTCCCCTGACCTTAATATTCAGAGTCTCCTCCCTTTGATCAAAGTATTATTTCACTCATTTTATCTCCCTTTTAGCAAGACAAATAGTCTTTATTCAAATCCATTCTTATTTCTTAAACCACTTTTTTATACTTTCCCTCTTAACCAAAACCAAATCACCGCTTATAATTCCTGCTTGAGCATTTATAATGCTCCTAGCAAACCCAACGGCCTAATATCCGGCTTTTGGCTAGGATCATGTGTCTAGACACAGGGACCGGTACAGTGACATTTATGTGTCATTAGGTCCCTTGTGTGAGAACACAGAGGATCACTAGGTGACACATTTTGTCACTGGGTCTTCTTGTGTTGGGACATGTGGTCTTGACCGGGGCCGGGTTTGGGCGGGGATAATGCGACCTCATGCGAGGAAAAAAATATGCGACCTCAAGCGAGGAAAAAAAAAAAAAAAAAAGAGAACACAGAGGATCACTACAGTGACACAGTTTGTCATTGGGTCTTCTTGTGTTAGGACATGTGGTCTTGACCAGAGCCGGGTTTGGGGCGGGGACAATGCGACCTCATGCGAGGAAAAAATATGCGACCTCAAGCGAGGAAAAAAAAAATATCCGGCTTTTGGCTAGGATCATGTGTCTACACACAGGGACCAGTAGTGACATTTATGTCATGAGGTCCTTTGTGTGAAAACACGGAAGACCACTACAATGACACATGGTGTCATTGGGTCTTCTTGTGTTGGGACATGTGGTTTTGACCAGAGCCGGGTTTGGGCGGGGGCCAATGCAACCTC
Source organism: Oreohelix idahoensis (assembly GCA_024509875.1). Classification (NCBI taxonomy): domain Eukaryota; kingdom Metazoa; phylum Mollusca; class Gastropoda; order Stylommatophora; family Oreohelicidae; genus Oreohelix; species Oreohelix idahoensis. The sequence goes on along the minus strand of JAMPIV010005240.1, from coordinate 99,711 downwards.
ATGCGAGGAAAATATGCAACCTCATGCGAGGAAATTAAAAAAAAAAAAAAAAATATCCGGCTTTTGGTTAGGATCATGTGTCTACACACAGGGACCAGTAGTGACATTTATGTCATGAGGTCCTTTGTGTGAAAACACGGAAGACCACTACAATGACACATGGTGTCATTGGGTCTTCTTGTGTTGGGACATGTGGTTTTGACCAGAGCCGGGTTTGGGCGGGGGCCAATGCAACCTCATGCGAGGAAAATATGCAACCTCATGCGAGGAAATTTAAAAAAAAAAAGAAAAAAGGACTGTCTTGTAATGCAATGAACAGGCGTCATCAATGTATCTTCTCCTATGCATCGCCAGTGTCTTCTTCCCATCTCTTTTCCTAGCTTAGTCTTGTTAATTTCTTTAATCTTTTCATAAAATTCTTCATTGTTTCTATTTCCTTTTTTTTTTTTTCTAGTTAACCTGTTTTCTTTCGCTCACATGTCATGAGATCAGTGGGTAACAGCTTCTTCTCCTTAGGTCATCTTGTTGGACCTATACATCTCGCATCGCGTGTTCTCTTTGATGCTTTAAATAAATGTGTATTGGACGATTTCATTTTAATCGATCTATTCATGTGTATAAATTTCATTGAGCTGGAATCGATTTTAATTTTCGTTTCGTTTGCACGCATTTCATTTTAGAAAAAAAACTATTATTGACAGCCATTGTTCTAATATTGACAATTGTTGTTTTTTTTAAAACATTAACTCGGCGTCTTACAATAGTTTCATATAATCGATATTGTTATATGCAGTCTTAACTGCTGAAGATCACGTTGCATGATTAAAACGGCGATAGAACACAATCAGATATCGTTCACAATTTCCCTTTACGATCCAAACGGAGCATGAATGCACCACTTGCAGAAAGAATGCACTAAAGCATTCGTGCGCTCTTGCGCAGCATTGTAGCGATATGCTTTAAATATGAGGAGGTTGCCAACCACACGAACATCCTCATATTAGTCGATTCTTACGACATGCCTCAGGACGCAGTGGTCCTATTATTTTATTGTCTAATCAGAGTTCTGAAGCAGGTCAACCACTTTAAATACCTCGGAGCTGTCATACACTGGAAGGAAGGCATCAAAGAAGATTTGGCGACCCGAAGAGCAGCAGCTGGGAGATTTTTTCAGGCCATAAATCGAGGATTCCTCAGCAAAAGAGAAGTTGGCAAGAAAACGAAGATGGCTGTATACCGCTCCACCTATGTCCCAGTCTTGACATATGGATGCGAGTCATGAGCAATGACTACAGCCCACAAAAGGCCGATCCAAACCTCAGAAATGAGGTATCTGAGAAAGGTGGTTCAAGTAACAAGAAGAGACATGGTCCGCAACCAGACGATACGACAAGTCCTAAAAACCCAACCCCTGCAGACCCAAGAAGAACAGTACCAACTAAGGTGGTTTGGCAGTGTCTGTAGAATGGGAGAAGATTGGCTATGGGAAACTAAGAGCTAGGGATCCAGACCTCCAGGACGACCCAGAGTCCGCTGGGAGGACAACATTAGACAATCTCTGAAGGACCGAGGACAAGAATGGAACCAGACCAGCAGGAAGACAACCGATAAGGTAGTATGACGCTCTCTCTTCCAAACTTCTACACCTTATGGTAGAAGATGAACGACTAAGTTATTAAGTAAGTCTAATCAGAGTCCCCCAGAAACAACACAGGGCAGAATAAGATATGCAGTCTGATATATATATATATATATATATATATATATATATATATATATATATATATATATATATATATATATATATATATATATATATATAATATACATATATATATATATATATATATATATATATATATATATATATACGCATGACGAAACTTCTCTATCCTTCTGCTTACTCTTCTTCCAATACCTTTAACACATGTCCAAGATGTTTTATGTTTCTTATATGTTTGTGCGTAAGAGAGAGAGAGAGAGAGAGAGAGAGAGAGAGAGAGAGAGAGAGAGAGAGAGAGAGAGAGAGAGAGAGAAAGATAGAGAGAGAGATCACGTTCTACGAGAGAGCAGACCGACAGGGCCATTTGGCCTGGGCATTCCTTTGGAAGAGACCTAGCCTCAGCCAATAATCCACAATTATTAATGCCTTTCTTCACATTAAAATATTATCATTGTGGTGAAAAATTCTAATACCCATATATAAATTAGAACATAAATGTAAAGCCGAACGAAATAATACGATAGGAAGAAGAATGGAGAAAGACCAGTGCTTTCTTAGTATAGATAACGCCTTCGTTATATAACGCCGTAATGGCTAACACAAGATTTCTACTTGTCCTAATTCGTTCGTTCCTAAATAAAATGCTTAGGTTTAACGATACGGCGATAACCGTAGTTCTAAAAATAGAATGTGGTAGTAAAATCTTCTAGACGACCTTGATTTTAAAAAACTAACATTAGTGCAAAATCGCGCACAAGGTTAGCCTTGGAAAGACAGACGGGCTTAGAAGAAAAAAAAAGCAGAGAGAGATAGACGGACCATGGAACACAGTAACGCAAGCCACTCGCAGTGTGTCTAAAAATAAACCAACTCGCAGTGTGCTTGGCCTGATTTTTTTCAAATAAACAGTGATGAAAAAAACTAACGATACGATGTTAGGTTTAGAAAACAGGTTTAACTTTTATTAGGAAACCTGATATTTTACGTAGGGCTCCTGACTTTATACTGATAGTACAGTCGTAAAGAATTGAACAGGTGGTAGTTGAAATTAAACACTTAACATCGAAAAAAGATCGTATTCTTAACTACGCCACTTAGCCCTTTGAAAATCTTATATTCGTGTACAGGAAGGCTAGTGGACTAGGAATATGTAATAAATTATCTAAAAAGTCCATTAGATAATTAGATATTGATAATAAAACATATAGAGAACAGAGATACTGTCAGGTTTGGTCATATCTGCTTGGGATGGAATTCCCTGAATTTTGTTGAAACATAGTAGTGACAGAAAGTCTAAGATAGTACGAGGGAGGCCATTGGCTGAACTTTGAAGTTAAAAGAAATTTGATTGGGTGACCTATGAATAACAAATAAATGCCTAGAAACGGAGTAAAAGTGAATGAAAATATCTGAATGACTGTGTACTCTTTTGAAAATATTCAAAACGATTGGCCAATATACTGGATATTGGCAGAAGAAATCTTAGAGGGGACGCCATATCGTTACACATTGTGAGAGATGAAAGCAGGCAGTGTTATCAAAAAATTAAATATATAATAACAGCCTGGACATACCGCAGATCAAACTGTGCCAGTCATCTTTAGTGTGTATTTCCTTACGAATTGTGGTAAGCTAGACATTTTTTTAATCTGTATTTTATATGAAAATTGAATGTGAAATGATAAATTATGTCTGTATGTGTGTGGTTCAGTAGCAAACATGAGGCAAAGCCTAGATATTGCTCCACCATGTAAAAGATTGTCAGAGAGGAGTATAACTGCATATATATATTGGATTGCCATATAGTAACATAACACCTATCCTATTGTATGGAAGGGATTACAGCTGGAATTGCAGAGGCGTTGTCACCATTAGGGAGAGGAATACTGGTGTATATTGTCACATGAAAAGCTAGCAGTTGGCCTAAAGCGCTGAACTTTATGTTTGTTTGTACTGTCATGTACTTCAGTGTGGAATAATATTGTATATTAGTTATGAAGAAGGAGGCACAACCTTCTCATTTCAGGGGCCGTGGTATAGATGGTGATATTGCATCGTCCGGTCTGAGGACTGCGTGATCCAGAAAGCTGGCAGCAGACTCCTTGCACAAGATAGCGGCCATTGTATATCATACTATCAAACTGAGAAGCAAGCTAGCAGAGGATACAGGTTTCCTGCAGCTGCATTATGAGATAAGCGCTTGTCAGCACGAAAAAGCTCAACCTTGAATAAAATACCCTGAACTGAACTTTATTATAAAAACAAAAGGGACAGAAATTTAAAAAAAACCAGAATCTGTGAATCCTTCAATATTATTTCCACCAGTACAAACACATGAAGTCGTGATGACCAAGAACAACCTAGCACTAAAAGCCAGTATTGCCTCATAATAATACATCACAACACTACACTCATATTACAATAATAATATATGTCTGGACAAAGATCTTTTGTATAAATTCTTGTACATAAACATTGTGCTTACATTTGATTGTGATTCCTGATTCACATTGTAGTAGGATCAGGATATCTATATATTTGAAAAGCTAATACAGTGTATAAAAGTTAACACTTGACTTACTTAAGATAAATCTTTAGAGTGTTATGTGTTTGTGATTGTCATAGTGTTGAAAATTGTTGTGGATCTTAACTTAGGTGTTTATCTGTCTGTTGGTTGTTGCGAACTTACACTTCATCACTATGATAACCCTAGACATTAAACGAAGTCATCATAAATTCAAGAATAAGTCTGATTGAGGTCGAAATGTGGTAGCATGCAAGGTTCTCTGTAATACACCAAACTTATTAGATACAGAGACCTTCACAGCTGATCTCATTCAGTACACTAAGTCCCCTATAACTATATTTATATAATCCCAACTCACCACAATCATCCGTCTTCACAAACAGTGAGAGGGCCTTACAATATCGAAAAGTCTGGGCCTCATCCGAGATCTCGGTGGTTTGTGTGTACTTACTTTCATTCACCACAATAATCTGGCTTCTTGATAGAAGCAAATCGACAGCTTTACCTTCGACAACCCATTTCGGAGATTGTCACGGGTTGCCTCCCCTTGCTCTGCAGTGATGGTCCAACAACGGCCAAAACCTAGAGTATCTAATGTGGGTCTTCAAAGGTATCTACCTTCGCACTAGATTACTCTTGGCAGAGAAGCAAATAGAAGGATGATGATACTTCTACCTAGAAGGAGTCTTCACAAGTCAAGAACAATGCTGAATTTGTCTTAGCAAAGTTAACTTATTATCTGCCCGCCGCCGTTTGTGAAGAGATATATTGGATGATTTAGGTAGTTCAAGCCCCCAAATGAATTAACAGTAAAATTCTTATTAGCTCTAAATAGATATATATATTAAAGGTACTGATTCATACGTGTGCACTTCTCTCTGTAATAACCGAATCAACTAGGGCTTCGTAAAATAACATGTAACAAATTTAATTATCTATTATCTTAACAGAAGTAAAATGAATATGGGTGATAGATATGATGTGGAAAAAATTTTGTCTTCATTGACGATAAGGTGGAAATTGATTACGTTTGGAAAAAAAACAAAAAACTTTTACAGAATTCATAGAATGCTCACCTTCTACAATTGTGACTTGCCAGATCTCTGAATGCGGCTAATGCTGTTTCGTCAATCCGTTTTCTGTGACGAGGGCACGACCCAAGCGATGGTGCAGATGGTAACCTGTCCTGATGTCAGGTCTAATATTTCCCCATGTCTATCGAAAATAGCCGTCTAGTGTCAACAACAAGCGTCTAAATCACAGATTCGTAGCGTTGAATCGTACAACAAATGGTCTTGTAGCCTCGTACCACAAATGGTCCTGCAGACTCGTACCCCAAATGGTCTTGCAGACACGTACCACAAACTTTAGAAGAAATAAAAGGAAAAAACGCCTCTACTGAGTCTTTGTTTTTCTTATGTTAATCAGGCGCCTTTCCTGCTGCCCGTCCACCAGATTTTGTCTTTCAGAAATTTTATGCATCATAACTCAGGGAATATGTTGATAACTCACCATTAATTTTTAAGTTAATTGAAGGAAAACATTGTTACTGGATTGGGCGAGTGCAATGGCTTGTACCTGAATGAACATGGTTAAGTTTACATATAACTCACAAAATGATAATATAAACTATGCGCATGCTGATCACTCACTCCCTACTCCATTCGGAGTCTGGGGGTTATCTCTGCTTTTGGTTCCCTGTGTGAACTAGCACGAAACAATCACCAGGGTTAGCTGTGGTGGTTTATGTTATATACTCTTTTCATATGCTGAGGTTGTCAGCCTCGTATGAATTTGTATGACCACTAGCAAGTACAAACATGTCAAAGTCAAACTGTAAAATATAGGTTACAACTTGCCGCAATAATTGGGAAATATAATCTCCGGGCATAGTTTTAGAATAGACTCGGCAACTTGCTTCGATGCCTCGAACACTTGGTCTGGGGTAATTTTATAAACCCAGTTATGACGGGTGCTCCGGTTCCTAGGTCTCCAGTCTTTGTATTAATAAAGTCAGGTTTTCTTTTTGAGTCTCCAAGATGCCCAATAACTTTATCCAGTCTTATAATTTGGAATCCTGTCTTATTCTCTCTGGCTTTTGGAGTTGCTACTTTGGCGTTGCAATGCAGTGCGTTTTAGCCTCCAAATTAGCTAGGTTATATTTTACTTTTTGCTCCAAGCCGCCGCATGGAGTTTTCTGTGTAATAATTATTACAGAAACCGCTGGACGAAAGTGGTTTATGGAATTATTGCCCGTACTTGAATTTGTTCACCACACGGATAATCGCTGACATTCGCTGACCACAGACGTTTTCACAGACAACAGTTTGGTCTTCCTTTTTAATCTGACACAGTATTGTCGCGATGAGCGGTCAACACCACATGAATTTAAATTCTATGTCTGGGTTGGCTGAAATGAGTTACGTAAAAAAGTCAACAATCATTTTACGGCCATCGTATCTTGCCTGCTTGGGTTTGCTCGATCGGCGGTAAAATTAATCTGCCGGGCTGATTCAATTAGCCATGAAATGACACGACTGCAGTATGGAAAAAAGTACCCAAATCTAAGAAGTGGCGGGGGCACAGATTATGTGCGGAAAAAAAGAAGAAATGAATGGATAATGTAGGAGAGAAAGTAGAGGTGTAAAAGGACGCGACTAAATGTCGTCATAGAGATAAATTATATGGTAATGAGAGAAGCCTTAGACAGGCCGCCAGCAGTATGAGAGAAATACACATGGTTCTATTATAGCCAATGAAAAGAAAAAAAATGCATTAAGACCAATGTATAATAAAACATAATTGCGCCTTCAGTCATAACTGACTATGGGAATGCGTCCCTGAGGTGACAGCCCTCAGCTGTTTATTTTCCTGGTGTTCCTTTCGACGTTTTCTCCTCTTTTCTGCTTGCTGTGTGAGTTTCTTTTCACCCAAACTGAGGTGGCGCCGCAAAAAGCATCGCCACTTGGTGCGATCGGCAGCTTCAGTTTCCCAGTTTGATGAATTTTTGTTCAGTGCCCTCGTGTCTCTCTTGCATACATCTTTGAATATCAGCTGCGGTCGCCCAACTGTTCTTTTGCCATCTGTCAGTTGTCCGTAGAAGATATCTTTTGGAATGCGATCATCTTCCATTGGGCGGATATGGTTAAGCCAGCATAGTCTGCGCTGTCTAAGTAGTGTATGCGTGCTTTGAAGGCCAGCACGTGACAACACCTCGGCATTTGTCACTTATTTTTTCCACGAAATGCCGAGGATGTGGCGTAGACACCGTAGATGGAAGGTATTGAGCCTTATTTCTTGCTTAGTATAGGTTGTCTATGTCTCGCTAAAATTTAGAAGTGTGCTGGTGACGCAGGCGTTATATACTGCAGCTTCGGTCTTTAGTGTGAGTTTGGAGTTTCCCCAAACACGCGATGTGAGGCGGGCAAAGGTAGCTGCAGCTTTGCCAATGCGGCTGTCAATTTCTGTGTCCAGAGAGAGTTTGTCATTGATGGTAGACCGCAGGTATGTGAAGTGGTGCACCACTGAAGACAAATGTAATCGTGTTTCAAATAAAATGAGAGCAGATCCCACTGAAAACCATAAAAAAACCTGGGTTCCTAACGCTGGTGATGCTCGGTGCCAGATGAATGTTCTTCAACGAGCCGCGATCATTCGGAGACATGCATTAACTTCGTTTCGGCCAATACCAGAAAGGCACGTGGATGACGGTGATTGACTGAAAAGCTAAGATGTGGCCCTGGAAAAACCCCGTAGATATTTGAAATTGAGTTCACTTTAAACTAGTAATTGAAGTTTATGTGATTTTAATTTTAAAGCTTGCAGCGTTTGTATTATGCTATACTTGTATAATGTAATTTTTCTGTAGTCGAGAGCCACAAAGTACAGTGGTCCGCACTTTGTTTGGTTTTTTTTTAAAGGTGTTACAGTAGTAGGGTGGTTTATTTCGTTCCTAGTCAAATATCGAAGCGGGAGGTATCATGAGTCCAACTGGCTAAGCAGTTAGAATACTTTCCTCTCTCGGCACGGTTCCGGAATCAAAACCTGCTAGCGTCACGCTCCAAGCAACCCAGCTGTAAATGGATATTTCACTCTGCTTTTTAGATAAAGCAAAGGCAACGAGAAAGGGAGCGGGTTACTCCACCTCATAAAGCTGGACCTATTATAGTGAGATCTATAACACTTCACTCCCCTATGGCGTTTACTACTATGGGACTACATATACCTTTATGATCGCATCTCTGATGTGCCATTGCTCTTTTTTTCGCAAAATGTATTTACTCTTGCTGTCTTTGTTTGTTGCATATCATCCTAGTGCTGTCTGAGTTTACATCACGTAATACATGTCGGTTGCAAATAATATTTCATTATACCCAAAATATTGACGGAATTTCAGGTTATCTTAAATATGCATGTATATTGTGTCGTCCGTAAGTTACATGGTTAACCTATTGCCATCACTGAATGTTATGACAACTGTATAATATAATTTCATATTCATAACCTTCCACTCCCAAAGGAGCATAGGCTTTCAACAAACACATGTCAAGTCCTCCTGTCACGTGCCATCATCTCAAGTTCTTTCCACGTTCTCATCATTTTCACCTCTGTTTCCAGCTCTCTTCTCCATGTGCTTCTTGGTCTACCTCTGCCTCTCTTGCCCTGGGGATTCCAGAACAAGGACTGTCTTGTAATGCTATCAACAGGTTTCCTCAGCGTATGTCCTTTCCATCGCCATCGTCGTCTTCTCATCTCTTGTTCCACTGGCACTTGTTTAGTTCTTGTCATCAGTTCCACGTTGGTAACCTTATCATACCATTTTAATCCCTCTATTCTACGCAAGCACCCATTTATGAAAGTCTGTAGCTTTTTGGTTGTTGTCTTTGTTGTTCTCCATGTCTCAAAGCCATACAATAGGACTGACTTCACATTTGAGTTGAAGAATCTTATTTTTGTGTTGGATCCGATTTCTCTTGATCTCCATATATTTCACAATGCAATGAAAGCTCCTCTTGCTGTTTGTATTCTTATTTTGATATCACTGTCTGTCCCTCCAACTTTGTCTATATTGTTGCCAAGATATGTGTACGATTCTACATCTTGTATTGGTGCTTCTTCAAGTTCAACCCTGTTATCATTACCTGCAATTATTCTCATTATCTTTGTCTTTTCCCTGTGTATTTTTAGACCGAATTGCTGTGACCTCTCATCGAGTGTTTTCAATTTGTCCTGCATCTGATTACGGTTATGGGACAGAAGAGCCAAGTCATCAGCAAAATCCAGATCATCCAACTGCTTAGCCAGAGTCCACTGGATTCCATTTCTGTTGTGTGTTGTCGATGTTCTCATAACCCAGTCTATTGCTAGTTAGAAAAGAAATGAAGACCAGAGGCATCCCTGTCGCACTCCTGTTCTTATCCCCAACGGTTCTGTAAGCTGTCCTTCATGAAGAACTCTGCATGTCATGTCTTCATATGTATTCTTCATTAAATTAATGATCTTCAGGGGAACTCCATAATGCCTCATCAATTTCCAAAGTGATTCTCTGTCCACACTGTCAAATGCCTTTTCTTAGTCCACAAATCCGATGTATAGTGGTGAATTCCATTCCAGACTTTGTTCAACTATTATTCTCAAGGTGGCTATCTGGTCTGTACAGGATCTGTTTTGTCGAAAACCTGCTTGTTCATCTCTCAGTTTCTTGTCTATGGACTTTTTTAATCTCTCGAGGATAATCCTGTTTAATACTTTTTCCAGGCACTGATAGTAACATCATTCCTCTATAATTTGTGCACTCTTGTAAATTTCCCTTCTTAGGCAACTTAACCAGATATCCTTCCTTCCATTCTTCTCTTCCTTTTCCCAGACTTTACCAAGTAATTTATATAACATCTCTGTAGCCGTGTTGAAATCTGCTTTGATGGCCTTTGCTGGAATGCCATCAGGTCCAGACGCTTTTCCTCTCTTAGAAGCTTTATGGCTTTCTTTATTTCTTCCTTCGTTGGTCTTTCACCGTTAATTTTTAGCTCTTCTTCTGCTGGCTGGATGTCCGGGGGGTTTTGTGGAGCAGGTCTATTGAGAAGGTCCTCAAAATATTCTGTCCACCTCTTCATTTGCTCTTGTATATTGCTGAGCAGTTTTCCATTCTTGTCTTTTATGAGGCAACTTGTTTGCTAGTATTTCCCTGTCAGCTTCGTTGTGCTGTTATACTGTTCTCTCATATTTCCTTTGGCTGCAGCATCTTCTGCCTCTCTTGCCAACTCCTCAATATACTTCCTCTTGTCTCTTTTGATACTTCTTTGTTTGCTTCTGTGTACACTTCTTGAGCCTTGGCTTTGGAACTTCTGGTTTTGCTTGTGTTTAAATCTGCTTTCTTGTTTTTTCTGTCTTTTATCTTAATGATGGTTTCTGTTGTTATCCATGATTTTTGTTGTCGTTCCCTTTTCCCCAGTATTTCTTCACATGTCTCATTCCATACCATTTTGATTTGCTGCCAATAGTCTTCTGTATTCTCTACATCTTCCAGCTGTTGGAGCACTTGGAATTTGTTGGATATTGTGACCGCAAATTTGTCTCTTGTTTCTTGATTTCTTAGATGTCCTACATTAAATTGTTGTTTATAATTTTGCATTCTTGCATATCTCTTGAGTTTCATTTTTACTTTGGCTATCAGAAGGTGGTGATCTGATGCCACATCTGCTCCTCTAAATACCTTTACATCCTGCAATGTTGATCTAAACTTCTTGTTTATGCGTATATGATCAATCTGATTTTCCGTTGTTCTATGGTCTGGTGATATCCATGTTGCCTTGTGTATTCTCTTATGTGGAAACATGCTTCCTCCTATAGCCAGTTGATTTGAAGCACAGAGGTTTGAGAATAGTTCCCCATTTTCCTTCATTATTCCCAGCCCATGTTTTCCCATGACTTCTTCAAAGCCGGTGTTGACTATACCTATCTTTGCTTTCATGTCACCCATCAAAATTGTGATATCTCTTCTTTTTACTTTTTCCATAATTTCCTGTAGTCTAGTATAAGATGCTTCTTTCACAGACTCTTCTTTGTCATTAGTTGGTGCATAACATTGGATGACATTTACATTTATTTTCTTTTTAGCTGTTTTAAAAGTAGCTGTTATTATTCTGGGTCCAATGGCTTCCCATTCAATGAGTGCTTTCTGTGCTTCTTTAGATAACATAAGAGCTACCCCTTCACTGTGGTGTGAACTTACGTCTTCATGTCCTGAGGACAGCACCAATTCACCTGTGATGAGTTTCTTCTTGTCTACCCCCTTCCACTTTGTTTCACACAGTCCCAGAACCTCGATTTTATATTCCCTCATTTCTCCTGCTACTTGTGCCACTTGCCCTTGTTCGTTTAATGTCCGAACATTCCAGGTGCCAAATCAGGAAGTTCTCCTAGAAGAAAGAAGGTTAGTCAGTAACACAGACTCCTTTCGGCTTTCTCTGTGTTGCATCATACGCCTCCCTGCGAGAGGACCTTCCCCTGAATTGGATGGTTGCGTTTTATTTTCCTTAATTGACTTGTCCATATTTGTTGAAGTTTTTTGTGGTTTAAATTTTTTACAGGATGGGGTAACCAGCCCCATGCCCAACCCTTCTTAGTCGCTTTCTACGACATGCTTGGCAGGGAACAGTGTTACTATTCTTTGCTCCCCTTTCGGGCCACGGTAACACACGGGTGATAATATAATTTAGTGTGGGATAAAACTATTTGCCCCGTGTCTCTGTAGAGACAAAGATGAGATCGGGTGTCTCTGTAGAGACAAATAAGAGATCGGGTGTCTCTGTAGAGACAAATAAGAGATCGGGTGTCTCTGTAGAGACAAAGAAGAGATCGGGTGTCTCTGTAGAGAAAAAGAAGAGATCGGGTGTCTCTGCAGAGACAAAGTAGAGATCGGGTGTCTCTGTAGATACAAAGAAGAGATCGGGTGTCTCTGTAGAGACAAAGAAGAGATCTGGTGTCTCTGTAGAGACAAAGTAGAGATCAGGTGTCTCTGTAGAGACAAAGAAGAGATCGGGTGTCTATGTAGAGACAAAGTAGAGATCTGGTGTCTCTGTAGAGACAAAGTAGAGATCAGGTGTCTCTGTAGAGACAAAGAAGAGATCGGGTGTCTATGTAGAGACAAAGAAGGGATCGGGTGTTTCTGTAGAGACAAAGTAGAGATCGGGTGTCTCTGTAGAGACAAAGAAGAGATCTGGTGTCTCTGTAGAGACAAAGAAGAGATCGGGTGTCTATGTAGAGACAAAGAAGAGATCGGGTGTCTATGTAGAGACAAAGAAGGGATCGGGTGTTTCTGTAGAGACAAAGAAGAGATCGGGTGTCTATGTAAAGACAAAGAAGAGATCGGGTGTCTCTGTAGAGACAAAGAAGAGATCGGGTGTCTATGTAGAGACAAAGAAGAGATCGGGTGTCTCTGTAGAGACAAAGAAGAGTTTGGGTGTCTCTTCTGAGACAAAAAAAGAATAGGGTTACTGCATCTTAAGGCATGTCGTAGAAGGCGATTAATGTGAGGTTGTGCGCGGAACGTGTAAAGTTTCAACCAATTAGCTATCATATATAATAGGTCTAAATCTTTCTTTTCTTCTAAATGGGTTTAACAAATTTTTTTATTTTATTTATGAGTCGTAAAGCTCCACAGTTGTGGAGAAGAGACACAGGCTGCTATCAGACGATACGGCAGGGTCTAAAAACCCAGCTCTACAGAATCAAGTGGAACTCCCAATTACGATGGTAGCCATGTATGCAAAACGGAAGAATATAGGCTACCAGGGGTCCAGACCTCCAGGACGACCCAAAGTTCGCTGCGAAGGCAACATTAGACAGTCCCTGAAGGACCGAGGACTAGGCTGGAACCAGGCCAGGAGAAAGCCAGCCGATATGATAATATAAGGTTCTGTCTGGCAAACGTCTACGCCTCTCATATATATATATATATATATATATATATATATATATATATATATATATACACAGTATATATATATATATATATATATATATATATATATATATATATATATATATATATATTATATATATATATATATATATATATATATATATATATATATATATATATATATATATATATATATATATATATATATACACAGTATATATATGTAACTGCGCTCGGTGGCAAAATGTAGAAAATGGTTAAACTTTAGAATGCGTACAGTCTGAGCAAATGGGAGATAGTATTAGTCGCTCTACACTTTATGAATGTTAGAATATCGCTGTTGTTGTAAAAGCGCTAAAAGTAAGGTTTGCTTAAAATTCCAGATAACAAATAATGAAAATGTTTCCTGATTGCTTGGTCTCATTCTGATCAATATGTTCATTAACTTTTCTAGGGCTACACTTTGATGAGTATGTTCAATGATTAAAAAAAAATATATATATATATATATTTTATCGTCAACGTTTTCTTGATTTTTTAAGTAAGACTTTTATGAGCATATTCACTAATTTTTTTTTCTTAATGGCTGCACTTTGATGAGCCAGTTCGCTGGCTTTTTGTTTTTAAATTTTGATCTACACTTTAATGAACATGTTTACTGATTTTTAAATTTTTTATTTTTGGCCACACTTTGATAAGCATGTTCACTGACTTTTTAAAACAATTTTTTAATTTTAGTATACACTTGGAGGAATATGTTCACTTATTGCTTTTTATTGGGATACACTTGGATGAACATGTTCACAGATTGTTTTATATTGGGATACACTTTGATGAACATGTTCACTGATTGTTTTATATTGGGATACACTTGTAGGAACATGTTAACTGTTTTATATTGAGATACACTTTGATGAATATGTTAACTGATTGTTTTATATTGAAATACAGTTTGATGAACATGTTCACTGATTGTTTATATTGGGATACACTTTGATGAACATATTCACTTATTGTTTTATATTGAGATACACTTTGATGAACATGTTCACTGATTGTTTTATATTGAGATACACTTTGATGAACATGTTCACTGATTGATTTATGTTGGGATACAGATTGATGAAAATGTTCACTGATTGATTTATATTGGGATACACTTTGATGAACATGTTCACTGATTGCTTTATATTGGGATAAACTATGATCAATATGTTCACTGATTATTTTATATTAGGATAAACCTTGATGAATATGTTAACTGATTGTTTTATAGTGGGGTAAACTTTGATGAATATGTTCACTGATTGTTTTATATTGCGATACTCTTGAAGAAACATGTTCATTGATTGTTTTATATTGGGATACACTTTGATGAACATGTTCCCATATTGTTTTATATTGGTATACACTTGGAGGAACATGTTCACTGATTGTTTGTTGAGCCACACTGTGGCCCAGTTAAATAAAAAAAAACAGCCTCGACAATGCCACTGAGATCGATACACCTGCATGGGAGCATCTCAGTCCTGGTATCACGTGATTACAATGACATTCTCTCATTCTCCGCGTGGCTGGTATCACCACGGAATTATCTGCCCTCACAGACTCTTTGTTTATAACCACCAGCGCGAGTTAATAGCACGTGCTAAGTTCTCCCTCAGTCTTAGACTCGCTGACTTCTTGAATCCTCGCCTGTGAGATGTGATATTATAACATTCCATTCCAAGGCAAGTAAAGGAAAACGGAATTAAATTTTTAAAAATTGTATAATAGCAAGTATGGAAAAACAGAGATAAATCCAAGAATTTATATATTACTAACAAAGATAGGAGAAGGGAGATAAATCTTCAAAATTCGTTTAGTAATAACAAAAACGATGTTATTTTTATAACCATAGCGGATTAGACTGCAATATTTTCTACATTAATAAGCTGAACAATCCCAAATAGATATTAAGTGAATTAGGAAAGAAACTGAATTTATTTATGATAAAAAGCTTTGTCATGCCAACTTGTCGACATATAGTTTTTAAATCATATGTGTGTCTGGGACTTTATCTTACATCAGTTACCCTGGACGTGGTTTAATGTTTATTATTTTAAAGCTTACGAAAAGTCACGATTGGTTGTTACATTCAGAATTCAATGTTGTCTATTAGATGCAGATGATAAATGTTATCTTTTAGATTTAGAAGTCAAATTTATTTTTTAGGTAGAGAAAATGCAATCAAATCTTTTACATTTCAAAAAAAAATATTATCATTTGTATGCAAAAACAATTTTATCTATTAGATGCAGAAAATGTAATGTTCTCTTTTATATGCACACAGTTTTTAGATGCACAAAACAATGCCCCCGTTCAAATGTTTCGTGAGAATCCTGTGACAAAGTTTTTAAAAGCAGAATACATTGTTGCCTTCTAGTTATAGATAATAAAGTTATCTGTAGATGAGAAAACAGTGTTGCCGTTTATTTGTAGATAATAAAGTTATCTTTTAGATGTAGATAATAAAGTTATCTTTTATATGTAGATAAGAAAGTTATCTTTTAGATGTATTATAGACAATAAAGTAATCTTTCAGATGTAGAAGATATATATATATATAATTTTGTTAGATACAGAAAACAATGTCGTTGCTCCTTTGTTTTGTTGTTTTGTAACAATTCTGTAACAGGGCAAGAAATTTAGGAAAACTATTTATATAAAGTACTAAAAAATGTATAGAGAAAACAATATATAACATTAACAGTTACTAGTTTCAGACCTGTGACACTAAAACTATGCTTTGTTGACAACTTATATAATGTCGCTTCAGCTACTTGACAATTTTGATTCTGAGTATGCCTTCCACGAAAATGATACCTTGACATGTAAAACTGAAACAAGACCTCATTAGCTGTAGTCCTGGTGACTGTGAACTATTGGCACGAGTGAGCTAACGCTGAAGTCTAAGATCACAGGAAAATAAGCGTGTTTTCGTGGTGACATCACGGCAAATTCTCATTATTTTGAACATTTGACCAACGCTAGTTACGACAGAAGTAAGAGACAAATTTGTGTCATTTCAGACGTTCAAGAAATTACGATCTAATGATTATCTCATTGTTTTTTGTTTTTTTAAATTGTTGATTACTGAACATGAACAAATAAATTGTGAACCAATCTCCTGTTAGTCACCCTGATCGAAACGGCAAGGAAGACAAAATCGTAGCTACAGACGTGGCGAACCAGATCTTATTTTGTGGGAGGACAATGCTCACGTGAGGTGCTGTGACATGAACAAGGTAAGCAAAAGTGAAAAGTGACAGTAAGTCGTCATCCTCATCAACATAATTTTCTTTTTCGCTCCTTATAGAACATGGCGCCACCACTGCCACCGTTCCCCTTGCAGGAAGCCTGCAGCAAGCGCTTACATGCTCTGGCAGTTATAGTTTATGTAGCAACTTCTTTTACGCGATGAGGATGCCAGCCTAATGCACAACCTCAAGTCAGTCGCCTTGTACGACATGCCTGAGGGAGTAATAGTCCTATTATTTCTTTATCTCATCAGAAGCCCCTCCGGGAACTTCACCCAGTCAACAGTAATGGTCGTATGTTCGTGACTTGATGATTAGTTTCTGGATCTATGAATCATCCATTCATTCATTCATTCATTCATTTCCCTTGTTGCTCCTCATGGAACATGAAGCCACTTCTACAGCTGGTACTCCAGAAGCCTCCAACAAGCCATTCATTTCCCTTGTTGCTCCTCATGGAACATGAATCCACTTCTACAGCTGGTACTCCAGAAGCCTCCAACAAGCCATTCATTCGCCTTTACAGTGATATTTCTTTAGCGATTTGGTTTACATGATCAGGTTGCCAGTCCCATGCACAACTTCACATTAGTCGCTACTTACGACATACCAGTATGAACAGGGAGGATAGAGTAATTTGCTTCCGTAGCTAGGCGGTATGCCGCACGGAAGGTCCTAGGTTCGATTCCCCGGTAAGCCACTCACGTCTGTTGTTTTTCTGTTGTCTAGTTTTCTACTTCTTTATTTCTCACGAGTGCCTGAAAACATACCTTTATGTTTGTCTAATATTTATTTACAGTGTGAACAGCGTATGTATTCTTTCACTGGCCCCCTTAGAGACCCCCGAGAGCTACATGGGGCTACGAATCATTGATTATATTAAATGGTGTATCGGAAGATCCTCTGGATGAAGTATTTCAGCAACATGTGTATGATTGTGTGTCAGACAAAAGCAGACAAAGCGGTTAATAAAAATATTCTTTTCTTTTAGTTGCTTATCCTTTACAGGACGTGGCAATCAACCCCAGCTTTTATTGGCTGTTTGTGATTTTTCTAGGCAATTTTTTCTTTCAGTAGTTTGCCATTGAATAAAAATATTACGAAGATCATATAGCGGCAGTCGCTTTCACTGAACGAGTAACGTGTAGCGTTAGACAATTAAGGACATTCTTCCATATATTGTAATGAACCGGTTGAAATTTTGCACGTTCATCCGATCAAGGGCGGACTGAAAGGGATCTGGGCCCCAACTGCGATGGGCCGTCGGGTACTGCCCCATAGCCTGACTGCTCAACCTGCCCCTGCATCCGATGTCAATTATAACCTATTACTCATTTGACCACATCACCCCTAGTGTGCCGATGGTCAAGAAAATATGGGTCTAACATCATATTCCCAATATGCCTCAATGGGCGTGTAACGGGATCCTTTACCTTTTACTCATTTGCTTTGGGTATTTTCATAGCAGATTTTTCTAATCAATTTGCTTGGACATGGGTGTTGGGGCCAAGTCTTTGCAGCTTCCATATATAAAGTGATTATTACGTATGCATAACGTGCGCAGAACATTTCCGTCCCCCCCCCCCTTTTTTTCCCACCATAATCCAAGTAGGTTAGACACCAGTTGAGCTACAACAAGAGTTACGGACATTATACACTCTGAGCTGTTGATGAGTCATCCTGGAATTATTTTCTCGAGGGACAAACGTTACTCAATTCTGTGACAACAGACAAGACTTATTGAAACAAAAATAGAGAACGACAAAAGGATGATACTAGAAAGTTTAATGACGTGGTATGATCAAAAATCAATTACAGAACTAATAGAGTACACTGGAGGTCAGCGGTTATGGAGATTTATAATTGCAAAAGTCTGCAAGGTAGTTAATGATGAGTATATCTGATAAATCTAGACGTTTACACCAATGTTTAAAATTTAACGATTTCAAACTTCTGAACTAAGATTTGCATTTATTTGCTGAATACAAAAGGCAAGTGGAGATTTCATTGCATTGGGAAATAAATAGAAACCAAAGTAAATCAAGTCCAACATAAAAATGTGAATCTTCAATTGTAATGTCAAGTGAGTGTTTCTATTAAACATGGGTAACAACAAAGCAGCAACCAATAAGTTATTCTTTTTCTTTAGGTGCCTGATCTGGAACAGACATTGGCGATCATGACCCTCCAATCTTCTCTGTCTTTTGATAGTCTAATGAGGTTGTTGTTGCCCATGCTGTTGGTTGTTGCCCAGTTGTTTAAGCTTTCCACATACATCTTTCTCTGCCTTTCTCTTCCTCTCCTACCTGGTATTTTCCCACATAAGACTAATTCCTCCTCTCCTCCTTTTCTGTTAATATGTCTCATAAATTTAATTTGTCTTTTCCTGATAGTTTTGATGAGCGATCTATTAACACCCGCAGCTGTCAATACCTCGGCATTTGTTTCAATAAGTTATAAACTTTAATAAATGGTATTTGCGTAGAATTGAAGATTGAAATGGTACACCTCGATGACCAGTGTAGAACTGATGACAAGAACCAGACAGGAGCCAGTGAAAAATAGGTGAGAAGAAGACACTACGTTGGACAGGACATACACTGGGGAAACCTGTTGATAGCATTACAAGGTAATCTTTGTTCCGGCATCCCTAGAGTAAGAAGGTAAAAAAATACCGAAACATGCGTAGAGAATTGACCTAAATTAAAGCGGACGAGGAAGATATTGAAAGACCTTGACGTGTTGACACAGAACAAAAGGAATTTACACGAGTTTATTAAAGTCTTGCGCTTCCTGGGGAGTTGAATGGTAATGTCATGAATGAATGAATACAATTATTTATTATATATTCCCTGACTTTGTCTCGAGGAACAATACGAAATACTAGATTAAATTTCAATATGAGTACAAGCTATAATTTATTTTTAGGTAAAGGGACAACGACAAGAAGAATAAATCGAAAGAAAATGGCGCAAATTAATTTTAAAAGAAAGAAAGAAAGGAAAGAAATCAAGAAAGAATTGCAGAACTGTCACGTTTAAATTATTTCAAGCGTCAGTCAGTGCGGAAATACATAGGTCAGGTAAGGACTTAATATACTGAAAGTTACGTTCGTGTTTTCTTTATCTTTTATCTCTCTTTTAAGTATATGCATATATCTATATCTGTTGAACAAGGCTTCGTAATACAGGCATCTTATTTGTCAACGTTTTCCTTACTCTTTTGTTTCCGTCTTCCATTCAGAACTCATTGTGATTTGTGACGATATTTTCGTTGGGCCCTTTTATTCCTCTTCTCTCCCTTTGTCTTTCTCCATTCATTTCTTCATTTTACGCTCATAAACCTGTGCCCCGCCACGCCTCAATCATCGGTTGAACCATATTCATACTGCAATAGTGTTATTTCACGGCTAATTGACCGTCCTCACAGATTAATTGTAATCGCTTAAGCTGTTGAACCAGATTTCACTTCATACGGTCAACGTGAAAATGATTGTGGCCTTTTCACGTAACTATTTCCGCCCTACTCAGACGTAGAGATTAAACACATGCAGTGGTGAGCGCTTATCGCGAAAATACAGAGCCAGACTACCAAGGAAGACCAGATTGTTTGGCTGAAGAAAAAAAACGTCTGTGGTCAGTGATATGTCACCAGTTTATATGTATGGTGACTGAAATCAGGGCAGGTGAGAATCTCATAAGCATTTCGGCCCCGATTTTGGTAAAGATAATTATAGATTAAAGCCAGTATGGGGACAAAGTCTAACAATGGCATGATTTGAGGGATAGGTTTGCAGATGGGTTCGCCAGTGTGTCTAAGCGTAAACAGAAAGAACATAGCCATATATGGTTATATTTCATTGTATGACATGATATTCTTAGAATATCTTACATTATGAGGATGAAAGTAATATTTATAACCTCTACCCACTACGTTCTAGTTCAGGGATTGGATTAATTGAGAGCTGGAAATAGACATTCGTTCCAATTGGAAGTTTTGTCGGAAAACGACATGTGGAGGTTTGGAGGAAAAATGAAATATAACCTAGCAAATTCAAAGGAAGAAGCAGACTGCATTGCTAAACGTCAAAGTAGCATTTCCCGAGAGAGAGCCAGAAGAGAATAGGAATTAAATTAAATATGAAAGGACCAGACAGAGTATTTAGGCATCTTCGAAATTCAAGAAGAAAACTCGACCTTCTAAATTGAAAGACTGGCGACCTATCAATCGGAGCACCCGTCATAAGATGGATTCTAAAATTACGCCAGACCAAGTATTCGAGGCATCAAAGCAAGATGCCATGTCTAACCTAAAACTGTGACCGAAGATTGTATTTGCCAAGTTGGGGTAAGCTGTAACATATATTTTACAATTTGAATTTGACATGTTTGTACTTGCTAGTGGTTGTAAAAGCCCATTCGAGGCTGGCAACGTCAGCATATGAAAATAGTATATTCATACACCATCACAACAAGCGCTGGTGACTGCTTCATGCTAGTTCTCACAGGGAACCAATAGCAGTGGTAACCCGCAGACTCCGCGAATGGAGAAGGGAGTGAGTGATGATTACATCAGCATGTGCATTGTTCATATTATCGTTTTGTGAGTTATACGTAAACTTAACCATGTTCATTCATAGCATTCGCCGCCGTCCAGACACAATTTTTTCATTAAATTAACTAAAATTTATTGGTGATTTCTCAGCATATTCCCTGAGTTATGATGCATACTCAGGGAAGATACATTTTCTGAGAGACAAAAACTGGCGGACGGACCGCGGGAAAGGCGCCTGATTAATATTAGAAAAAAACTAAGACTCAGCAGAGCCGTTTGTTTCTTCTAAAGATTGTGGAACGAGGCCACAAGATCTGATTGTGGGTCGAGTCTGCAAGACCATTTGCGGTACGATTCAACGCTGCAAATCTGTGATTCAGAAGCTTGTTCTTGACACTAGAAGGCTACGTTCGACGCACCTGTGGAGATACTAGCACTGACACCAGGAGAGTTACACCCTTCAAATATCGCTCGGGACGTGCCTTCGTTACAGTAACGAATTGACGAAAACAGCAACAGCAGCGTTCAGAGATCTGTCAAATCATAATTGTAGAAGGCCAGCATTCTAAGAACTCTGTAACCATAATCAAATCCCACCTTAACCTCATTGAGGACAAACTTTATTCTACAGCACATCTATCACCCATATTCATTTTACTTCTGTTAAAATAATAGATCATTAAATTTGTTACATGTTATTTTACAAAGCCCTGGTTAATTCGGTTATTACAGAGAGAAGTGCCCACGTATGAATCAGTATCTTTAATATATATCGAGCTAATAAGAACAATTTTACTTTTAATTCAGTTGGGGACTTCTACTAGCTAAATTAAATTATATAATACTTCTTCACAAAGTCGGTGGGCAGATAAAAGTTAACATTGCTAAGACACATTCAGCATTGTTCTTCACTTCTGAAATATCTTGTGAAGACTCCCTCAAGGTAGAAGCATATTCATCCTTCTATCTGCATCTCTGCCAAGAGTAATCTTGTGTGAAGGTAGATACCTTTGAAGTCCCACATTAGATACTCTAGGTTTTGGCCATTGTTGGACCATCACTGCAGATCAAGGGGATGCAACCAGTGTGGTTAAGGGGAGAAGCTACAGTGACATGTTATTTTCATTAATAGCTGTAAGATTTTGATACAAACGCACAGGATTCACTTACAAAAGTAATAACAATGTGTACTAACGCATTTCATGGTATAAAGCTATTGGTTTCAATGGAAACGGTGGCCACGTTTGATTTAAATCATATATTTCGATTCAGTAAGGATTTTTTATTTGTTGAGTTATAAGCAACAACGTTATAGTGGTAGCTCATAATTATATTTTAAAACTGTTGTTCGATTCGATTTGTGATAGGTTTATTAGATTCTGAGACAAAGAACTTTAAATTTAGGAACTAACGATAGTAAAATATTTTTCAAAATTGTACAACATTTTTTGCTTTCTTCTTTTTTTTTTTTTTTTCTTATTCGTTGCCTCGTCTACCCGTGGATGTAGAGGTTTCCCAGAGAGCATAATGGCTCCACGGTGAACATGCAATCAAATATTAAGAAAAACAGGTTATCAGCCTGTTGTGTCCGAACTTGGCCCCTTGACTGCAGTAACCCGCTATGAAACCTCAGACCCTTTCTAGTTCATGTCCACCTGTTGAAATTGGGCTTTCATCCTATTTTACCCGTAGATATTAATAGAGGTTTGCCCTAAATAGGGCTGCAATTTCCTCATTTACCCGAAGGTGTAGAGCAATGCCGTAGTGAGCGCCATCCGAACGGATACATCACCTGTCTCGTAAACTATAGCTGGTAGGGCCTGTAACCGGGAACACCGTGAGCCAGCGTGACAGTCCGGTGACCATATCGATTGTTTATTCTCCTGACTAAAGTTCGTCTAATAATTCAATTGTTTATGTTGCAGTGGAACGAATCGCTATACACCTCAGATGTAGATTCCCACTACGTTGTGGAGGAGAGTGAAAACCTCAGTTACCAGGTTCTCTGACTAACCCCGCTGTTCTTTATAGTATGTTAATGGCCATTACCACCACCACAATGTACACAATGCTAATTGAACAACACATGTTTTGACATCACGCAAAATTCTCTTGAAGATATCAACTACAGATACTGGCGTTTTCTTATCTTTATTGAGGAAGATCCCAGAACACAGCTTTGATTCAAAAGAGAACATCGAATTGCATCTCAAAACTTATAGCGTGCTCTTAGTCGTCTTCCGAGAGGCTGGAATGCATTGTATGTCGTCGGTCGTCTATAGCAAATCTTAATCTGCCTGTTTGGTTACGTCATCAAGTAGTTCTAACAACTGGTTGGGAATTCTCTGAGCTAGCTGCTCGATAATAAAT
Source organism: Oreohelix idahoensis (assembly GCA_024509875.1). Classification (NCBI taxonomy): domain Eukaryota; kingdom Metazoa; phylum Mollusca; class Gastropoda; order Stylommatophora; family Oreohelicidae; genus Oreohelix; species Oreohelix idahoensis. The sequence goes on along the minus strand of JAMPIV010005240.1, from coordinate 76,315 downwards.
CTGTTTTTCACGTTCTTATTCTTTGCTGAAATTCTTATCTGGTTACATGGGCTTCTATAAGTCAAACGTTGCAAAAATTTAGAAACACTTTTGCTATAATGTTCTCTTGAGTAGTGAATAGCGTTTAGCGTAGCATAACACTGAGATTGGTCGAAGCTTTATAAAGTCATTTGACGAAATGAAAGACTACTTTCTTTATAAAGTCACTAGACGAAACAAAAGTTTACTTTCACCTAGTTAGAACGTAAGAGTTAGTTACTTCATTGTTCTAAGAACTCTCACCAAGGATATTGTAGGTAGTGCTGGACGTTTCTGCTTCAGACTATGATGAATGACTTTAGTAAAATCTGCTACGATTTAAAAACGCTTGGTGAGCTCTTGGTTACGTCTAATAGCTATTTCTAAATACAAGTCAGCCATCGGAGTCTTCTCTCTCTCTGCAGTCTACTTCTACATGGTTGTTTCTGATCTCTCCTTTTGACTGTACTAACTCTAATATTTATATCCTTTCATTTTGCACTTGGCACCTGTTTTTCTCTATTGATCTATGGGAAATTGACAGGATTTTATGATTTTGTAAACCTGACATTCGTGTGAAATGCTGATTTCGGCATGTATCGTTTACATCTAATAACTTTTTCTCGTGTCCTAATTATGCAACCTAAATGTTCTTCTACGTATTTTCTCATTAAGTACAAATACCAAACTGTCAATCATTCCAATACAATGTCCCATTCCCACGCACAGGTGTTCCGTACTTATGGTTAAAATCAAATTCATTTTCCTAAATGTGACTTTACGTCAATCAACATTTCATTCCTTTCTCTTATAATTATAATAAGCAGTCAGTCAAAAATATATTGCTTTGTCTTTGTTTTTTAAATGATTTTAGAGTGCTCGTCTACAAGTGTGAGAACCCCAAACAGTTGTCACTCAGAATTACTAGTGCAGGACGAAATGACTTGCCTTAATGCTTCCTATACCCGAGTGATGTCTGTTGTTTAGTTTAACCGAGTGACTTGAGTGACATTTCACGACCTCAGTGTCACCTTTGGTGAACCTGACCTTTAGTTTCAGTTTAGTAGCAATTAAATTCGAAACGAAATAATGTCTGCATGTGCGTTTTTTTTTTAAAACTAACTTTCTATTTTATTATACAGTAGAACTCCATTTATCCGAACCCCATGGGACCGAGCATCGTTCGGATAATCAAATGTTCGGATAATTGGATTACATAATGTATCGAGTACATGTACACATATTTCTAACAATAATTAACCATCACAAGGAAAATACACTATAAAACATATTTACTTGTACTGTAATAATAATACCCACACTGTATTAGATCACTGTATCACCAAAATCTTTTATTACACTGCAGTGCATGTACTACTTGTATTAATTATTTTTGTTAAGAAAGAGAAATGTTTTCAAAATAACATTACAAACGATTCAAAACCAGGCGCAACTTACGTATATATGTACTTGCACAGATGTAGCCCACTATTTAAAATAATGAGGAATCCTCTTTTGCACCAAACTGGATAGTCTCCTTTTGGCTGCTAAGTCCCGCATTCTCTTCAACAGCAGAAGCTGTGTAGGACAGCTGTCATCTTCTTGCTCGTACCAAGCCATCGCTGTTTCTAGTGCTATAAAGGCCTCTTCAGGACTTGGTCGACGTTTTGGTTTTTCTTCATAATCTACAAGTACATCATGTACTTCTGAGGAGTCTTCATCATCGGTCACTACATGTATTTGGTTTTCTTCTTGCACAAAAGACAAAATTTCTTCGTCATTCAAAAACTGAAAACCAGAATCATTATCATCTTCTAGCCACATGTGTGCATCATCTTTGTCACAGTCCGAAAATCCGGGCATTGCTTGAAACAGTTCCACAACTTCATTTATACAATCATCATTTGTGTCCACTGCAGTAGTTTCATTTCCTCCTTTTTTCCCAAGCAATCTACTCCAAGCCTTGTTGAGATTATCTTGTGACAGGGTGGTCCAAGCATCAGCTAACATATAGCAGCAGTCTTTGAGATTAAGCTTATTGGAAAACGCCACCACACTTTCTTCATCTTCAGCCAACAATAAACGACGCAGGACTTCCTTCTTGTACATCTTTTTAAGCTTTGCTATAACACAATGATCCATTGGTTGAATCAGTGCTGTTACATTGGGAGGCAGAAAAATTACTTTAAAATTTGCATCAACTGCATTCAATGTATCCGTCTCTGGATGAGATGGTGCATTGTCCAGTAGAAGAATTACTTTTCCAGTTTTTCTTTTCTTGTTCTCTCAACCTCTTCACATTTGGGATGAACTGATTTGTATACCAATCAAGAAATATTTCACTATTCATCCAAGCACTCTTCTGTGCTTTGTAACACAATGGGAGACATGTCACATTCTTTAAACAACGTGGTTTTTTTGGCTTTGCCGATCATTAGCACCGGTAAACGATGACTTCCACTGGCATTCGCGGCTACCAAAATTGTTACTCTCTCTTTGCACTTTTTAAACCCAGGGGCAGCTGCTTCGCGCTGAGATGCAAGTGATTTTTGAGGCAATGATTTCCAGTATAAGCCAGTCTCATCGGCATTATACACATCATCGAGTGAATAACCTTCTTCTTCCAAAAAAGCCAAGAATGTTTCTTTAAAATTTTTAGCGGCAGTTGCATCGCTAGATAAAGATTCCCCTTGAATCTCCAATTCTCGTATGCCATGACGAGATTTAAAATTTCTTAACCATCTCTGGCTAGCCTTAAAGTCAGGAGGACCGTCAAGTTGATTGTTGAACTGAAGTGCCTTTTCACACAATAGAGAACCAGAGATAGGTTCCCCTTTGCTTCTTCTTTGCACAAACCATATATACAAAGCCTCTTCCATTTTCACATCTTTCGCATTTCTCATGGTTTTATGTTTCTTCGACCCATTTTCACTATCAAATTTCGATGCAAAACTCATAATTTTATCCTTGTTACTTTTGATGTCAGAGACGGTAGCTTTCCCAACATTGAAAATCCTCGCAAGTGAAGACACAGTTTCACCTTGTCCTAGTCTCTTGATAATTTCTGTTTTCGTTTCAATTGACAAAACATTGCGGTTCCTTTTATATGCTTTAGGCCTACTGGAAGATGCCATATCGCACAGAGAAATACTTGTACACCAAAATTATTCTGCTGTAGTAGCAGACCCAATTATTTTAAGTTGAACTGTCTGTTTAGCCAGTGTTCTACCTAGAACGCACACGTACACTGGATTGGTAAACCAGATATTAACTGACTTTATGATCTAACTGACTTCCTGTACGTAAGCGACCGACCATTAGCCATCCCATTCTCTACAAATTGTTCGCACACATTTGAAGTTTGCCGCATCAAAAGATTCAGAATTTTAGTCTAACGTGACTGTGGCATCTGATTTTTTTTTTTTTTTTCTGGAAAAAGTGTTCGGATAATTGGATGTTCGGATAATTGGGGTTCGGATAAATGGAGTTCTACTGTATTAAACTATATTATCTGAAGCCATGCTGCAGACAGAGCATGCAGTCATGTTGTCTTGTCCACTATTTCCCTATTATAAGATAAATTTAACTTTATAACTCAAATGTAATCATGCATCTGAGCATTGCGCGGTCACAACCACACAGTCTTTCAAGACATTGTTCTTACAATATTTGCAATAAAAAACAATGTAGAAAAGTTATCAAAAAAGGTATCTTAAAAACGTTTAACTATTTAATGGAAAGTGCGTGTGCCAAATCTTATGTCGATTGACTAACAAATAAGCAAGTTATAAGAAAAGTAGTCGCATTAAACGAGGTTCTGAGAAATTCATGGTTTTCTTCATAGGAAAATCATAATTTCTTAACGAAATACTAGTTGATAAAGTAGAGTACACCTATTTAGACAGTAGGAGCCGCGGTAGCATAGTGGTTAGTGCACTGGCTTCCTAGCACAGTAGTCTATGGTTCGAGCCCCAGATGAGGTGGGATTTCTTTAGGCCACAAACGGCTCCTGTGTCGACCCAGCCCCAAATGAGTACCAAAGCAACTCTGGAAAGGTTAAGGCGGCCGGCGTGATGCTGACAACATCACCCCTATTGTGCCGACGGTCAAGAAAATATGGGCCTAACACCATATTCCCAATATGCCTCAATGGGCGTGTAACGGGATCCTTTACCTTTTATCCTTATTTAGACAGTGTTCTGACATGATTTTAACATATTTATATTTAGGAGAATATAAATTCTCACAGCATAGACTAATCCCAGTTTTCATTGTTTTTTAAACTTAAAATTCATTGCCGCTCCGGAGAAGAATACACGTATCTGGTTAAAATGTAGCATTCAATCTTTTGTCAAGGGAACCTGTGAAAGAAATCCGATAAATGATTGAAATTAGAAAACAAATGTACTTCGTAGTCTACGTAGCTATTATAATTACAAGAAAACTAGACAATGTCAGCAAAAGAAACAGTAATAGCATAGAGGTAAGTAGTAGTATAGGGAGGTTTCGACCCCCTTTTTTCCTGCAATCTATAGAATAAAGAGGAAAAAATGACGTCACAAACTCGATAAAATCCTGCACTCTTGAGATAAACAGGAAAATATAAAAAAAATTGATAAGTTCGTTTAGGTCGGTCAGGGGAGATAATGGTAGGTGTAGATAATTATTGTCGTGAGCTGGTCGGTGGGTTTTTTTAATGGAGAGTGCGGGGGTTATTGACTTTGGCTGTCGGGGTGATGACTCATGTGTGGGTTGGGGTGTAGCGGGGCGCCGGGGTAAGACAATGTATAAACACACAGATACACACACAGATATATATATATATATATATATATATATATATATATATATATATATATATATATATATATATATATATATATATATATATATATATATATATATATATATATATATATATATATATATATATATATATATATATATATATATATATATATATATATATATACGACAGCTAAACCAAACAGAGGCGTAATAAGTGTTTATATAAATATTTATTATCACTGCAGATGAAATTAGATGGAAAGAGGTGAAGTGGTGACATTGTCGGAGTCAACTATTCTTTTTATGTAAAAATATGACAGGGAATTTCTGTGTTGAGTGTATATATATATATATAGACATACGCACCGGCGAGTTTAAATCCCACATTTTGTCGTCCAACTCGCTTGTTGTGCAGTGAGAACCTAACAAAAGTGGTTTGTCCTTTTGTGTCTAGGTTCAGGGTTGTTGTCAGACAGGAGTGGGCGTCCTAATTGGGCTGCTCCTCCACATACCCCACACAGTACACAGGGTGTTCTCACTGAGGAAATCTAAGAAAAACATTATACGAACAAGGCACATAATGGAAGAGAGATATTTTTAGATGGAAAGAGGTGAAGTGGTGACATTGTCGGAGTCAACTATTCTTTTTATGTAAAAATATGACAGGTAATTTTTGTGTTTGGTGTATGTATAGACAGACGCAACATGCGGTTTAAATCCCACATTTGTCCCGCCCTGCACTTGTTGTGTAGTGAGAACCTCCAAAAAAGTGTGTTTGTCTAAGGTGTTGTGTTGTTTGGTGAGTCCTTTCGTGCTAGTCTTATCGTGCTCCCCGAAACAGTGGTAAGTTTTACTACATAGGGATACCATCCCCCTACCTTCGTATTCTAGTTTAAACAACCCAGGGGTTCTCTTCTCGTATAATTTCCTATCCTGGCATTTCTGACAAACGATTCGCGTTTTACCCTCACTAGTAATAAACTCGGATCGATGGTCGGGGCAGACTTCGGAGGGGAACCATTGATCGTATACTTTATAAAATTCCGTTAGCATAGAGGGTCGAACTGCTTCGGCTAGGTCGGTTGTCATCAGCGCTAAATATAGGCTGTCGGTATCCATCTCGCATAGCTGGAAATTGGATCTATCGACGAACCTATCTAGAAAATCTGGTTTCTTGTTTTTCCTGTCTTCTATCTTACTAATGGTTTATGTTGTTATCCATGCTTTGTGCTGATGTTCTCTTTTTCTCAGTACTTCTTCACATGCCTCGTTCCATATATTATTTACTTGTTGCCAGTGGTCTTCCGTATCTGTTTCATCTTCCAGCTGTTGGAGTACCTGGTATTTGTTGGATACTGTGATTGAAATTTTTTCTCTTATTTCCTGATTTCTTAGATATCCCACATTATACTGTTGTCTATAGCTATATGCTGTTGAGAATTTCTTGAGTTTTAATTTTGTTTTAGCCAACAGAAGATGGTGGTCTGATACAACATCTGCTCCTCCACATACTTTCACATCGAGCAATGATGACCTAAACTTCTTACTTATGCATTTGTGATCAATCTGATTCTTAGCTCTGTGGTCTGGTGATATCCATGTTGCTTTATGTTTTCTTTTATGTGAAAATATGCTTCCTCCTATAGCTAGTTGATTTGAAGCACAGATGTTTGCTAATAGTTTCCCATTCTCGTTCATCATATCTACTCCCTGCTTTCCCATGATTTCTTCAAAGCCAGTGTTGTCTGTTCCTATTTTTGCGGGTCCTATGGAGGAGCTGGTGACCTGCAGCGTAGTTCCAAACTTACTCGTAAAAAAATCGAAAACTAGTTAAGCTATCAGGATACGTACACCTTACACAAACCGGTGCGTAGAAAATTTAAAAGACGCGCAACCGTCGCGGGTGGTATCGATCAACAGTTCCAGGCTGACCTAATAGACCTGCGAAGTTTAAGAAAATTCAACGATGGATTTTGCTATCTAGTGACGTGTATCGATGTGTTTAGTAAAATTGCGGTGGCGGTTCCTCTAAAAACAAAAACTGGGAAAGCCTTAGTAGAAGCGGTGAAGAGAATTTTTAACAGTCGCAAACCGATACATTTTCAAACGGACAAAGGCAGTGAATTCGTCAATTGTCAAATATTTCTTCAAATGTTTTTTTCTAGTTGTCAATTTTTCTTCAAATGCTTTTTTCTAGTTGTCAAATATTTCTTCAAATGTTTTTTTTTCCAGTTGTCAAATATTTCTTCAAACATTTCTTCCAGTTGACAACTATTTCTTCAAATGTTTTTTGCCAGTTGACAACGATTTTTTCCGATATTTCTTTAAATATTTCTTCAAATGTTTCTTCCAGTTGTCAAATATTTCTTCAAATAATTTTTTTCTAGTTGTCAAATATTTCTTCAAATGCTTTTTTCTAGTTATCAAATATTTTTTCAAATGTTTTTTCAGTTGTCAAATATTTCTTCAAACATTTCTTCCAGTTGACAAATATGTCTTCAAATGTTTTTGTTCAGTTGACAACGATTTCTTCAGATATTTCTTTAAATATGTCTTCAAATGTTTCTTCCAGTTGTCAAATATTTCTTCAAATGTTTCTTCCAGTTTTCAAATATTTGGTTTAAATATTTATCCAACTCGTTCTTGCAGTTGCCAAATATTTCTTCAAATATTTCTTTCTCTTATCAAAAATTTCTTAAAATATTTATTGTAAAATGTTTCTTGCAGTTATTAAATATTTCTTCGAATGTTTCTTGCAGTTGCCAAATATTTCTTCAAATAGTTCTTGCAGTTGTCACATATTTCATCAAATGACTAATCCGGTTGCCAATATTTCTTGCAGCTGTCAAAAACATCTTTAAATATTTCTTTTAAATATTTCTTGCAGTTTTCCAAACTTTTCATTAAATATTTTTTCCTGTTGTCAAGTACTTCAAATAATTCTTGCAGCTGTCAAAAATTTCTTCCAGTTGTCAAACATTTCTCGTAATTGCCAAATATTTCTTCAAATATTTCTTCTAGTTGCAAAACATTTTTTCAAATATTTCTTCTAGTCGCTAAACATTTCTTCAAATATTTCTTCTAGTCACCAAACGTTCCTTCAAATATTTGTTCCAGTTGCCAAATATTTCTTCTAGTTGTCAAACATTTCTTAAAATATTTCTTCTAGTCGCCAAACATTTCTTCAAATATTTCTTCTAGTCACCAAACGTTCCTTCAAATATTTGTTCAAGGCATGTATACACTGCTGAGACAGCTAAGACTACGCTGGCTTGGCCATATCCGCCGCATGAAAGATGGTCGCATCCCGAAAGATATCTTCTACGGACAACTCGCAGATGGCTAAAGAACGGATGGATGACTGCAGCTGAGATTCAAAGATGTGTGCAAGACAGACATTAGGGCACTGGACATAAATCCAGCAACGTGGGAGCATGAAGCTGCCGATCGCACCAAGTGGCGATGCTATCTACGGCGCCACTTTAGACTGAGCGAAAAGAAACTAACACAACAAGCAAAAGAGAGGAGAAAACGTCGAAAGAAACACCAGGAAAATAAGCAGCTTAGGGCTGTCACCTCAGGGGCGCATTCCCATTGTCAGTTACGACTGAAGGGGCTATAATAAAGTACAAAAGATAAAATTAAAAATACCGTGCAGGTAACGCTTCACTTGCGTAGCCCACCACTATGCTAAATAGGCCAGGTGCAGTGATTGGCAAGAATTGAGCGATCTTTATAATTGTGAGTACACAACTATAAAAGAAGCTCACCGAATACTTCAATAACCTTAAACACGATTTTGAGTTTGTTTGATGATTGGAAGAAATGTCTGGGTACAGTTTGACGATAGGAAGAGAGATTTGATACAATATTTTATTAATGGATGTAATGTTTGGGTAACGTTTGGTGACAGAATGTAGCACATGGAGAAAAGTTAGACTGATAGAGAAAACGTGTCAAGAAATATTTGTTAAACTCAGAACATAATTTTGAGAAATATATGAAAATGGAAGAAATATTCGACAAAAATATGTGGCAGCTATAAGGAATATTTAAAGAAATATTTGGCAGCTAGAAGAAATAGTTGAAGAAATGTTTGGTAGCTACAAGAAATATTTGAAGAAATATTTTGCAACGAGAAGAAGTATTTGAAGAAATATTTGGCAACTAGAAGAAATATATAAGAAATAATTGGCAACTAGAAAAAATATCTGATGAAATATTTGGCAACTGGAACAAATATTTGAAGGAACGTTTGGTGACTAGAAGAAATATTTGAAGAAATGTTTGGCGACTAGAAGAAATATTTTAAGAAATGTTTGACAACTAGAAGAAATATTTGGCAACTGGAACAAATATTTGACGGAACGTTTGGTGACTAGAAGAAATATTTGAAGAAATGTTTAACGACTAGACGAAATATTTGAAAAAATGTTTTGCAACTAGAAGAAATATTTGAAGAAATATTTGGCAATTACGAGAAATGCTTGACAACTGGAAGAAATTTTTGACAGCTGCAAGAATTATTTGAAGTACTTGACAACAGGAAAAACTATTTAATGAAAAGTTTGGAAAACTGCAAGAAATATTTAAAAGAAATATTTAAAGATGTATTTGACAGCTGCAAGAAATATTGGCAACCGGATTAGTCATTTGATGAAATATGTGACAACTGCAAGAACTATTTGAAGAAATATTTGAAGAAATATTTGGCAACTGCAAGAAACATTCGAAGAAATATTTAATAACTGCAAGAAACATTTTACAATAAATATTTTAAGAAATTTTTGATAAGTGAAAGAAATATTTGAAGAAATATTTGGCAACTGCAAGAACGAGTTGGATAAATATTTAAACCAAATATTTGAAAACTGGAAGAAACATTTGAAGAAATATTTGACAACTATAAGAAACATATGAAGAAATATTTAAAGAAATATCTGAAGAAATCTTTGTCAACTGGAAAAAAAACATTTGAAGAAATATTTGTCAACTGGAAGAAACTTTTGAAGAAATATTTGACAACTGGCAAAAAACATTTAAAGAAATATTTGACAGTTGGAAGAAACGTTTGAAGAAATATTTGACAACTGGAAAAAAACATTTAAAACAATATTTGACAACTAGAGAAAAGCATTTGAAGAAATATTTGACAACTAGAAAAAAAATTTGAAGACATATTTGACAACTAGAAAAAAAACATTTAAAGAAATATTTGACAACTGGAAGAAACATTTGAAGAAATATTTAAAGAAATATCTGAAGAAATCGTTGTCAACTGAAAAAAAAATTTGAAGAATTATTTGTCAACTGGAAGAACCATTTGAAGAATCATTTAAAGAAATATCTGAAGAAATCGTTGTCAGCTGAACAAAAACATTTGAAGAAATATTTGTCAACTGGAAGAAACGTTTGAAGAAATATTTGACAACTGGAAGAAACATTTGAAGAAATATTTAAAGAAATATCTGAAGAAATCGTTGTTAACTAGAAAAAAAAAACATTTGAAGAAATATTTGACAACTGGAAGAAACATTTGAAGAAATATTTAAAGAAATATCTGAAGAAATCGTTGTCAACTGGAAAAAACATTTGAAGAAATATTTGTCAACTGGATGAAACGTTTGAAGAAATATTTGACAACTGGAAAAAAAACATTTGAAGAAATATTTGACAACTAGAAAAAAGCATTTGAAGAAATATTTGACAACTGGGAAAAAAACATTTGAAGAAATATTTGACAACTAGAAAAAAGCATTTGAAGAAATATTTGACAACTAGAAAAAAACATTTGAAGAAATATTTGACAATTGACGAATTCACTGCCTTTGTCCGTTTGAAAATGTATCGGTTTGCGACTGTTAAAAATTCTCTTCACCGCTTCTACTAAGGCTTTCCCAGTTTTTGTTTTTAGAAGAACCGCCACCGCAAATTTACTAAACACATCGATACACGTCACTAGATAGCAAAATCCATCGTTGAATTTTCTTAAACTTCGCAGGTCTATTAGGTCAGCCTGGAACTGTTGATCGATACCACCCGCGACGGTTGCGCGTCTTTTAAATTTTCTACGCACCGGTTTGTGTAAGGTGTACGTATCCTGATGGCTTAACCAGTCTTCGATTTTTTACGAGTACGTTTCGAACTACGCTGCAGGGCACCAGCGCCTCCATAGGACCCGCGAAAATAGGAAAAGACAACACTGGCTTTGAAGAAATCATGGGAAAGCAGGGAGTAGGTAAGATGAACGAGAATGGGGAACTATTAGCAAACTTCTGTGCTTCAAATCAACTAGCTATAGGAGGAAGCATATTTCCACACAAAAGAATACATAAAGCAACATGGATATCACCAGACCACAGAACTGAGAATCAGATTTATCACATATGCATAAGTAAGAAGTTTAGGTCATCATTGCTCGACGTGAAAGTATGTAGAGGAGCAGATGTTGTATCAGACCACCATCTTCTGTTGGCTAAAACAAAATTAAAACTCAAGAAATTCTCAACAGCATATAGCTATAGACAACAGTATAATGTGGGATATCTAAGAAATCAGGAAATAAGAGAAAAAATTTCAATCACAGTATCCAACAAATACCAGGTACTCCAACAGCTGGAAGATGAAACAGATACGGAAGACCACTGGCAACAAGTAAATAATATATGGAACGAGGCATGTGAAGAAGTACTGAGAAAAAGAGAACATCAGCACAAAGCATGGATAACAACATAAACCATTAGTAAGATAGAAGACAGGAAAAACAAGAAACCAGATTTTCTAGATAGGTTCGTCGATAGATCCAATTTCCAGCTATGCGAGATGGATACCGACAGCCTATATTTAGCGCTGATGACAACCGACCTAGCCGAAGCAGTTCGACCCTCTATGCTAACGGAATTTTATAAAGTATACGATCAATGGTTCCCCTCCGAAGTCTGCCCCGACCATCGATCCGAGTTTATTACTAGTGAGGGTAAAACGCGAATCGTTTGTCAGAAATGCCAGGATAGGAAATTATACGAGAAGAGAACCCCTGGGTTGTTTAAACTAGAATACGAAGGTAGGGGGATGGTATCCCTATGTAGTAAAACTTACCACTGTTTCGGGGAGCACGATAAGACTAGCACGAAAGGACTCACCAAACAACACAACACCTTAGACAAACACACTTTTTTGGAGGTTCTCACTACACAACAAGTGCAGGGCGGGACAAATGTGGGATTTAAACCGCATGTTGCGTCTGTCTATACATACACCAAACACAAAAATTACCTGTCATATTTTTACATAAAAAGAATAGTTGACTCCGACAATGTCACCACTTCACCTCTTTCCATCTAAAAATATCTCTCTTCCATTATGTGAACTGTTCGTATAATGTTTTTCTTAGATTTCCTCAGTGAGAACCGACCTGTGTACTGTGTGAGGTGTGTGGAGGAGCAGCCCAATCAGGACGCCCACTCCTGCCTGACAACAACCCTCGATGATCTGATAAATATACATCTAGAAGAGGTCCTCCTCTCGCGTGAGGATCTCGTCCGCCTTACCCTAGACGTCGTAAGGAGAACCCTTATACGTTATATTCATCGTCGAGTTGGACAACAACAATGTCAACCAGACTAACCTCGCCGGCTGACCACCTCTACACCCCCCTCCCTTTATTATATAAATAAAAATAGATAAATTAATAAAATTTGTCTCACTTCGTGTACATTTGTATTCTCTTTTACATGGCTTCTTTTCTCTCAACCCTATACTCTCATCAATACCTACACGCAAACACCAGACAAACACATTTTTTGGAGGTTCTCACTACACAACAAATGCAGGGCGGGACAAATGTGGGATTTAAACCACATGGTGCGTCTGTCTCTACATACACCTAACACAGAAATTCCCTGTCATATTTTTACATAAAAAGAATAGTTGACTCCGACAATGTCACCACTTCACCTCTTTCCATCTAATTTCATCTGCAGTGATAATAAAAATTTATATAAACACTTATTACGCCTCTGTTTGGTTTAGCTGTCGTTTATATATATATATATATATATATATATATATATATATATATATATATATATATATATATATATATATATATATATATATATATATATATATATATATATATATATCTGTGTGTGAATCTGTGTGTTTATACAATGTCTTAGGGAGCCGCGCTGATGTAATGGCTTCGGCGTTGTACTGGCGACCAGGTGTTCATGGTTCAAACCCGGGCGTCGGCGTTTGAAGAAATGTTTACGGCCGGAAATTTGACTGAATAGCCTGAACGGCTCCTGTGATAAACCCTCTGTGGATGGGAAGGAGCGAAGCTCCTGCCCGGGTTGGAAGGAAAGTCCTCAGGTTCCCCAGCCTCGCAATGACATGTCATTGGGCCGAAGGGCTGAAAGCCCAAGTGCCGCTGGTTAAGAAAAAAAAAATACATTGTCTTACTCCGGCGCCCCGCTACACCCCAACCCACACATGAGTCATCACCCCGCCAGCCAAAGTCAATAACCCCCGCACTCTCCATTAAAAAAAACCCACCGACCAGCTCACGACAATAATTATCTACACCTACCATTATCTCCCCTGACCGACCTAAGCGAACTTATCAATTTTTTAATATTTTCCTCTTTATCTCAAGAGTGTAGGATTTTATCAAGTTTGTGACGTCATTTTTTCCTCTTTATTCTATAGAGTGCAAGAGAAATGGGGGGTCGAAACCTCCCTATACTACTACTGAGGTAGAGAAATATACAGGGAATATTGCAAGATATTTTCAAAAGGAAATAAAAGGTTCAGGCCTCTACAGTTAAATAAACAATAATCGATTCCAATGTTTAATTTCTAACCGTATGGAGAGAAAAGAAAGTTTTTCAATTGCTAGCGGCAAGACAAAATGACTGTTATAGTAGTTTATAAACATTTTCTATCGTTAATGATGCAATTCTAAGTTAGGCAAAACTTTATTTTAAAGTTAAAATCACGATGCCAGAAAGTCTCTTATACCTAATATATGGTGGAGAAATCTTAGAGCAGGGGTCGGGAAAAGGTAGATCCCGGTCTGCCGGTAGATAATAGGGGTGGATTCGATAGATCTCTAAGTAACGGAGAGGGAGAAAGAAAGAATTTTAAAGCTAGAGAAATTTCGAACTAACCCTCTCAAACCCAGCATTTAAAAACACAATCCCCCCCTCCCCCAGGATTAAAGGTAATTTTTCCGTGTTCTCAGTGAAAACTCAAAAGGTAAAACTTAGAAAAAATGCCTTTTATTTGTAAACTGCATGAGATAGGACAGCGGTCTTTACTTTGAAGTTAATCGAACCTTCCGTAACATATCGTTTAGTTTGAATGTTCCCGCGCTCTGTTGATGGAACTTCAGAAAACGAATCATCCGTCACAGATAAAGATTACATAAAGTCTGCATTTATTCCTAATTCAAAATACTCTGAAACTGAAAACAGAAATGATTTTGTCAATGTATATCTTTAGAAAGCTTATTATTTATAAAGTAGTTTCTCACATATCCTGGGTTGACTACTGTAGTCTCACAGCAAAGCAAGGACACTCCTAACACTTTACCGATAACTGCTTCAACTTTTTTTTTGTGGAGAATTTCCAAAACTATTAACAATATTTAGACGAATGTTAAGTCTTGGCCATCTTCATATTTGACGTACAACAATCGTATTCACCTTCAAACATCGTAGGTCATAGTTATGAAATGTGAATTTACAAAACACGTAAAATCATCATCATCATCATCATCATCACTGCCCTTTTTGCTCTAACTTGGTCATGGAGCCACCACTGCCCCTGGTCACTTCGTAGGAAGCTTGCACCAAACATTCACGTGATCTTGCAGTCATGGTTTTTGTTGCAATTTGTATTTGATGATGAGATTACCAATCTCGTGCACAATCTCATGTTAGTAGCCGTGTACGACATATCTGAAGCAGCGGTCGTCTTAATTGTCCATCATCAGAGACCCGCGGGAAACTAATCAGGACAACACTTAGAATATTGTTTTTTTTTTTTAAATTGCTCCAAATGAGATAACAAGCAAGGGAACAAAAAGAATTACAACATTCATGTCTCAGAAAACTGAACAAATTAACTTCTCCCTTTTTTCACTTATTTATTTATTTTTTCTTCCTTGAAGTTCATAATTTTTAAGGACTACGCTTCAAAAATTGTTTTTCTCCAGTCATTTCTGTTTCTTACGCTTTGTCTCACAATTATTTTCATTAACGTGCTTATTGATTATTTCTGTGCTATCTTCGTTCCTTTCATCTTTTCTGCATTAATGCCTTTCTCCTTCAGCCAGATCTTAATCGTTCTAAATGATGCGAGAATTGATCTAGGAATTAAGAGAATAATAGTAAGAGTTTAAACTGGAGCTGATAACAAGAACCAAACAAGTGCCGGTGGAACAAGAGATGAGAAGAAGACGCTGGCGATGAATAGGACACACATTGAGGAAACCTGTTGATAGCATTACAAGGCAGTTCTTGTTCTGTAATCCCTAGGATAAGAGAAATAGTGGGAAACCAAAGAACACATGGTGGCGAGAACTGGGGGACAGTCATGAAGGAAATAAAGAAGATATAGAGACACCTTGAGCTGATAGCACGTGACAGGAAGACTTGGCAAACATTTGTTGAAGGTCCATTCTCCTCGGGGAGCTGATGGTGATGATTATGATTATATACCACCAACAATATCAAAATAGTAATAATAATAATATGGATGTCGATGTTGCACCAGTTATTACTATCGATAACTATGAATTGGCAGGGTGCAAACACAATACCTGAGGTCTACCATCAATGACAAACTCTCTTTGAACACATACATTTACAGCCGCATTGGTAAAGCTACAGCCATCATGCCCGCCTCACAACGTGTGTTTGGGGAACTCTAACTCACAACTAAGATCAAAGCTGCGGTATATAATGCCTGCATCACAAGCACGCTTATATATGGCAGCGAGAGATGGACAACCTATGTTAAGCAAGAAAGGAGGCTCAGATACCTTCCATCTAAGGTGTATACGCCACATCCTTGGTTTGTCGTGGAAGGACAAAGTGACAAATGTCGAGGTGCTGTCACGTACTGACCTTCAAAGCATGTATTCACACTCTGCTTAGACAGCGCAGACTGCGATGGTTTGGCCATGTCAGCCGTGTGGAAAACGGTCGCATCCCCGAAGATATTTTCTATGCACAACTGGCACAAAGCAAAACAAACAAACAAACAAACAAACACCCGGGCGACCGCAGCTGAGGTTCAAAAATGTGGGCAAGAGAGACATGGAGACACTGGATATAAATCCAGCAACCTGGGAGGATGAAGCTGCCGATCGAACCATGCGGCGATGCTCCTTACGGCGCCACCTCAGACTGAGCGAAAAGAAGCTCTCACAACAAGAAGGTGAGAATAATGTACCCGTTGAATTTAACACCAGGGGAAAAAGCAGCTTTGTGCTATCACCTCACGGGCGCATTCCCATAGTCAGTTGTGACTGAAGGAGGCTAATAATAATAATAATGATAATACAAAATATAAAGGGTTGTATTGCAATATACTTACTTACTTAGTCGTTCCTCTTCTACCGTGACGAGCAGAGATTTGGAAGAGACAGCACCATACTATCCTTTCGGCTTGTCGTACAGATAGGTTGTGAGTAATTTTTCTGCCCGTCTGAGTAGAGTGGATGATGATAGATAGATACGTGAGAAAAAAAAGGTGTGAGAAATAGATTTCACAGGTGATAGTTTAAGGAACAAAATATGTCTATGGAATGAGTAAGTTTCTCTATTCCAGCCTATCTATACGACTATAATTTAGTACAAGACAACCTTGCCCTCCGCATACATATAAATATAAGTAACTACACACTCACGCAGCTATGTGACAACAAGACACACAAACGTGAAAAACTACGGTTAATTCGGGTATGGGTCTGACCAACACACAAAGGTAAGTTTTCTTTGTTGTTTATTATCATTAAACTTGACAACACCAAATAACTAAAGAAAGATCAAATGGAAAAAAAAAACAGATTTACATATATATGAAATATCAGAATAAATGTGCCCTCCCCCTATTGAGAAAAGAACCCAAAAAGTTAATAACACCAAAGGTCAAAGGTTAGCACTATGTTACATAGTAGACAGTAAAGAAAACAAGTTCCTACTAAATGCTGCCCAGTAAAGTAAACAAGTTTAAGCAAAATCCAATGTTGGTAAAGTTTCTGTAACAAAGAAAAATATTCACTCTCTCTCTGTCATACAGTGGCCACTCAATCACGCTTACCTACTCTTGGTGATATCCCTTGGAAATACAATTATCCTGAATGAAACAGTGCCAGGTTGAATTCCCAAATTGGCCCCAGTCCATCCTCTAACAAATAATAACTAGTGAGGTGAACGCCCAATCGGGTGTTTAAATTTTCCCTTGATGAACAAAATGTCACTGCGAATAGTTAGTGTAGCAAAACGTGCTCTTGAGGTTTACAGTTAAAAAAGAGGAAAATACTTCCAGTATTGGGAAACATCTGGTTGCTAAAAATGTTACAAATGATGATGATGATAATCCTATCGGCTGACTCTATGGGAGAGAGCCGATTCTGAAACAGGGTAACTTTCTGGATAAATCCGCTTGAATACGACTGTCAGAAGTCGGGAGTATAAGTGTTATTTTGTATACCCCAGTGGGCTGGTAAAAATTGGAAAAATATCTGGGTATGGTAAGTCCAGTTAAATTCACAAGTTAAAACGTTTCTCATGTATCGTTGGCAAATACTTTCTCACAAATGAAATTAGTGACGCACAAGCCAAGAAAAAGACAACATTAACCAATCAGTAAATGAAGAAAAGACCGCTGGACGCCCTTGATCAGGTCTGCTAGGAATATATAAGAAACATTAATGGAAAAATGCTACTATTCTATATAGCTACATATATGCACAAAGACGGGGACAAGGCAATCTCTTATCCACTCCGTCAGTCCTGATTAAATTTAAAAAGCATACGGTGTCTTTAGCCTACCCTACGCTGAGTTTTCTAGGTCGGATAGAGGTAGGCAACTCTCCCCCTTTTGCTCGCACTTAACGATCAGCGTACAATGTCAATTATTATTTAATGATCTATATGCGCACTTACACAAAGTATCGCCTGTCTTTAATAGCTATTAAATTGTCGGCGTCTGATAATTTAGTCGAATGATATTAAATAATAGGCACTTATAATAAATACGCACAATGAAATAAAACGTGAATTCTTTTCTGTCACTATCAGTCGTTCATAGCATATACATCAGTCAACTAAAACCGTCTCTTCTTGTGTGAGAAAGCGTTTGGTGAAAATTAATATTATAACTATACATCTGGTATGAAATAGCTACGCGTTATTTATTTCACTAGTTCTAATAGCTAGAAAATCTAAGTGAATTATGATGTTAAATTAACACTTTTAATCGCGTAAACACTAATTTCTATTACCAGAAAATCAGAATGAAAATCCCCACGAATGCTATTAACACATCTTCCACAATGGTTCTACAACTACGTGCTTAGATTATCCAAAAATTCTGAGTGACAATTGATAGCAGGTTTAAGAAAACACAGTTTATATCTCGCTATATTTCTCTGATCTATAGATGATGTTAATTTTCACACTATTGTGTGTACCGGAGAACAGAAAAAGAGATCCCAGATAACAGCTTACGGCCACTCGGTCGGGCGTTGCTAATCGACATCAGAAGAATTCTCACGTCTAACGGGTCTCTCGAAGATTTTGCTCGAGAGTCTACTTCAAAGCGTACTCGGGGAAAGATTTTGCCCGTGAGTCTACTTCAAAAGATGTTGTGTTTTTCATGTGCGGTCTGTCAGGTATCATATGATTGACAGATAACCTCGCGTGATAAGACTCGATAAACAAACCTTGATTCGCTACCTGTTATGACTGGCAGGTCACGAAAGTTTGTAAACATTTTGTTAGCTCAAGTTCGAAGAAAAGAGGCGTGGATGAAAATTAAGCTTGTGTGAGTAAGACAGGCAGAAAAATGCATGGTTTTGCTAGCAAATCATAGAACGCTAGAAGGTCACAAAAGGCTGTCAGGTTACTGTAGGCTCTATTTCCATTATACGTCACACGGCTGTTTTCTTCCTGGCCTGGTTCCATTCTAGTCCTCGGTTCTTCAAATATTGTCTAATGTCCTCCCAGCGGACTCTGGGTTGTCCTGGAGGTCTGGATCCCTGGCTCTTAGCCTCCCATACCTGCAGTGTCAAAGAACAAGGTGCTAGCAGCAAAACAGAAGTCCTGGGAAGAATTTGGAGAAAAGCTAGAAAACGATGCTCAATAAAACCAGAAATTGTTCTACAAGACCCCAAAGAACACGAGGAAGAAAAAACAGTACCCTCTTAAATGTATAAAGGACAAGCAAGGTAAATTGCTTACTGCCCCAAAGGAAGAAATGGAGAGAGGGATAGAATATTTTATTCAGAACTCCTTGATGGTGGGCAAGATCAAGCATCAGAAATGATAACCTCTAGTGCAGAAGAGGAAACCAATGAGGGTGAAGATGGCATAAAGATGGAAGAACTGAAGGCAACACTGGAGAAAATCAAGATGGGCAAAGCAGCAGGGCATGATGGTATAACACTAGAAATGGTTACGTACATGGGCGCAGCAAGCGACCTATTACTCTTGAAGGTTCTACAGGCAGCGTGGTACAATAAGACAATACCAAAGGATTGGGAGATTGCCATCATAACACCAGTTTTCAAAAGGGGTGACAACCAACAATGTGGAAACCATAGAGGCATATCCCTTCTCAATGTTCCTGGTAAAATCTACTCTAGAATCCTAGAGCAGAGACTCAGACGCCTAGCTGAGCCACAAATGAATGATGTCCTGAGGGGCTTCCGAGCAAAGCGAAGTACTCAAGACCTAATCTTCACACTCAGACAGCTGAGTGGGACCCAAAGATGCAGCAATAGTGAATGCAGTCAGCGACACATAGCTTGACTGCTTGCATCAGGACCAGCGAATCAGAGCTGACCAAGACCGTACTCCACCTCCACGTGGTGGTCCTGGAAACAGTCTGCAGCAGTGCAGTCTGGCTGAGCGAGTACGGATCGCAATGGGAAGGCAAAACCGGTCCTAAAAAATGCCGTGCAGAAGTCGGATGTGTCGACCGAAAGGTGCAGATATCACAGCTTAGGCGTAAACAGACACAACGCAACCACCGTCCTTTTCAGGACGAACGAGGAAGAAGAAGAAGACAGCTGAGTGAAAAGGCTCTTGAGTATAAGAGTGAGATACATCTTTGTTTCTTGGATCTGGAAAGGACGTTTGACAAGGTCCCCTGGAGCAAACGTTGGGACTGTGTGGCAAGGAAGAACATCCCAGCAGCTCTGTTTCATGCTATACAGAACTTCTGCAAGTCTTGCAGAAATTATATGAGGACGGCAAAACTATAAGTCAGAAGCGTTCAGGAACACCTGCCATCAATGGTACCTATACCTTATAGCGGTATGGCAGCTTGTGTACCCTGACAATCCCCAGAGCTATGCCAGTAGGAGTTTTACTCCTGGTAGGTTCAACCAAGCTGGACTGGTCTGCGTGGGTACAGGTCAGACAAAAGCTGGTACCCTGGTCCACCATGTTGGCGGTTTTAGCACAGGGCCGACACCCCTGTCTATGTAAAAAATCGCACATGTTACGGAAACGGCAATAAATGAAAAAACTTTGATGCGGGACGGACATCCGGAGTCTCAGGCTCGTATGACTGACAGTGGTGAAAGCCGAAAGGAAGCCACTGGCATGAAAACGGATGCCCAGACCGCAAAACACGAAACCAGAATTGGTTTTTGGAATGTCAGAACTATGAATGAGGCAGGAAAGCTGAGACAGATCACAGCAGAGATGAGGAATTAACAACTACATATCCTGGGAATAAGCGAGAGCAGATGGACAGGGATGGGGAGAATAAAAACAACTACAGGGGAAACAGTACTTTATTCTGGAAGAGAGGATGGTCAGCACAAAGAAGGTGTAGCCATTATCCCGAAGAAAGGAATGGAAAGGTCTTTACTGGAATGGAAACCCATTAACAACAGAGTAATAAGAGCAAGACTGAGAGGGAGATACACCAACACCACAATTACACAATGCTATGCACCAACAAACGACAGTGATGAAGAGATCAAGGACTATCAACAGGTACAAAAGGAAATGGAAACTGTACCCAGGTACGATCTTATTATAGTAATGGGAGACCTAAATGCGAAAGTTGGAACACACAATAATTATAACGAAAGAGTAATGGGGAAATGCGGCAGTGGAACAGTAAATGAGAATGGGGACAAATTAATAAGCTTCTGCAGTATTAACAACCTGGTCATTGGAAGAACACTTTTTCAACACAAAGAAGTGCACAAGTTAACATAAGATTCACCACACGGACGAGACAAAAACCAGATAGATCACATAATTATCAATGGCAGATGGAGACATGCACTACAAGACGTGAAAGTAAGAAGAGGCGCAGATGTGGGAAGTGATCATCACCTAGTAGTAGCAAGAATGAAGGTGAAACTCAGAGCTGCTGGACCAGTTGCAGTCAAACAGAAAAGATATAACATCACGAAACTTAAGGATCCCCTCACCAGAAAAGCGTTCATGGTCAACGTAAAGAGACGATATATGATTACCAAAAGCCAGGAAAGAACAGAGACTGACGATGTCGACCAGAAATTCAACACCATCTCAACAATATACAAAGAAAGCAGCAAGCCATGCTTGGGATTCCAGGAAAGAAAGAGCCAAGACTGGATAACACCATAAACGCTAAACACCATAGCGAACAGAAAGGAAATGAAAAGAAAGAAAACAGAAGCTAAGTCTCCAAGGTTAAAGGCAATATATAGTGAACAGTACAGTCAGCTGGACAAGGAAGTAAAACGTCAAACCGGTGCTAACAAAAAGACATTTCTGGATGACCTTGCAAGACAGGCAGAAGAGGCAGCACTGAGAAATGAACAAAGCACAGTTTATAAAATAACTAAAGCTATCAGTGGAAAACGAGGAGCAAACAACATAACGTTAGTAAGAGACAAGCAAGGAAATCTCATCACCACAGCACAGGGGCAGGAAACAAGATGGGCAGAGCACTTCAGAGAAACACTGAATAAGGAACCACCAGAGACTCAGCTGAATGTTCCTGAGGCTGAAAGTGAATTAGACGTAAATACAGACATTCCACGAACAAAAGAAATCATCACTGCTATCAAAGGGCTAAAAAATGGAAAAGCACCTGGTCACGACAATCTAAATGCTGAGCTATTCAAGACAGACCCTGAACTAGCAGCAGAACTATTAGAACCACTATTTGCACAAGTTTGGGAAACTGAGACAACACCAACAGAGTGGAGTAAAGGAATAATTGTCAAATTGCCCAAGAAGGGCGACCTTGCAGACTGCAACAACTGGAGAGGCATTACCCTCCTCTCAGTTCCCAGCAAAATACTAGGCAGGATAATCATCCAGAGAATTTCAAAAGCAGTTGACAATGAACTGAGGAAAGAACAAGCGGGCTTCAGAAAGAACAGAAGATGTGCAGATCATATATTTACCCTCAGGAACATTATAGAGCAGTGCTCAGAATGGCAGAGACAGCTGTACATTAACTTTGTTGGTTTTGAAAAGGCTTTCGACAGCATACACAGGGACAGCCTATGGAAAATTCTGAGGGCTTATGGAAATCCCAGCCGCATTGTTTCCATCATAAACAGCCTCTATTCTAACTTTACGTGCAGTGTTGGATCGAGTAATGTAACTTTCGAAGTGAAAACAGGAGTTCGACAGGGATGCCCCTTATCAACAACATTATTTTTGACAGTCATAGATTGGGTGATGCGCCAGACAACAGAAGGCAGTCCAAGAGGAATAAGATGGACAACGTTTTCTACACTGGAAGATCTGGAATATGCAGATGACATTGCACTACTCGCACATTCACATCAACACATTCAAGACAACTGTCGTGAGAAATTCTAATCCACATATATAAATTATCAGGTAAATGTAAAGCCTAACACATAAATTCAATAAAAGGAAAGAAGAATGGTAAAGAACAGTGCTGTCACAATGACTGTACTCGAAATTCCCCTTGTTTTCTCCTTCGTCTGCAAATTGTAACGTTTCACGTTGATAGTAAAAGCCTTCTGCAGCATACACGCGTTTCCCCAACACAATAAAATGTGTACTCCATTTCTAAGAAAAACCTTGAGATACGCAAGATGACCTAGATTTAAAATTCCATTCATGTCATTTTATACACTACGTTACCAAAAAACGAAAGACAGATGGACTAAAGATAGAAAGAAAGGGAGAGGCTGAAAGCCGGAACGCATGCAACACTAAACACGCGTCTCGCGATACACAATTACTACCATCACGCGTGTAAGGCCACAAGCACTAGCTTTTTTCAAATCGACAGTGAAAAAAAACACTACACACACGAGAGTTGGTTTTTAAAAACTCACAAAACGCTTATTAGGAAACATGACATTATACTGGTTTACGTTTGAAAACATTACAGTACCCAGACACCACATCGTATTCGAAGTAAACAGGAGGTAGAAGAAAATGCATATTTTGAACGCAGCCACTTAGCTCCTTTAAATTTGTATATTTGGGTTCCTTAGGACTTGCTGACAAAGAATATGTTAAACGTTACGCAAATAGTCTAGGAATTACCAAATTATAGCCAAAAGAAATAGTGAGGGATGTCAGACAACACCCAAATCAGAATCGCTCAGTGGCAGATTTTCACCCCACCATTGTACGGGAAATGGGTCTCCATGTTAAATCCGATTTGATTGGAGCGCAAGAAATGTAAGGCTAAACACGATTAGTCGGGCTATAAATACTATCTTTTGTTGTCAGGGGAAACGGGAGTAGGAGTACTTTTTTTCAAACGATTGGGTAAACATGGCACGATTGGTTAGACCCGCGAATATAGTCAATCAGAGGCGTCAGGTCACCACCACATGTTCAAATAAACTTACTACAGAACCAGTGCGTTGAGCACCAGTGCATATTTTTCTAAATAAAAGCCTGGGACATCGGCAGATCGAAGTTGTGCTATATTCATTGCCATTCAACGTAACTGTGTATTATTCCATGAATTGTGGTAAGCTTGATATATTCAATATCTTTTTAATGAAAATTGAATGTAAATTGATAATTTATGTCTGTATATATGTGTGGTTCAGTAGCGAACATGAGGTAAAGCCTATATAGTGCTCCAACCTGAACAGAAGGTGTCGGAGGAAAGTAAAACTGCATGGAATTGCCAAACAGTACACTGACACCTATATTATTGACTAGAAAGAAATAATGCTGGAATTGCAGAGGCGTAGTAACCATTAGGGAGGAATATACTGGTGTAAATTATTTCAGATGAAGCTGACAGTT
The DNA here is from genome assembly GCA_024509875.1 of Oreohelix idahoensis. Lineage (NCBI taxonomy): Eukaryota > Metazoa > Mollusca > Gastropoda > Stylommatophora > Oreohelicidae > Oreohelix > Oreohelix idahoensis. Next base: position 52,010 of record JAMPIV010005240.1, on the reverse strand, counting down.
GGCCTACCGCTCTGAACTCAGTGTTTGTTATGTATTGTGTTCAGTCTGTAAATGGATTATAAACTAGTTATGAAGTAGGAGGTACAACCTTCTTGTTTCAGGGACCGTGGTCCTAAAGCTATTGAGCAGCACCTGGTCTGAGCTTTGCTGAACCTAGAGGCTGACAGCATACTCCTGGGTCCAGATAGTGACCAGTGAGGTGTCTCCAGAACACAGGGAGGCTATCGAGCAGAGGAGTCTTATCCTGCCGCCATCACGAAAGATAAGCCTATGTGGCCAGTGGAGCTCAACATTATCCCCCCCCCCCCTCAAAATCTGACTTTATAATAAACCAGAGGGAAAATACAGTGTTTAAATTGATAGGAACTGTGAACTTTTCCCCATACCATTTAATAGATAAACTAACACTTGAAGTCATGATGGCAAATAACAACATAGCTTGAAAGAACAAAACCAGTATTACCTCATATTACTACTATACAACTGACACACATAGGATAATATTAATAAAATATGTCACTACAAGGTTCTTATTGATAAATTCTGTACATATAAATTGTAATTACAACTGATTGTGATTCCTGATTCACTTTGTAGTTGAATCAGGACATATATATTAATGAAAGTGCTTAATACATATTGATATTTGAAAATTTACCAGTGACTCATTTAAGATAGTCTTATAGAATGGTACATGTGTGTGAGTGTCACAGTGTTGTCAAGTGTGGTGGAATAAATTAAATTGTTTATCTGTCTGTTGTTGTTGTGACTTACACTTCATCATATACATACATTAGACATTTAACGTAGTCATCACAATATTCCAGAATAATTCTGACTGAGGCATAATGTGGTAGCAAGTAAGGTTATCTGTAAAACACTACACCTATTAGATACAGATACCTTCACCGCTGATCTCAGTCAGTACACTAAGTCCCCTATAAAAATTTATAACATCCCACTTTACCACAACAACACCGATAGACTGAATAAGTATGGCCAGCAGGTTGGCCTGAACATCAATTTGAAGAAGACAGAAAGCATGACACTAAATGTGGGCGATCCTGAGCCATTAACAGTAAGGAATCAGAAGTTAGAACAGACAGACACATTTACTTACCTAGGATGCATAGTAACACCTGACGGCGGAACAAGCAAGGACATTAACAACAGAATGAATAAAGCGAGAACAGCCTTTGCTGTTCTCAACAACATTTGGAAGTCTTCCCAGTACAGCACAAACACCAAATTAAGACTGTATGAGAGCTGTGTACTTTCTGTGCTTCTCTATGGTGCGGAATTTTGGAGAGTAACAGAGAAGAAATGTCGAAACTGTCCTCCTTCCACACAATCTGCCTAAGGAAAATTCTCCGAATCTTTTGGCCAAACACCATCAGCAACCAAGAACTACTTATTCGGAGTAACCAGGAGGACATGCACACCATCATAGCTGGCAGACGCTGGGGTTGGGTTGGCCATGTCCTCAGAAGGGACCCTGATACCATCACAACAACAGCTATGCTATGGACCCCCGAGGGAAAGCGAAAGAGAGGCCGACCAAAAACAACTTGGCGGAGAACTGTGGTAGCTGAGATGCAAAGAATGAACCACAGTTAGGGGCACTGTACGAAGGATGGTCGCCGACTGAGCAAAGTGGAATCAATTTGTTGCTGCCCTACAAGACGCCACCAGGCGTGATGGTCGCTGACTGTTTTGACGGTTGGTGGTTATGGATCAAAGAAGAAGAGTTCAGGAACACCACTGGTGTAAGACAAGGTGATATACTGTCACCTTATCTTTTCAAACTCCTCACGGACGATGTCATCAAGGCATGTGGGGAGTGGACAATTATTCAGTGGGGTACTGGAAGATGAGACAGGTCTATATTTCAGAGCTGGCATTTGCTGGTGGTATTGCCCTGATTGCTAAATCAGAGGCATATCTTCAATCCAACCTGCAAGTCTGGAAGGAAGAGCTGGAGAAGAGAGGGATGGTCATTAGCAGCTCTAAAACAAAAACCATGGTGATATCACGAGAGGAAAAAAGGCATCAGATTAAGCTGGGAGAACAGGTCCTGGAGCAGGTCAACCACTTTAAATATCTCGGAGTTGTCAAAGACCGCAAGGGAGGCATCAAAGAAGAGTTGGCTACCCAAAAAGCAGCAGCTGGAAGACTTTTTCAGGCCATAAATCAAGGATTCCTCAGCAAAAGGGAAGTTGTCAAGAAGACAAAAATGACTGTATACCTCTCCACCTATATCCCAGTCTTGACGTATGGATGTGAGTCATGGGCAATGACTACAACCCACAAAAGCCAGTTTCAAACCTCAGAAATTAGCTATCTGAGGAAGGTGATTGATGTAACAAGAAGAGTATTGCAATTTAAAAAAAGGTAAAAGCAGTTCTATAGCAGATACTGCCGTAGGGAGTGAAGTGTTAGACACTTCACCATACTAGGTACAGCATCCCCTTTGCTCGGTCAGCGGCCATCCTTCTTGCAGTGCCCCAGCTCTGGTTCATTCTTTGCATCTCGGCCTCCACAGTTCTCAGCCAAGTTGTTTTTGATCTACCTTTCTTTCGCTTTCATTCAAGGGTCTTTAGCAAGCTGTTCTTGTGATGGCATCGGGGTCTCTTTTGAGGACGTGGCCAACCCAGCTCCAGCGTCTGCCAGCTACGATGGTGTACGTGTCTTCTTGGTTACTCCAAATATTCAGTTCTTGGATGGTGATGGTATTCGGCCATAAGATTCGGAGAATTTTCCGTAAGCAGATTGTGTGGAAAGAGGACACTTTCAACATTTCCCTCTCTGTTACTCTCCAGCATTCCGCAACATAGAGAAACACAGAAAGTACACAGTTCTCATATAATCTTAATTTAGTGTTTGTGTGTACTGATAGGACTTCCATATATATTGTTTATAATTGCACTGGCTGCTCTAGCTTTATTTACTCTGTTGTTGACGTCTATGTTCGTTTCGTCGTCTGGTGTTACTATGGCATCCTAGGTATGTAAATGTGTTCGTCTGTTCCAGCTTCTGGTTCCTTATTGTTATGGGCCCAGGATCGCACACATTTAGCGTCATGACCTCTGTCTTCTTTAGATCGATGTTCAGTCCCACTTACTGGCTATACTTATTCAGTCTATCTGTCATTTCTTGGATGTGTTGATGTGAATGTGCGAGTAGTGCAATGCCATCTGCATATTCCAATTCTTCCAGTGTAGAAAACGTTGTCCATCTTATTCCTCTTGGACTGCCCTCTGTTGTCTGGCGCATAACCTAGTCTATGACTGTGAAAAATAAAGCGTTTGATAAGGGGCGTCCCTGTTGTACTCATGTCTTCACCTAAAAAGTTAGGTTTCTCTGCCCATCACTACATATAAAGTTAACATAGAGGCTTTTATGATGGATACAATGCAGGTGGAGATTCCATAAGCCCTCAGTATTTTCCATAGACTGTCCCTGTGTATTTGTTGTTCTCTGTGTTTCAGAGCCGTACAACAAGGCTGACATGACATTATCATAATGGATATTGAGGTAAAAATGATTAGTGTGTTAAAGATTAAACAAAAATATTTAATGTGTTAGTTTCACTGAGGCAGAAAAAAAAATAATCACCGATAATTCGATTCAAATATTTCTCAGCACAAATAACACCACCTTCACCACAAACGACAAAAAAACAAGAAATAAACAAATAAAATAAAATAAACAAACGAACATATAAAAAGTAAAGAAAAAATGAAATAACTTTAAATAAAATATAATAATCTCTTTAAATGAAAGTCTGTTGTCTTTGAGGCATGTATATGATTTCAGAGCAGGGGGTTGGGTGGGTGGGTGTGTGTGTGTGGGGAGTGGGGGGGGGGGGTAAATGAAAATCACCTAACCTGTCGGTCTCCTAATACCGTATTCATCAAGCAAGTAAGGTTGTAAAAATAATATTCCTGAAGAATAACGTTCTAAAAATATAAAAGTGAGTATTGGAAATATTTTGTAAAACTTATACAATATACAGTAATTTTAATAAAGATCGCTTTGATGTCAACTGAAGATATGCAGAAATATCGAGCAAGCACTTTTTCTTCCTGGTTTTGTAAAATACCCACCCAGCTGTAAAGGTGTATCTGACTTTGCCGCGATAGAGCATTGGTTAGTGCACTGGCTTCTAAGCTCGATGGTCCATGGTTCAATCCCCAGTTGAGGTGGGATTTTTTTTAGACCGCAAACAGCTCCGGGGTCGACCCAGCCTCATAAATTGGGTAACCAGAGCAACTCTGGGAAGGCTAAGGCGGCCGGTGTGATGCTGACTACGTCACCCCTAGTGTGCCGATGACCAAGAAAATATGGGCGTAACACCATATTCCCAATATGCCTCAGTGGGCGTGTAACGGGATTCTTGACCTTGTCTTTCTTTTTGTAAAATATGCTCTTCTTGTCTTTTAAAATGCTAGAATATGACTCATGTTGCGATTATCGTTAATTTATTACAAACAAATGATAATTTTTTTTAAGCTACGCAATACTTTAAAAGTTGTTTTATCTTTTTTTTGCTCTTATCGGGGACGACCGGTACAAGCGACGTCCTTCAAGTAATCCACGTCTGCGCCAAAGCATTACATGTGTTTTTGTAGTGCTGGCTGTAGTAGCACTGTGTTTACATAATTAGCGAGCAGTCCGCTGATAACCCTTATATTTAATCTTTAACCATTTATTTTAGCCAGCTGCAAACCTCAGAAATGAGATATCTGAGGAAGGTGGTTGAAGTAACAGGTTGGGAAATGGTCTGCAACCAGACGATACGTCTTGGCCTCAAAACCCAGTCCCTGCACACCCGAGTGGTACAGACCCAGTTACAATGATTTAGCCATGTCTGCAGAATAGGAGAATATCGACTATCAAGACATATATGTAAAACTAAGAGCCAGAGATCTAGACCTCCAGCACGACCCACAGTTCGCTGGGAGGACAACATCAGGAAATTCCTGAAGGACAGAAGACTAAACTAGAACAAGGTCAGAAGGAAGCAGCTGATAGGATAGCAACGCACTCTCTTGCTAACCTCCACACCCCAAGTTAGAAGACGAACAACTAAGCAAGTAAGTAAGTAGCTATTTGTTTTACATGATGCGCGAGGAGCCATCTTTGACTTAGTAATATAATTTTACATGACGAGTTTGGCGCCCACTCATAGCTCTTCTCATCTTATGTTTTAGCAGTGTGTTTTACATAATGAGCTTGGAACCCCCTCATAACACATTTTATTTCACTATTATGACTGTGAGGAACACTTATCGTGGATAACACTCCACTGTGTTGCACCACTGCAGTCTGGATTTACAATAACAATTATAAGCTCGTTCTTTAGAAGTATGACCACACAACAATGGCTGACATAAGTAATCAACACCTTCTACAGGTACTTCCCTTTAATATTATGCACAATACATTAAGCCCTCACACGGCCAACAAACGCGTGAAATACAACATAATAATGACATGCCAATGTAACTTGTCTTAACAACATAGTCTATCAGTATCATACACGACAGTAGGACTTACACTGAAAAAACCTGTAATGACTATTGATAAAGTTGTTATTTTATTCCCGTTAATGATGTCCACCAAAAGATAATTATAAGTGGATGGAAGCAGACATCATCATCATCATCAGTTGATAAACTCTTAACACAAGACCCTTGCCCTGAGCAAGAGTTGATAAAGTCCTCTGGTGTTCTGATTACTGAAGCTCGCTCGAACATCACCAGAGTTAAATACTGTGTTGTTGTGTTGCTCGTGGTTCGAGTATGGAATGTCAACTTGACCTACGCAGTGGTGTGTAGACATAGATGGAGTGTATAATGTGCGAATGATAGGAAGGGTTCGTGGTGTTGACAAATGTTCTTTTCTTACACTCATGTATGGCTGGAAGTCATCGACACCAACGACTGTGTACCTTTACTAAAGTTTAATTGGACGTACACACTCGACAGCACAGATAGTGACAAATCACAGGTTGGCATAATACATCATGGTACAGTGGATAACTGGTCTTGCAATGTTATGTTACATGGGCACTCATGTAGAATAATATTATAATGGACTGTCAGTAGCCAAGCATTCAGTATTGCCCATATATATATATATCAACTGAGTTTACTGACAAAGCACGTCAGATTATAAACAATATCCAAGATGGCTTCTACCTCATCTCGTCTAGCGAAGATTCTTTAACATAAGGTTCAGCACAGTTTTTTTCATATAATAATATTGAACCGCTAGCAATGGGTTCTCATGTGTAGCAGTGATCTCTGGACTAATCAAGCGATAATACGGGCATCCCTTTTCTCTTCTTGAAAGTCACTACATGTTTTGGTTCCAAGATGGCTTCACTCGTGAGCTGTCACTCACGTTTGGATACAGATAATGAATCTGTCCTAAAGTTAGTCATTCATTAAATCTTTCATTGCTCTGTAGATTTGATCATGAACACTTGACTGCAATCTACAGGATATAGTGCTGCTAGGAATCGAAGTCGTTTTCATCGAGTCAAATATATTCTCTTAGACATTCAAATCGTACCTATCGAAAATGGTGGCTTCGTACGAGAGTTCATAAGAGTGTCTATTATTACCTTGGTATCAGAAATATGATTCTGCCATTCCCTGGCAATACGAATAAACACTGGGGTAAAGCATACACGATAGGTCTAGACGACTATCACTTTCCCCACAAATACTGAGATCACTTTTTCCCCGGCGACAAGCCGACATAGAAAACACAGTCCCTATCAGGACGAAGCCAAATCACACCACACTCTAGCGGCACATCCGCCGAATAGCCTTTGACCTCTCTAGAGACAACAGAACATATAGTTCGACTTAGATATGTAAAGATATACAGATATAAGACAAACTCGTCCTACTCAGACAAACAATACACATAAATTCAGGCCATAGATATTCTGAAGCAAGAACAATCTATTACTACCCAAACAACGAATAAATCGCAGTAAAATGGATTCATCCGCGGAGTTCGATCGAAGAAACGGCACAACTTTCAAGGGAAGTAACTCAATAATGACTTTTCCTTAAGCACTATTTTGTTTACAAAATATTTGCGAACATAACAAGTATACCAATGTATAATATTGTAAGATATCAAAGACTGCACGTAACAGTCTTACCACACCTCCCGGGAAAAAAAAATGGAACTTTTTTTTTTTTTGAAATACATCTAGGAGCAACGTACAATAGGCTCACAACGCATGAATAATGCGCAGATGAAAATATCAGGAATACCTATAACGCCTAATATGAGGCTAAGTCGACTTATGGAGCGACTGGTGAGAATGTGTCTCATAAACTGAGAGAAATTATTTCTCTACAAGTATATTTTTCCAGGAAGGTGTCATCAAAGTATAATACAATTCTGGCAATTACACAATGCCTAAAAAATTCATATCATCATTTCGTATTAGATATCTTAAATTTATGATTTATGAAGAAAAAATCATCAAAGCACAGCGGTGAATAAACATCAATGAACCGCTATGTAGTGATACAATCATTATATTATTAAATTACGAATGTGTATCTATCATGATATAGAAAAGGAACTACTATAGAACTAGACATATCAAGAAGTCTAAGCCCTAATAGTTATGTGGAATCATGTGGGCATCTTGACAGAATGTCTGCCATCACATTATCTGATCCACGAATAGCTCGCACAGAGAAATGAAAAGGTTGAAGAGCAATTGCATATCGAGTAGACCTCGAGCTCTTCAAATTCTTACTCTGTATAGCAGTAAGAGCTTTTTGGTCGGTTTCTACTATGAAATGTGCGCCTAGAAGGAATCTCTGTAGTTTGAGGATCGACCAAACCATAGCTAATAGCTCACGGTCTAAAAACCGAATAATTCCTTTCTGCCGCATTAAGTTTTCTGGAAATATACATTACAGGATGCAGAGTTCCAGAGTACTCTTGCATTAGTGCCGCTCCAATCCCAGTGGATGAAGCGTCACTACGAAGAACGAATGTCTTATCTTTAGTGGGTAGCACTAAAATAGGTGGTGTTGAAAACAGTGTTTTAATCTTATCCAGAGAGCATTGGCATTCCTGAGACCAGTGGACCACATTAGGCGAACCTTTCTTTAGAAGTGTTGAGAGAGAGGTGCCATGATAGAGGATAGATTCTGAATGAATCTGCCATAAAATTGAATAAGACCTAACAGACTTCTCACCTGTTTTTTAGTCTTAGGGATTGAGATGTTAAGTATCTTACTAGTATTATGGTCCTCTGTCTTTAGGAAACCATGACCAACTCGGTGGCCTAGGAAAGAAATTTCGCTAAAACCAATATAGGCTTTAGAGGGTTTCGCTGTCAGGTTGTGCTCACGCAAAGTAGACAGCAATTCATCTAACCCTGAATAGTGATCTTCCCAAGTATCGCTGAAAAGACAGATGTCGTCTAGATATGCAATGACATCTGACCGATAAGATAGGATTCGGCGCATCATGCGTACGAATGTAGCTGGTGCGTTCATAAGACCGAAAGGCATAAAATTCCATTGGAACAAACCTCTAGGTGTTGAAAAAGCCGTGAGAGGTTTGGCGCGTTCAGATAAAGGAACTTGCCAATATCCTTTAGACAAATCAAGTTTAGTGAAAAAATGAGATTTGGAGAGTCGAGTAAGTAGCTCTTCCAGTAAAGGCATAGGTTCGGCATCGAACTTCGTTACTTGATTCAATTTTCGATAGTCAACGCAAAGACGTATGTTATTGTCTTTTTTACGCACAATAACCATCGGCGAAGAATATGCAGAGGTGGATGGTTCGATTACACTGGCTAACAAAAAAAAATTTTTTTTTTCTTTCTCTAACATTTCTATGTTTTTCTGGTCAATTTTAATGCGCTGTTTTTAAATCTGCAAACCGTTTTTCTCTATCAGGTCGGGATCTCGAGAAATACGCAATTGAAGTTTTTTAACAACGCATACAGTATTATAACATCATTCGTACAAGAAGTATAACAGTTATGTAGGCTTGAATTTCTTTGCAGTCGACTTTCGTCGGTGAATGGCATGTGGTACATCGCGATGAAACATCCAACAATAATCGGCAAGCATGGTCACACTCCACCGTCCTTGATAACGTGACTCCATTACGGCGATATCTTGATGGAATCGTTCTCCATGTTCATCGCTGACTTCGCCAAGGTTGTCAGGGAAAAAGTCAAGATGCGAATCGAGCAAATGGATTTTGAGGGACATGTTACAGCCCATAATTCTGTATGCATCTATGCACTGCTTAACAATATGCACATAGTCGACAGATTTGTGATTTCCCAGAAAGTTATCGACGATCGATTTGAATGCCATCCATGCGTGAAGTTCACTACCATGTAACAAGTTCTCGAATTGTTTGTCTGCAATAACTTTCCTAATATGAGGTCCTACAAAGATACCTTCCTTTATCTTTGCATCGCTAACTTGCGGAAACTTTTCTCGAAGATAAGTGAAAGCTTTGCTCATTTTATCTAATGCTTTTACGAAATTCTTCATGAGCCCCAAATTTATATGTAACGGTGTTAAAATGATGCTGTCTTTGTTAACTAATGGCTCGTGTATTACATTTTTATGCCCGAGCTGCATACGATCCCTGATAGGCCACACCTTTCTTGCATAATGTTCCTGTCTGTTGCGGCTGTCCCATTCACATAGGAAGCAACAAAATTTAGTATACCCAGTCTGCATGCCCGTGAGAATTGCAATGACCTTTAGGTCTCCACAAATCCGCCATTGGTAGTCATTGTACTTTATTTTTACCAAAAGTATAGCCATATTGTCATAAGTTTCTTTCATATGAACAGAGTAGCCGACTGGAATTTTGCAATAGCAAATGTCATCATCCATCTCAAAGTATTGAACAAGTTCTCTGTGTCTATGACGAAATTTAGATATCAAAGTATTGGGCGCTAAAAGATTCCATTCTTTGAGTCGCGAACCGAGTAATTCCACTTGTCCTTTGGTAAGAGCGAGATCACGTATTAGATCTGAAAGGTTAATTAAGTGAACACCATCATTCACCGGTATATAATCCGAGTCAGAATTAGTTTCTGAAGCAGGTAAACTATCACTTTCTGATGGTTCATTGACGTCCAACGGATATTGTTCTGGTGGAACTGGGATCGGACATGTGATTGGATCACGAGACACTGGTTTCGAAACCGATTCAATATTTGGATAAACCACAGACTTTCTAGTTTTAAAAGTGAAACCATGGATATTTGTCAAGCAGAAGTAACAATCAGTAGCGTGATTTGTCTTGTTCATGCCATATTACTGGCACTCCAAAAGGCATCGACTTATGCTTCGGCGATTTTCGTAACCAACCTGCCAATGTATTTGCACAAAGTCGAACAAACTGCATTTGGCTTCCAAGATTTATTTGCATCATCAACTTTCGAATCGAAATAAAGTTCATATGCTTTCTTTAGTAATGGTGTAAAGTTTTTCTGGTGAACACGATCGGTAAAATATCCGCACACGTAACAGAACAGATCAGCTGAATTTCTACAACTTCTAGAAGCCATATTTCGCTCAGAATTATTTCAAAATACAGTAACTATTGGAAAAATAGCGTAACATATGTCATGCATCTTTTAGCAGTATAAAAAAGTGGAATTATTTTGCATTTTATTAATTTTTAATAAGTTATGTAGTAAAAAATGAAACGGAGCACATAACGGTTTCCCAAAAATATATGTATTCACAAATATCTTAAAAACCTGACGTGATAGAGATAAACGGATTTCAAATTTGAAATCAGCGCAAAAAACAGACATAAGAACACTTATTCTTATATAAGAAAGAAAAATGTTGTTTGTCAGTGTTATTTTCAAATCTATCATCTCATCCAACTCTTTCTCGACCTGCGCTTGAAAATGTATAGGTATAGGATAAGGTCTAACCCTAATAGGAGTATGGTCAGTTAGAACAATGTCATGTTCAATGACATGCGTTTGTCCAGGGATGTCAGTGAGTACATCCTGAAATGTTTGCAACATAGTTGAAACTTGTCGCTGTTCTCCTAGGGACAAATCAGGAGAGACAGTAACGTTCTTCCATGATTCACTAGAATGAAGTGGGATCATTGGAAGAGGAAGATTTATATCTGAAAAACTTGTTTCCTCATCCTGTATCACGGACAGTGATGAGTAATGACCATGTTGTACTGGAGAATTGTCCGTTGCTTGGAAAATGGGTTGCAAATAATCCGGACGTTCATGGAATTCAGTAAGCATATTGATGTGGAAGGTTTTATGCTTCCCATCAATATCGACAATATAGTCGACATCGGAAATTTTCGATATTAGATCGTACGGACCTTTCCAAGAAATAAGTAATCTATTTTCCCTACAAGGTAGTAATACAAATGCTTTGTCACCAGGACAAAGTTGTCGTAAGCATCTCTTCTTATTGGCAAATTGCCTTGCCTTCTGTTTCGCAAATTCAGAAGAAGAAGTTGCTAATTTGCATGCTTCGATAATTTTCTGTCTCAACGCGATGACATATTCATAGGATGACTTTGTGTCATCGTCAATATTGTCAGATGTTATGAGATCGTGAAGCAACGACATAGGGCCACGCGGACGCGCGCCAAAGACGAGTTCAAAGGGAGAAAATCCTGTATGTTCATTGGGTACCTCTCTGTAAGCGAAGAGGGCCGCAGGTAAAACTCTGTCCCAGTCTTGAGGATGATCCTCAGTTATCTTCCCCAGTAAGTTTTTAAGTGTTCTATTAAGGCGTTCGACCATACCATTAGACATTGGATGGTAGATACTACTTAAAGATCTATCTATCTAAAGAGTAGACATTACTTGAGACATGGTATCTGATATTAGTTGGGTGCCATGGTCTGACAATATCTCTCCGGGGAACCCCAGACGAGAAAATATAAGCCAAAGAGCATCTGCAATATCAGCAGTAGTAATGCTCTTCAGGGGAATAGCCTCTGGCCAACGTGTGCACATATCAACACACGTCAAGATAAACTGATGTCCTCTGGCAGACTTGATCTTAAATGGACCAATTATGTCTATGGCCATTTTTTTGGAACGGCCGAATAGGAATGTCCGCCGCCTGAATGGGTGCAGCATGCCGTGGACCTTTGGATTTAACTTCCTGACATACTTTACAAGATCGACAATAAATCCGTATGTCCTTGTTTACCAATGGCCAAAAGAAAGCCGCAAGGACTCTTGACTTAGTACGGGAAAAAACCCATGTGTGTCCAGCACACTGAGAGTCGTGAGCGTGCTGCAAAATTTTAACTCTCAAATTCTTGGGAACCAGGATTTGAGAATGACTTGACGTAATGGAGTCTTGAACCATACGTACAAGTACGCCATTCTTCTTTGTAATCCACGATTTACGACTTGTGTCTTTATTCGGATCACCTTTAGTTGCAAGAATGAAGAATTTCTTCAGAGTGGGATCATCTTCTTGCTGTTTTATAAACGAGTCACGAGAAATTACCAAGGGATTATCTTGGTTATGCACTTCATTATCTTCAGTAGATGAAGTTTGAGGCATATTAAGAGCCTGAGCTCTAGTGACTACAGCGTTAGCAATCTGCATGTTTTGCCTTTCCCACGTGGAAATTTGTTGCGGAGTGCATTCCTTGACTCCATGAATGCGACCGATGACGAGGTCAGCGATCGGATTCGGAAGAAGACATGCGTGTACATCTCCTGTAAAGAAAGGAGTAGCAATCCTAATGATAGCAGTAGAGTATTTCTCTAATGTGCCGCCAAATGTTACACATTTGACTACTTGTCCAGTGGCACGGGAAGGATCTACGAGTGACTGCCTAACACCAATTGTGGTGCATCCAGAATCAAATAGCACAGAGACTGGATTGTTATTCACTAAACCCTTATGTAAGACAAGAGAACCTCTTCCATCATGCGCGACTGATGCCGGAAGAGCAGGAAGAGGATGGCCACAGCTTAAAGTAGACACTGTGGTTGGCTCAAATAACGTTTTGCATTGGGGACACTGAGATGCTCTCCCAAAATCAAAAGCGGCACATGCCATATTACTAGCATCATTATTATCTTTACTCTGTTTATAGGCTTCATGGGACTCTTGTTGTACAGAGTTTGCCTGAAAATGTGGTTTATGTCTTTTGTTTTGAGATCTACCTCGGTTATTATCACCTCTGTAGTTATTGTTACCTCTATTGTAACCCCTATTTGGGTTTGAGTCATAGTTCCCTTGGTTACCATTATCATATTCATTATAATGAGTATCTCTGTAATTATGATCTTGTTGACTCCAAGACGGATAACCCTGATAGTTTCTATAATTACTTCCTCTACGGAAATTCCTATAATTATGACCACCCCTGTGTCGAGAGCTATCAGGTCGTCTCCAGTTCTTTGAAGAAGAACCCTGAAATGATTGGTTACCTTGGTTTTGATAACTATTATGGTTACCTTTTTTATCAAATCTGTTTTGAGGTCCCTGAAATCTGTGTGAATAATTGGGATTGTATGGTGTTGCTGAAGCAACTGGCATACTCTCCTTAATCTTAGTGTTGCCAAAAGTCACGTCGGGGTGTGCAGTGACATATTGGGAACAATATTCTTCCATTTCTTTTAGAGATTTGGGTTTACGCTCATGTATAAATTCAAGGAAAGGTTTGTTCACACATGACATAATCTTATCTCTGAGCAACAAATCCATAAGTCCTTCATACGTTTTTTCTGTTTTGGAAAGCTCAATCCAACGATCAACTGTGAGACGTGCCTTTGCAGTGAATTCTGAGAATTCTACACCCGTCTCAGGCACCATCGTTTTAAATAAAAGGCGATAGCCTTCCTCACTTAGCTGATATTTTTTTATCAAAGCCGCCCTAATGACATCATAATTATCCTTATCTGCTTCTCCTACAAGGCATAATCTAGTCAAAGATTCACCTTTCAAGTTTTCTGATAATTGATTAGCGTATTGTGATTTATCCACATTATGTGTACGACAAGAACGTTCAAATCTATCCAGCCAGAATGTAATATCGTCACTGGACTGATTGAACGGTGGAACCTTAACCTTGTAAGTAGAAGGTTTACCATTACCACTAGATGCCTGATTAACATTACTCATACTTGTCAATCTCAATTTCTCTAACTCAAATTCATGTTCTCTTATTGCTTTTTTCTCTTCAGCATCTAATCTTTTTTGTTCAGCCTCCCTGTCTAATCTTTTTTGTTCAGCAGCAGCTTCTCTTTCTAATTTTTTTTGTTCAGCTGCAGCTTCTCTTTCTAATTTTTTTTGTTCAGCTTCAAATCACCTTTCCTCCACCTGCATCTGCAATTTCTTTTGTTCAGCAGCAGCCTCAGCTTCTCTTTCTAATCTTTTCTCTTCAGCCATAGCTTTTCTTTCTTCTGCAGCAGCTTTTTTCTCTTCTGCAGCTAATGCTTTGTCATATTGAGCAACAGCCCATTGTTCTAATTGTTGACCAGTCTTATCAAGGGCTTTCCCTTGTGTAATGAAGTATTCTAATGTAGACATGATGTCTAACAATAATACTAATCACCTGAACCAATAATAATACCACAAGTTCTTAATGACTTGATTAATCAGTATACTATCCCAATATCTGTGGGTCACAAGCCTTAATAAGGTCTTGTATAATAGTAATAATAATCAGGTACTGGTTTATACCATAATCCAAGTGCAGTGCACAGGCAATTGTGTCTTATGAAATATACCTATATAAAACATATGTCAACCAACAGAATACATAAAGTACAAATAGGACTGACAATACAAGAACGTTTGCAGAAATCAAAATAGATCAAATAGGGAAATCAATGAAAATAATCACTGAATCTGCAAAGAATAACAACACAAATGACGTCACAGTATATGAACATAAATTGTGAATAGAACAGAAAGATAGAAAAGGTTAGACCAACAAATTACAAACAAATCAAAACAAAACTAAAGAACCAAGAAATATTACAAAAATAACAATAACTACAGTCTTCACAGCTAACACAAAAGCAACAGTTGTCGCAGCAAATTTTCAATCAAGAAAATTGCACCTATAGAAAACGCCCACAACGGACCCTCTATGACGTGGGATATTCTGTTGTGAGGACGCCGCCCAACCTTAAACACAACCCGCTGACATAGAAACTAACATACTATACAAACAAATAACATGTAAACATAAATATATATAAATTATGTGTATGATAGTATGTGTTGCAAAATAGGCTCAGTTTTACAGTAATGGCAAAGTTATTTTTATGAAAATAAACAAACTGCCACTTTATTCAATTAAACATTCTGGCCTTAAATATTAAAGTTCATATATAGAAAACAAGAAGATCCATCGATGAAAATAGGACTTCTTAGTTCACTAATACTGTCTTCCTGTTAATATTGACAAGAATTGATCCAACTGTTCTGTGAAACTCTGTAATGTCTAATGTACAAATGTCAACAACGCTGACCTACATACTGCATTCACTTGACAGGTCACGTGACAAAGTGTTGACAAATAGCAAACCAATACTGCAAGTATGTCGTATCAGCCACAGGAAACGGTCTGGTATCGGTAATCTGTTGACTGTTGACTGTTGACTTCTGAACTTCTGCGAGGTCAAACCCAGAAAGCTGGTCCACCAGTTGATAAAGTTGTTATTTTATTCCCGTTAATGATGTCCACCAAAAGATAATTATAAGTGGATGGAAGCAGACATCATCATCATCATCAGTTGATAAACTCTTAACACAAGACCCTTGCCCTGAGCAAGAGTTGATAAAGTCCTCTGGTGTTCTGATTACTGAAGCTCGCTCGCACATCACCAGAGTTAAATACTGTATTGTTGTGTTGCTCGTGGTTCGAGTATGGAATGTCAACTTGACCTACGCAGTGGTGTGTAGACATAGATGGAGTGTATAATGTGCGAATGATAGGAAGGGTTCGTGGTGTTGACAAATGTTCTTTTCTTACACTCATGTATGGCTGGAAGTCATCGACACCAACGACTGTGTACCTTTACTAAAGTTTAATTGGACGTACACACTCGACAGCACAGATAGTGACAAATCACAGGTTGGCATAATACATCATGGTACAGTGGATAACTGGTCTTGCAATGTTATGTTACATGGGCACTCATGTAGAATAATATTATAATGGACTGTCAGTAGCCAAGCATTCAGTATTGCCCATATATATATATATCAACTGAGTTTACTGACAAAGCACGTCAGATTATAAACAATATCCAAGATGGCTTCTACCTCATCTCGTCTAGCGAAGATTCTTTAACATAAGGTTCAGCACAGTTTTTTTCATATAATAATATTGAACCGCTAGCAATGGGTTCTCATGTGTAGCAGTGATCTCTGGACTAATCAAGCGATAATACGGGCATCCCTTTTCTCTTCTTGAAAGTCACTACATGTTTTGGTTCCAAGATGGCTTCACTCGTGAGCTGTCACTCACGTTTGGATACAGATAATGAATCTGTCCTAAAGTTAGTCATTCATTAAATCTTTCATTGCTCTGTAGATTTGATCATGAACACTTGACTGCAATCTACAGGATATAGTGCTGCTAGGAATCGAAGTCGTTTTCATCGAGTCAAATATATTCTCTTAGACATTCAAATCGTACCTATCGAAAATAGTGGCTTCGTACGAGAGTTCATAAGAGTGTCTATTATTACCTTGGTATCAGAAATATGATTCTGCCATTCCCTGGCAATACGAATAAACACTGGGGTAAAGCATACACGATAGGTCTAGACGACTATCACTTTCCCCACAAATACTGAGATCACTTTTTCCCCGGCGACAAGCCGACATAGAAAACACAGTCCCTATCAGGACGAAGCCAAATCACACCACACTCTAGCGGCACATCCGCCGAATAGCCTTTGACCTCTCTAGAGACAACAGAACATATAGTTCGACTTAGATATGTAAAGATATACAGATATAAGACAAACTCGTCCTACTCAGACAAACAATACACATAAATTCAGGCCATAGATATTCTGAAGCAAGAACAATCTATTACTACCCAAACAACGAATAAATCGCAGTAAAATGGATTCATCCGCGGAGTTCGATCGAAGAAACGGCACAACTTTCAAGGGAAGTAACTCAATAATGACTTTTCCTTAAGCACTATTTTGTTTACAAAATATTTGCGAACATAACAAGTATACCAATGTATAATATTGTAAGATATCAAAGACTGCACGTAACAACTATCGCTCACCTTGAGCGGCAAAACTGTGTCAATGGTACACCCAACCCATTGACAACTTATAAATCTACGGCCTGTAGCAAATACAATCTAGACACTACACTGTACTAGAATAACAACGTAATAATCCATCAGGACCGAAATATGGCAAGCACTTAGAACAAATAGTCCATCACATGAACTTCACAGCTAACTCGCTGTAAAGGGAAAATATCCGTCCTACCAGGACAATGGCTAGATTCTCACTGACCAAAAATTGCGCCTCATTTCTCGGCTTCCGGTAGTCACCTGACTCACCGGTTCGGCTCTACCCGGCTGACTTTTCGTACACAAGATGCACTACGAAATAGCGCCGTGACAATGACATAATTGTTAGGTCGCAAAGGTACTATTTTTTTCTCCCAATATATTTTGTCAGAAGCTCTACACGGAAAATGCTTCACTATGGTTGTGGTAGATGCGATATATTAAACAAACAAATCGTTTCCCTTCTTTACAACTTCTTTCATTCATTCTACTTTGTGAAAAAACTCGGCTTCTAGTAATAACTGAGCAATAATTCTCCACAAATGCTGTGCATTCCTGTCGTGAGACCAAGTAAGTTGTCTGTCTTTATGTTACAGGCTTCCTAAACTCAACACCGTAGGGGACTCATAAGATACTTTGTCATTTGGTGCAGTCACTCTCGAAATGCCAAGATTACGAAGCGACGAAACAAAAACACATGGGTTTGTGGGCAACGGTTATATGAATCTCAAAGTGGTATATGAGTTTACAATAAAATATAAAAAAATCTTTTACATTACTCTTGACCACGTGCCATTAACGACAGATAAAGCTTTCGTATTTCTATTCTGTTTTGGAGTGGCTCCTAAGCATAAAAGTGAATGTGTGTCCACCAATAGTCCACATTATAAAGTCGAGCAAGGACGGTTTGACTATATCCAAGTCGATGAATGCTGAAAGAGACGCATATGAAAGGTGCAAAGAAAATTAATTGAGAGCATAAGACGAAGCAGGTGTTTTAAAAGAAAAAAGCAAAACATAGAAATGGGCATACAAAAACTTGCAAATGATTAACTGGACAGAGACCATCAAGAACAGAGAGAGAATGGGTTATGCATAAGTTTACGGGACTTGAGATGCTGAAAATTAAGAAAAGGTAGCATAAAAATTTGAGAAGCCGAGCAACGCCGAGTACTTAAAACTGCTAAGTTTCAAATTGTGTTTATTTTGGATCGCCTTGTCGTGCTGGGTTTTTCTTTGTTTCCTGTACTAAATGTGTAGGCTGCACAAGTTATTTAATTTTATCAACGATGAAAGAACAAGCAAGCATATTCAAGTGATAATGGAAAGGTGTCATTACATTTGAACTTCTCTGCATAATGCCCGTCGTGTGACTAATTTGACTACCCACTACACATAGCTTAAATATATAGAAGAAAACAAATGATGTATCCGCAGGTATAATCTCTTTACTTTTCCGTTTTGCGTAAGTTCATTCTGAGAATACAGCTGTCTCATGAGAGTGAAAGTTTTCATTTATTTTTCTCTGTAATGTTTACAGTTAACCCTTTTACTCTCTTCTCCTTTTTTTTTTCTTGCAATTTTCGAATAAATTGTTTTATTATAATTAACGTTTAATCATATACTTAACTTATAAGGACCTGCTATACCTGGGGAACTTGGATAAAATTGGGGACATGCTAATAGGAGGGATGCAAAAAGGGAGTTTGGGACATGCTAATAGGAGGGATGCAAAAAGGGAATTAGGGACATGCTAATAGGAGGGATGCAAAAAGGGAATTACACATTGAGAAAATCTGTTGACGTAACTCGGTGGTTCTTATTGTGGCATACCCAGGGGAAGAGAGGCAGACGCAGGGGAACAGAGGCAGACGCAGGGGAAGAGAGGCAGACGCAGGGGAAGAGAGGCAGACGCAGGGGAAGAGAGGCAGACGCAGGCCAAAGGTCACGTGGAGAACTGGAGACAGAAATGAATATGGTGAGGAAGACATGGAAAAACCTTGAGCTGATGGCACGTGATAGGAGCACGTGATAGGAGCACGTGATAACGTGTGTTTGTTGAAGACCTATGCTCATTGGGAAACTAAAGGGTAATAGCTGATTGATAGAGGGAAAATCTGGATTTTAGCGTGACAAGTTGGCAAGAGCAACAGCGAATATGAGAATGCTCAGAAGACCCACAATGAAGCAAATAGATCCACACTACCTCCCAGCATTACATAATTATGATCATCTATGCTGTAGAGCACTTCCTGTGTTAATTTATTAGTGCTGTTGAGTTTTTTTCCGTTTCTTTTAATCTATGTTGTCCACGTGACTGCACTTTTCATTATTGAAAATGATATCTATGATTTCTTATAATTTGTAACTTGTTTTCTCTTTGATCTTCGAGAACTTTTTTTATGCATGCATGTATAAATCGCAGGTTAATAATATGCCATTCAATTTTATAATTCCTTTGATCATTAAAAATCACGCAAGCCGTTTCTCTGGATAACCTTTCTTTCTTCTTTGATTCTAGAATTATTTTTTTTTAAGTCACAGCCGCAGTTCAATACATGTTTCTCAAATATATTTACTCTTCTCTTACGCAACATGTGAAAAACGAACTTCTTAAACTGGATGTGCAGTGCGCAGTTACATGTCTGTGATAAACGGCGAGGTAGGACAAAATAGATGATGAACTTCTGGGACGAAGTATACAGTCAATTGCCTACGCTACTGGCACAAAGCCTTCATCGGGGGACAAAGGAACAAACATATATGAGAAAGAAAGCAAGAGCTACGTATGAAACAACCCGTAAATAGAAGTAGCCGGTGATGTTCCCTTGAAAAATGACTATGAACAAAATGGCCAGTCAAAGAGACCTCGGTAAGAAGTGTAGCATCTGAATACAATAAAAACTAGAAACGATTAAAAAAGGAGCAGATGGTAGGGAGAGAAGAGCAACAAGGAAACAAAACAGTTATAGGAACGAAAGGGGAAAAAATGCATCGATATAAAAGGTCGTTTGTAAATAAATAGTGTTGGGTGTTAAGATCGTCGGGCTTAAGTTAGATTAAACGTTGTATCAAGACGAAACAAACTTTTGCTGTAAGAGACGCAGCATCTGATCACGGTGACCATGTTTGTGCGACTTTGTTGGTCAAGGCTATTGAAATGGCTGGCTACAAAGCCAATGTAATTTTTACAGTAATGTCTGCGAATGCTCTGTAAAAGAACGTTTCGGTTTTCCAAAAAATGTGTGTCATTGTCGTGAAGATCATCGCTTTAGTAACCCAGATACATGTATGGTCACTTCAAATGATTAAAAAACACTGCTGAAAAAGTGGTGTTTATGTTCATTAGTTCATAAATAAATCTACTATCTTTGCAAGTTATTGTTCCTGTCTCAAAACTACTTTTTATTTTTTTTTAAATGTTTATTGTCATTGACTTTAAACAAAAATTAATGTAGCGAGAAAAATAAATTGACCACATATAAAATTGTACAATTGAGTATAGTGCACTTTTGAGTATCTTGAATTGTTATTTGTTATTCTTTAGTTTATTTTTGTCTTTGGAAAAGACATTTTTTTTTTTTTTTTTACATATTCACTTGTAACTTTAATTTACAGTTCCTGGATTTAAAAAATACAAAGAAATAGAAGGCGGTTTCAGAATAAGGAGTGTTTGGTGTTAGGGTCGTCCGGCTTAAGGCATCACATAAGGTAGAGAATCTAAAGTTCAGGACGAAACAGAGTCTTGTCTTAAGAGGATCAGAATCAGATCCCAGTGATCTAGATTAAATATCTCCTTCGTGGTCCATATGTAATTGGATCAATATTTTTCTTGCGCTGTGTCGTAGGAGGCGGGGGTGGAGGGGAGAGAGGGGGAGAGGGGGGAGGAGGTCTCCGACGAGACAAAGAAAGAATACGACTACTACTCCCATAGGCACGTGATAAAAGATGGTGTCTACAGGGTGTCCGAAAAGTTACTGTGCACTTGAATATATGGCAGACTAGAGCAGCGCTTTTGATGTGAGAGTTGTCCCTTCTAGCAATTGTCGCGAGAGGTTTGGATGTTATTAAAATAAAGACTTTCCTGGACACAAAGGTGTATCAGATGATACCAGGATAGTGCCAGATAAGAGACTGGTCTTATAAGATATACCCCCTTCTCTGAAAAGAGCAAGGGTGTATCGACATCAATATTGGGGTCAAGCTATGTAAACCTTCAAGTATGTTGATAGTGTGGGGTACTGAAGATCTATCTGCTACCTCTCTAGATCCCACATTGATTAATGAATATACTTTTGTTTTACTGGCTAATTATCTAGGGGAAAATTTAATTAATCATATGCAATGAATCTCAATACAGAACATTAACTTAATAAGAAGTATTAAGCAAGACTGACTGAAATTTTTTACAATTTATTTGTCCTCTACCGATTTATTTTTTCGGTCAGGAATTCTAAAAGAAATCAAATGGTATTTACAACATTAAATAAATAATATGGAATGTACTTTTCCATAAGGAATAATATGGTAAAGGTAACGAGATAATGTCAATTACTTTCTTTACTAATCTATAATCCCTGTCCCTGGACTGTAGAATTCACTTTATTGAACAAATGTACTTAATATATCATCATTAAATGTTTTTTTTTTGTTTTTATTATGTGTGGTTTTTATAAATGTAGTTTTGGCTGGATTTGCTGTACAGTGGAACTAGATTCCACCTATCTTATGTCATGATGATCTGCATCCATCAGGCCGGGTTTACACAAACTGCAACTCCAGGCTGGGAATCGTGGTATGGCTCCAGATATATAAGGAGCTGTAGACACCAACAGACTTCATCTCAGGGGATATTTCGTACTTTGTAATATGGAGACAGAACCTGGAATGAAAGATAACCGCATTCCATGTAGGCTCCAGCACTACTCCACACACACACACACACACACACACACACACACACACACACACACACACACACATAACATCACATATAAACATTTTTCAGAAATTGTGCTAACAGTTTGCACAAGACATATAACTTCATTTCTCTTACAGCCAATTCCATGTGATTATTCATTTCCTGTAAACATCCTATGATAGATTCCTTAGCCCATGATTGGCTTCCATACAATGATTTGGTTAAGTACACAATAGCAAGTGACAACTTGATTACATCATGTTAACAATTCCTGTACTCCGATCTTATGATCGTGAACAGTGTGTAATTCCAGGCTGAAATACTCATTCATATACCCTATTAAAACTTACAGTCGTAATTTTTGCCCTATTTACAAATATTATACACATTTTCTAACGCTGGCTTTCATTTCAAAATCACACAAGTATGCCCTCAATGATGCAACACACTAGTCCTGTAGTTTCACTTTCTACACATCACCGAACACATAAGCGGGTATACACAGGCTAATAATCAACAATATATACAAATTATATATATCTTTCTTACCCTCAGGCAATAATACACAAGCTGAATACAGGCTTTCAGTGGGAATTTAAGTCTGCTTATAGATCACAGCGGCAAAAGACCCTGCAGTAACAATTTACGCTCGATTCATGCAGCTCGGTATTTAAATTTTGTGGCGGACTTCCCTAAGTCCCAGTTCTTTATACAGCGCCGTGTCCGCCCAATCGGAAGCACGGTCCAAATGTGTGTTTAAGAATCAAAACCTAAGCGTTTTTCAGCTTGCCCGTATAATGTGACTAAGTTTAAATATTCTATATCTAACTTATTACTGGGCCGTTTTTAATTATTGAAAGTGATATTTGAACTGCCAATTTATCTCTGTCTTTCTATATCTTTGTTGTTTAGTTATTACATGGCATTTAAATCTATGCAGTCTTTAATTAGCTAAATCGGGACTTACCCTGATGTAGAAATATCACTAAAACCAATTTTTCTCTTTAAATAAATTACTTTTATGAGGCCGTCTTTGTACCTACTTATTAAGTAATATCTCAGATGTTATAATAGTTATGTATTTCTCTGTATATATCGTTATTCTTTAAGAAATAAAATAACTCCTTCCTATCAAATAAACAGAATAGGCCCTTTCTGTCAAACATAAAAAGGTTTCTTTATACATACTAGAAAATGAGCGTCCTGATTGGCTATTCTATCGGTCCATTTATCCTATAGTGAGCGCGGTAAATATGACCGTGTTGTTAGACAGATTCAAAATACGACAAAGCTCCCCCGTTAAAAAAGCTTGAACCACTAGTGAAGCTTTCATGTCTGTATTACAATCACGTCATATTACGCCAAATTGAATTTCACTCTGCATTAGTGTTATCCTGGTTTGCTGCAGGTGGGTGCCTACTTAAGAAATCTGCCCCAGCGTTCTGCGATCCAGGAATGTACTCAATGGTAAACGAGTAAGGTTGTATGAAAAGAGACTACCTTAGCAATCGTGCATTACCATGTTTTGCCTGAGCAAGAAAAACCAGTGGCTGATGATCGCTTTGGACCAAGAAATGCCTACCATACAGATAAAATTGGAATTTCTTAATTGCCCAAACTAAGGCTAAACATTCTTTTTCTACTGTGGAGTAAATTTTCTCCTCTTTGTTCAATTTGCGGCTGGCATAAGCAACGGGGTTCAATTCTCCAGCTGGTAATGGAGATCTTTGTAACAGTATTGCTCCCAAACCCACATTACTGGCATCCGTTCTCACCACGAATTCCTGACTCAAATCTGGTAGTTTCAATATAGGCTTACTGGTGAGTTTGTGCTTTAGCTCAGTATATGCCAGCTCACATTCTGCTGATCACTCTATTCTGTCTGGCTTGCCTTTCTTAGTCAAATCCGTCAGAGGAGCACACACAGAGTTAAAATTCTTGATATATTTTTGGTAGAATCCACACAGTGAGACAAAGGATCTCACATCTTTCTTAGTTTGTGGTCTGGGTGCTCTCTGTAGTTTTTCTAAATTCTTAGGATCAGGGGTCATACTACCCTGATATACAGTGTGTCCCAAGAACTCCAATTCCTTGCAGCCAATACAACATTTAGTGGGTCTGGCAGTTAAATTTGCCTCTCTGAGTCTGTCAAATAACATATTTAGAGAAGCTAAATGTTCCTCAAATGTTTCAGTGGCGATGAGGATGTCATCCATGAAATTGGTAATACATGGATTTTTCAGGGCATCCAATAGTTTTCGCATCATTCTGGAAAACACACTCGGAGCATTCTTTAATCCAAAAGGCAACATATTAAACTCATAGTGCCCTTCCGATGTGCTAAAGGCCAGATAACGTCTGATCTCAGGCTTCACTGGAATCTGATAATATCCATTACTGAGATCTACCTTAGAAAAATATTTTGCCTTATTCAACCTGGCAAACAGTTGATTGGTATCAGGTAATGGATCCACTTGACTCTCTGTGACAGCATTCAGTTTCCTGTAATCTATACGCAGTCTATGTTCCTTAGATGGTTTCCTCAACAATACCACACTGGAGCTGTAAGGAGATTCACTGTGGGAGATAATACCTTCTTGCAATAAATATTCTATCTCTCCTTTTAAAGCTTGTTCCTTAGCGAATGGGATAGAATAGGCTCTCATACAGATGTGTGTTGGGTCTAGCAATTTCATATCATACTCCAACAAGTTGGTGTGCCCCGGTTTGTCCGTTAACACGTCCGCATGATTCTCCAGAACCTTCTGAATCTTCTTCCTCTGCCCTTTTGTCAAGTGATTACTGACTTTTACCTGTGCAGGAGTTTCGCATGGTTTCAAGGGGTATTCATAAGAGGTGAGAGTTTCATTTCTCATTTCAGTGGCTATGGCCAGGGTCATCAAATGTGCACCTTCCAACACTTTCTTATCATAATATTTCTTGAGGAGGCTCACATGATAAACTTTTTCCTTTCTCTTTTTGTCTATCTTATAGTTAGTTCTAGATACCTTTTCTAGAACAGTGTATGGGCCCTGCCAGCTATCTGAAGTTTATTGCTGCTGCCGGGTAATAGAAGTAGCAGCTTCTCCCCCACAGCTAGCTCTCTATCCTTCGCCGTCCTATTATAGTACTCAGCATGTTTCTTTCTGGCTTTCCTCAGATTATCATTTGCTAGTTTCCAGCCAGTTTTTAACCGAGATGTCAACTCGTTCACATACTGGTATGATGAGGTTACAGTCTCTTCTGGTTTCTCATCTGTCCATGTCCTCATTAAGGCTTCTAATGGACCTTTGATGGGCCGGCTAAATAACAACGTTGCCGGTGCCATTCCTGTTGAACTATGTGGGACTTCCCGATAATCAAATAATGCCGCGGGTAAGTATAGATCCAATGTATCAGGTTTTTCATGAGCCATCTTTCGCAGGATAGAAATAAGGGTCCCATTGAACCTTTCTACCTGCCCGTTCCCTTGGGCATGATACGGACTACAGTGAAAGTGCCTGGCTTGGAAGATACTGAAAACTTCCTCAGTTAGTTTCCCCTTGAACTGTGATCCATTATCAGTCAAGATTTGGTGGGGAAATCCTAACCTCGTGAATATTGTGAGTAACGCCTCTGCCACATGTTTTGAGTCGATTGACGACATGGCTACTGCCTCTCCCCACATAGAGCAAGTGTCCACCAGAGTAAGAATGTAACTGTTTCTCCTCTTGGTTCGGGTGAGAGGTCCAACAATATCCACTGCAACTCTCTCAAATGGAGTTCCCATGATTGGCATTTCACCAAGAGTTGCAGGCGCAGCCCAATGTTTTGGAGCTACCCTTTGACATTCTGGGCAGAATTTGACATACCTTTTTATATCTTCAGTTATCCCTGGCCAGAAGTAGTGACAAGCTATACTTTGTCCTGTGGCGCTAATCCCCATATGTCCACTTAAGGGGATAGCATGTCCTAACTCCATCACCTTTTCCCTATATGAAGATGGTAAAACTAGTTGTCTATGACCATTGGATCCTGTTCCAGCCTTCCTATAAAGCAACTTATTCTTCATATAAAATTCTCCTTTATTAGGAGGGGTATGGCTTTTTGGTAGTTTTCTAAAGCAAGGCTTTAATGAGCTATCATCAGCCTGTGCCTTCCTCATCTCCTCTGGATGGGTATTTATTGGGTTATCTTCCTCCTTCCTTGACTGTGACCTGGTCTGTACTGCTGCCGTAATCACTGATCTTTTGGGACTTCCCAAAAACACATATCTACACCCCAATATCAGAGGGTAGATTGGTTCATTTATCACTGCTGCTCTAATCACTCCTTCCACATAGCGAGTTTTTACATTTATTCTTGCAATGGGAAGTGTCATGGTTGCTACATCCTTAGTTGCCCCTTGTATCTCCACTGTTTCTGTGGTATATTGATCTGGGTGCACCAGGTTAGAACACACAACTGAGTCAAAATCCAATCCAGTATCATAAACTCACTTGATAGTGGCCCCATTACATACTACTGCTTCATATACAGGGGGATGATGAGATTCTTGCTGCCCTGTAGACAGTTCCTTCTTTCCCTTGTTTCCTGTTTTGAGGCTTGCAGCGAAATATGGAGGGTTCCTTTTCCTACAGTCTTTAGTATGGTGATTATTCATCTTACAAATTTTACACCATTTCCCTTCTTGTCTGTAGGGTTTCTTTTCTTGTACCTGAGGGGTTTCTATCTCTTTGATCATATCTAGGCCTATCATTACTTTGTTTGAATCTAGGTGGTTGATCCCTATTGTCGAACTTATTCTGGTTTTTGGGGGTTTTATTACTATCTCCTTGTTTCTTCTTAACTCCAGCCACTTCTGACTGAGCTGCTTGATATCTCTCAGCAACTGTGAGAATCTCCCCCAACCTCTCTGCACCTTGTTCCATAAGAAATTTTCTCATGTCTGGAGGCATAGATTCTCTTACTTGCTCCATCATGACCATTTCTTTTAGGTCTTAAGTCTTCCCAAGAGTAGTCCACTTCTCCAAGTAGGTCTCTAATCTTGCAGAGAATTGGTGGTAAGTCTCTCCAGACAGCAGCTTGGTAGTTCTAAATTTCTTTCTATAAAATTCAGCATTCTTCTCATATCTGACTAACAATGCTTGTTTCAGGAGGTCATAATCTTCTTGGTCTTCCCTACTTAAAAGTTCATAAGAAGTTCCTCTCAGCCCTTGTGATAATTTTAAGCTCCACTTTTCTTTCTCTAGGCCATAGTTAGTAGCTAGTCTCTCATACCTTCTTAAAAATGATTCAATATCATCTTCCTTCTCCACAAATGGGTCTAAGTGGAAATTCATGGCTGAATTTGAGGCGCCCTGACTTGCACTAGTATCAGAGGTAGTTGGGCTACTTCCTTTGCCTGTGACATGTCCTTGAAGTTCCAGCTCTTTCAGCCTCAACTCATGTTCTCTTTGCAATCTTTTTTCCTCTGCCTCCATTTGCAATCTCTTTTCCTCTTTCTCAGCCTCCATTTGTAATCTCTTTTCTTCCATTTGCCTAGCCTCCCTATCAGATTCTAAATGTAACCTTTTAACTTCTTTATCAGCTTCTATCTGTTTAGCCTCCCTATCAGCCTCTAACTGTAGTCTTCTCTCTGTTTCTAATCTCCTTTCTTCTCTGTCTATGAACTTATCACATTTAGTAGTAACATATTGAATAAGAGAATCCCCACTCATACCAAGATCTTTTGCCGACTGCACTGTAGCAGACCTAAATTTCGCTAAGTCTGCCATTCTCTTGTAATCTTATACAAATTATAAACTAAATAGGGTATCACTAAATTAAAATATAAACTTAATTAACTATAACCACAATTTGGTTAATTTTATTTATTGACTTTCTTTATCTTATTATATTATTACCTTATTCCTACTTTTACTCTAACTATCTCAAGTAAAGGCTCCAGGGTATGAATGAAAAATCCCGGACAGGACCCCACATGTCGCGAGAGGTTTGGATGTTATTAAAATAAAGACTTTCCTGGACACAAAGGTGTATCAGAAGATACCAGGATAGTGCCAGATAAGAGACTGGTCTTATAAGATATACCCCCTTCTCTGAAAAGAGCAAGGGTGTATCGACATCAATATTGGGGTCAAGCTATGTAAACCTTCAAGTATGATGATAGTGTGGGGTACTGAAGATCTGTCTGCTACCTCTCTAGATCCCGCATTGATTAATGAATATACTTTTGTTTTACTGGCTAATTATCTAGGGGAAAATTTAATTAATCATATGCAATGAATCTCAATACAGAACATTAACTTAATAAGAAGTATTAAGCAAGACTGACTGAAATTATTTACAATTTATTTGTCTTCTACCGATTTATTTTTTCGGTCAGGAATTCTAAAAGAAATCAAATGGTATTTACAACATTAAATAAATAATATGGAATGTACCTTTCCATAAGGAATAATATGGTAAAGGTAACGAGATAATGTCAATTACTTTCTTTACTAATCTATAATCACTGTCCCTGGACTGTAGAATTCACTTTATTGAACAAATGTCCTTAATATATCATCATTAAATGTTTTTTGTTTTTATTATGTGTGGTTTTCATAAATGTAGTTTTGGCTGGATTTGCTGTACAGTGGAACTAGATTCCACCTATCTTACGTGATGATGATCTGCATCCATCAGGCCGGGTTTACACAAACTGCAACTCCAGGCTGGGAATCGTGGTATGGCTCCAGATATATAAGGAGCTGTAGACACCAACAGACTTCCTCTCAGTGGATATTTCGTACTTTGTAATATGGAGACAGAACCTGGAATGAAAGATAACCGCATTCCATGTAGGCTCCAGCATCACTCCACACACACACACACATAACATCACATATAAACTTTTTTCAGAAATTGTGCTAACAGTTTGCACAAGACATATAACTTCATTTCTCTTACAGCCAGTTCCATGTGATTATTCATTTCCTGTAAACATCCTATGATAGATTCCTTAGCCCGTGATTGGCTTCCATACAATGATTTGGTTAAGTACACAATAGCAAGTGACAACTTGATTACATCATGTTAACAATTCCTGTACTCCTATCTTATGATCGTGAACAGTGTGTAATTCCAGGCTGAAATACTCATTCATATACCCTATTGAAACTTACAGTCGTAATTTTTGCCCTACTTACAAATATTATACACATTTTCTAACGCTGGCTTTCGTTTCAAAATCACACAGGTATGCCCTCAATGCTGCAACACACTAGTCCTGTAGTTTCACTTTCAACACATCACCGAACACATAAGCGGATTTAAACAGGCTAATAATCAACAATATATACAAATTATATATATATATATCTTTCTTTCCCATAGGCAATAATACACAAGCTGAATACAGGCTTTCAGTGAGAATTTAAGTCTGCTTCTAGATCACAGCGGCAAAAGACCCTGCAGTAACGATTTGCGCTCGATTCATGCAGCTCGGTATTTAAATTTTGTGGCGGACTTCCCTAAGTCCCAGTTCTATATATAGCGCCGTGTCCGCCCAATCGGAAGCACAGTCCAAATGTGTGTTTAAGAATCAAAACCTAAGCGTTTTTCAGCTTGCCCGTATAATGTGACTTAGTTTAAATATTCTATATCTAACTTATTACTGGGCCGTTTTTAATTATTGAAAGTGATATTTGAACTGCCAATTTATCTCTATCTTTCTATATCTTTGTTGTTTAGTTATTACATGGCATTTAAATCTATGCAGTCTTTAATTAGCTAAATTGGGACTTACCCTGATGTAGAAATATCACTAAAACCAATTTTTCTCTTTAAATAAATTACTTTTATGAGGCCGTCTTTGTACCTACTTATTAAGTAATATCTCAGATGTTATAATAGTTATGTATTTCTCTGTATATATCGTTATTCTTTAAGAAATAAAATAACTCCTTCCTATCAAATAAACAGAATAGGCCCTTTCTGTCAAACATAAAAAGGTTTCTTTATACATACTAGAAAATGAGCGTCCTGATTGGCTATTCTATCGGTCCATTTATCCTATAGTGAGCGCGGTAAATATGACCGTGTTGTTAGACAGATTCAAAATACGACAGCAATCACCACCCACATTCAACAGATCCCACTTAACAACCCTGCAGAAGGTCTTCGACAATATGAAGAAGCATGTTCAGGATAGTCTTGAAGCTCATGGTGGACATTTGAAACGTTCTGTGTAAAAGAAACTACGAGGTACTTTACTTCACATTAGCTTTTAGGACACCCTCTATAAGGTTGTATAACGGGGCTGGCAATCTCATTATGTTAAATAAATCGCTACATAAACCACAATTGTGAGAGCACATGAATTCGTTGGTAAAGGCTTCCAGCAAAGGGCCCCCCCATACATCACGGAGAGGGAAAAGAAAAATGACTGAAAATGTAGCTTTTTTTCTTTGTAACATGCGGATTCGTTTTTGCGAATATTTTTCTTTGAAACAGGAGGGCTTTTGTTTGGATATAACTTGTTTGTTGTTGTTGTTGTTGTTGTTGTTATAAATAACGATTTTTATATCAGATGTAATTTGTTTTTTTTTATTTCGTTATACAGTGACGTTTTTTTACTGGGTTTGTAAATTTACTTCTGTAAGTCTTCTATATACCAGTGTCTCTTTATTGTATATGTCTTATCCATATTTAAACGTTTCATTGTGTATTATATAGTTATTTCTGTGCCAGCTTCCAGAAGAAATGACACATTCACCCGTCGTGTGTTTAATTGCTGCAAGTAAAACAGACGCAAACATTAAGTAATAGTTAATAGAATAATGATTTTTTTTTTAATGTATACACTACCATTTTAATCGATTACAAATTTTATGATTTTTTTCCTATTTTTTGCGCATAACAATCATGTGAGACTCGTGCAAGTGGAGCTAAGTGAACATAATTTTAATGGTTATTGGAAAGCAGTGTTCGACCGTACATGTGATAATTATTGTATTTTTGACGATAAAATACGTATGCTACGCATATTTTATTCTCAGACATTCTCCAACATTGTTGGAAAGTTGATGATAGCAAAGATGTTAAAAGACGTCATTGTAACAAACAGATGGACTATCATGGTTTTGTTAATTTATTGATGTATTTCATTTACGTTATTTGTCCATTTTTTTGGGTGTGATTTCCGAAGGAGAATTACACTTGTTTATTTTCTTCCGCAATGTATTGTTAGTTTTTTTTGTTCATTCCCTGCACATTATAATATTCTCACAACATTGAAAGTCTTTTTTGCGTCCAATTCTTTCTGTCTATTTGCTTTCATCAACGCGTTTTTATGGTTTAATAACATGCGTGTTTGTGCTGAGAGGGGGGGGGGGGGGGGGGGGGGAGGGGGGGGGGGGGTGCTGAGAGGGGGGTAGGGGGGGGAGAGGAGGGGGTGGGGGGGGAGGAAAAGAGGAAGGGGGGGGGGGGGGGGGGGGGGGGGGGAAGGGGGGGGGGGGGGTTGGGGGGGGGGGGGGGGGGGGGGGGAGGGGGGGGGGGGGGGGGGGGGGGGGGGGGGGGGGGGGGGGGGGGGGGGGGGGGGGGGGGGGGCGGGGGGCGGGGGGGGCGGGGGGGGGGGGGGGGGAGCGGGAGAAGAGAACGACATAGTTAGGCTTAATCCAACTTTCCACTCTTTCTCTAATGTTGGAACTGGCCAGTACTTTTTGGCTATCTGTGGAGTAATTTAAAGTCAGGGAAATCTTTTTCTCTTCTTTTCCCTCCAATTTAAGAAAAAACTAAACATTCACTCACCCCCCCCCCCCCCCCCCCCCCCCCCACCCCAAAGTACAGTTTCCTTGGTATGAAACACGTTTGAAGCGCACATCTTTGGGAAAATATCTTTGTCATCAGCTATAGAGTGTGCACCGTCACGCAAGGCTAGAAAAAAGGACATACCTTTATATTTGTTTCATATTAATTTACTGTTTACAGGCCTCGGGTTTCCCTCAATTATATAGAAAAAAGGACGCTGGTTGGCCACTATCTATCAAGAACTAAAAATAGAACGAAGATCGTAAGTACTTCTAACAACTTTGGTTGCGATGCCATCTTACAATAGACATTCGCACGGAAGATGTCGAATGATCCCCCAAAGATATTTTCTACGGACAACTGGCAGATTGAAAAAAAATAGCCGGACGAAATCAGCTGAGGTTCAAAGATGTGTGCAAGAGGGTTGTGGAGACACTGGACATGAATCCAGCAATCTGGGAGGACAAAGCTGACGATCATCATCCCCATAATCAGTTGTGGCTGGAGGAAGCTACTCAAAAATATAAGAATTCGTCGCTTTGTATTATCTCCACTGTTCTAGATTTAGAGGCAATCATGTCTCTCCACAGATCTCGATTTCAGATAATTATGTCCAGTGGCGTCACTAGGATTGGTGTCACCCAGTGCGGTAACTCATGGTGTCACCCCCATGGACCTCCTCCCGTAGCAGACCATACAGAATCCTTAGTAATGTTTTTTGTACTAATGTCACTTGTAAATCGTAATTCCCGTATATCACTGAATGTAATGGCAATAGTAGTGACATAAACAACTAGTAAAATTAAAATTACACCTTTAAATTACAATATCATATGCACAGCCTAAATGTATTTGTGACGGTATTGCCTCCCCTGCTTTGCAGTAGTGGTCCAACAATGGCCAAAACTCAAGAGTATCTATTATTGGCTTCAATGGAGTCTCTCTTTACACAAGATTTCTCTTGGCAGAAATGTCTATAAAAGAGTATTAAATCTACTATCACATGGGAGTCATCATAAGATATTCAGATAAGCGAAAACAATGCTGGCTGTGGCTAAACACGTTAATTCTATAATCTGCCGAAAACTTTTATGAAGAATTTAGCTCGTTAAGCCCCCACCCCTGATTTAATCAGTGGAATTATTATTATAATGTATATATAGCTCTGTTTAGAGTGTGTGTTTAGTAACTTTGACTGAGACAAACATGTAGTACATTTAAAAGGATTAAAAAGAAGTTAAATTTGTAACATTACAAATACTTACTTAGTCCTTCCCCTTCTACCGTGAGGTGTAGAGGTCATTACAAATAACAAAATGTAATAATCACTTTAAGTTATAACAGTTGGAACATAATTTGAATAGTTATGGAAAAGGTTTCATCACTTGACTGGGATTTAACCGAATAAAGGAGGTCACTTTTGGCAGCGTATATTTTACTTAGCTGCCAATGGTAGTTTCTTCTCCCGCTGGGTCAGTTCCTTTTCACTCTGCTCTCGCTCGTCTCTGATCAAAGTTCAGGCGCCGCACGTTCCCAGAACGTTCAAGGAGTAACGGCTAATTTGGTTCTGCGTCTGTCTATAAGACCCTCTTATGATGGCGTCTCGCAAAACGTCAGTCCACTTCTACCTTCACTTGGTTCCAGAGATAGTACTTTCTGCTGGTACCACCAATAACTGGTAATAGAAATAGAAACGAAACGCTCTTCTGAGTATGGCGTTTTCCGACACAGTTATGTGCCCTCAATCCCACCCCCCCCCCTTTCTTTTCTACCATTCCATGTCAGAATTTACCCTCGAGAATTAAATTTAATCCCTCGGGATAAAACTTCCTTTACATTTAAACTGAATGGCTTTAGCTTTACATTACATTTAAATGAAAAGGTTAAACGTACAGATATAATATGTTTTACATTTACATCTCCACTGTTTGAAAAGTGTTCACAATATAAATTCATTTTAAGTTTCATTTATATTTACACTTGTGGAAAAGTTTGAAACTTCTATTAATTTAAAATGACTATTTTCACACAGACCGTAACACTGGTTTAAATCTTGAAAGCTAACATTAATTTTAAAGTGAATATGTTTATAGGGACATTTACACTGCTTTGAAAATGTAAGTATTATTATTAGAATGTACATCATTTCTTTCATCTTTCCCTCCCTGCTCCACAGGGAACCTGGAACTACTTTATGCTTTTAGTTCTCTTTAAGAAACTATCACTAAAGCAATCACCAGCTCTTGCAGTGGTAGTTCATGAATCATCATTCCAGATACTGAGGTTGCCAGCCCCAAATGACTTTGACATCCAATAGCGAGTTTCACATATTAAACTTCACATGGTAATATATACATATATATGTTAGTTCACATGTTAGTAATAAAATATGAAATGTAAATCACAACTTACGCCAATCCTGGCTACAGACGTGTGTGCTCAGATGAATAAAAGAGACGAATTGTTCTCTTACACGCGTCTGGGATGTCTCTAATTTTACAATAGATGGCCCCCTCTGACTCCGTGTTTCTTCAGTTTCCTAGTCCCGGGGTTTCTTATTTAAAATGTAGAGATTTACTGATCTTTTTCTAAGTCTTATCTGGTTCTCCAATAAAGGGTCCGGTTAACAAATAGGAATTATGAATCTAGTTCTTCACTCTGGCGAGGTCTGAGGTTGTGAGTTAAAACTGCGAAAAGGTCAGGCGATAATCCCCTCAATGTTGTTATGAATATAAT
The DNA here is from genome assembly GCA_024509875.1 of Oreohelix idahoensis. Lineage (NCBI taxonomy): Eukaryota > Metazoa > Mollusca > Gastropoda > Stylommatophora > Oreohelicidae > Oreohelix > Oreohelix idahoensis. The sequence continues at coordinate 17,257 of JAMPIV010005240.1, read as the reverse complement.
CAGAAAGATCCAGTCATTTTAAACAGGTCGGGTGTGGCACTTTCAAAATATTTCCTACACGGAAAAATTTTGCAAAGGTCACGTCTCCTAAATATGGTAATATGATGTCTTGCATACACTCTCACAAACACATTTGTGCACTCATATTGTCTAAAATGTAATAAATCCATGATTACTTTTTAACCAAGTGACCGGAAGCTATTATATCACTCTTGTCTTCCCACATGTGTCACACAGACAGTTCTCGTTATCTGTCGTATGAGTACGCAAACTCCGTGTCTTATCGGTGATTAACGCCGATAGCGCTGACCGATGTACGTGTTCATCTGCCGCGCCTATAACCACAAATCTGGGTAGCGCCAAGCAAATGAGATATCATATCAGACGCTACTGCAAATGTGATATTTATCACCTACAGGGTGATTTGATAAAATCAAATATCTGCTACTTAGCAGAAAATAACGAGGAAAGAAAGAAAGAGAAAATAAAAGTGAGATAATTGACAGCACATAATAAAATTCAGTACCACAAATATACCGATACTGCCGGGGAGAACTAAAGATCGATAGTGGTCGTCCATTTCGTCACAGTATTTACATTTACACAGTTTCATGTGGTTACGCCGTGTTTCTGCGCACATGCGTAGGCCTTATCGAGGACTATAGCTGTGTGCAGGACGGTCTAACACGATAACACACTGTTAGTAAACACCGTACAATTTATATTGTAATAGGATGGAATTTTCCAGTGTGACGTAGAAGCGTTTGGCGGGAATTCGTACGGCTAACCTTGGAGGGTGTTTTTCGGGGAGTTCCCTGGTGTCTGCCGACTAGATCAGTCGCATATGTTTATAGGCTCATCACAGTGTCCGTCATAAGATATTATATTCCAAGTTAAAAGTGATCTTAGTTCAATGAGATCCGACACTTTATGTATTTAAGCCTGTGATTGAAAGGCGTATATTTCGGGATGATGTCACGAAGTGGATATAAGTTTAGAGTTTGTCGGAATATATAGACAAGACACTAGTATGAAGAAGTCGGAGAAGATAGATTTTGTATGAGAAATGACAGTGACTGTGGAAAGATGAGGCTTAAAGCTTCGAGGGTGAGAACCTAGATTGACGACTGTCCCTCGCCCCTCGCGACTTAGTTAAGAGCTATTGACTCACCACCTCTGACTACCATAAAGGAGATAAGGTTTCACTAAAGTCCACAGACACAACTATACAGACAAGCATATACGTACAGTATAGTTATAGAGAAACTGATCCACTGTACATTTTATAGTTTATTAAACAACAAAATAAATAACACAGCGAAATAAATAACGTGCGAGGTCGAACACCTGAAAAAAACCTGCACAATTAAAATGACAGACACTATAACCAAACACTTTCACCCTCTCTTTCAACCTGCGTGGGGAAAAGAATTAAGGATTAAACACACTGTACTTGTTGGGGGTCTCAACTTAAGAGCCGCCTCTCCTAACTATCCTATTATTATTAGTAACCCTAAAACACTGTCCTGCTGCAGACTTATAACTAGATGTCTACACCTTCTTAACGTACTATATGATGTCCTACATAACTAACAACTATAACACAAGCACTGATCCACTAACGGACCTTTTCCGTGCTAACTCAGAGGCTGTCCTCTAAGTCTGCCTATCTAACTCTCTACTTTGCTTCTGCTCAGTGTCTCTCTGACACTACCGTCTTCTGCTGAGTGGATTCTCCGTTACCTCCCTCCTCTCGATAGCATTCGGAAAGGAATGATTTCCCTTTCTCCTTTCCAAACTACAGATGCTGATGACTTTGGTATTAATAACGATGGACTTGACTCGGGATGTAGATGCTTCACTGCTGATGAACCTTCTTTTCACTGCCCAGTTAACCTTTTCGGGTTTAGGACAAACGGCTTTATTATGGCCGTATAAAACAACAACACCAGGCCGCGCGCCTAATTGGTGTGTTTTAACGAGCTAAGAGCTCAGGATTTTTAAGAAAACCCGTTCCCGCTGAAGAATGTGCTTCACTGCACGAGAACTTCTTTCTTTTACTGGTGCAGACGTAGTGGCGTCGGTAATGCCACGTCACCAGTTCTCTTCACCTCTGACGATGTCTCGAACCTTCTACTCATGAGAAGGCAAATTACCGTGGTAAATTGTAGGGGCAGTTTACACCCTCCCTTTGTGCTGTGACAATGCTGTAAACAGAAAGATAACCACAACTATACAACCAATTCAAAATATACTCATCCCTAACATATAACCACCTTAAATAAATACATCTCCCGTCTTTCCCCTAAATTAATACCTCTCCCCTACAACAAATCTACGCACAAGCGATAAACAAATATTCCTACCCAAAAGGTCAAACTAATTTACAGTCCACTCCTATCTCTTCCCCCACATCAACGTAACGATCTGTCTGGTAAGAAAACCCCAGATACAGGCTGACCTAATCTGTTTCTCTAGGCTGGCCTCATGCGTCAAAACATTTACTTTCACCGAAAGCAAAAGAAAATCCCCGGTATAGGATCCCAGGCCCTACTTTATTAAGGACTGACCCGGGAAGGTATCAATTAACACAATATTTAACCACCCTGTTACTACACCATCTCAGTAATATTAATTACAAGCCTTACACCCGACTTCTAACTACATTACCAAAATTAGCACAGCTAAATAAAATACACAAATTACGCTCGCGTATATACACTGCAAATTATCATAATCAAAATGTGGTTTACACAATCCTCAAATTACATATTACAGAGCCCCCGTTTATCTAAGCGCTTATCCTCACACAGTTAATATCTCAAAAAACCGTTACACAAATTATAGATACTGCTACTTACTCACGGAAAGGTATAGGCACAACTTCTAGTTTTATTATAAGATAGCAATTGATGGCACTTCTGTCTAATAAATTTAATTTAACTCCCAGAAGAAAACTTACTTTAACATGCTAAGATCTATTATGAAACGAACTATCTACGACGCTAATTAAGATGTACACATACCCAATTATCAAATTTCTAACGAAGAGCAGACGATATGTATAATGTATACTGGCGCTTTTCGTCACGGCTAAATTTCTTGAGAGCAGAGAGCGCTAACCGCTTTAGATGCTAATTATATAGTCTTAATTCTGATGCAATAACCCACGCTATGATTCATCGCGTCGCGTCGCGGTGGGCCGCCCTTAGACCAATAATATTGCTGTAATTAAATCAACTCTGACCTCCGCCAATGATATCGTAAACAACCCAATGACTCATGTTTATTTTGCTCCCGATCTACTTATTGCGTCATGTTAGATAATACTACTGACCGTTCTAGTTACCAAAATAAATTTGATTGGTTATTGCGTTGGTTCTGCGTACCTGGGTCGTGTTACTGCCCCCATCCCCACAATTAACAGGGTAGGTGCCGGTTTTCGGATTTTTCCTAGTCTGAAAAATCTACCCAGCTAAATAATATGAACTCCAACGCCTAATAGAATAATATGAACGCCATTACTTACAGAGAGAAGAGGACTGGGCGAAACTGAAATTAAAACCCACAGTAACTCCTCATAAATAAACACAAATAATTACATAGAGTAGAAGAATGGGGCCCGTTAAAAATAAAATTACAGTAAATCCTCACAGATGAGTATCGGTGTTATATATACATTTCATAAGTGATTTTTTTTGTCCATCAAGACAGACTTTGACGAAGTACAATTTGACTGCAGAAACTTGTAAGATGGTTGGCAAAGCTGCCCAAGCTATAGGTGTATTATGAAGACGGACCTGGCAGTAGTTGCATGTCGCACTGTTCATATTATTAAATTGAAGTCTTGGAGCCTTGTTTAAGTATGATGGAACATGTTATTAAATATTTGTATCGTGGAGAGGACTTTGCCTGCTGATTGGTTTTTTATACAGTTGACCCTTTGTGTGTGTTACATGTTACGGTTCGCCAAAGTTGAATGTTTGATCATTCGCCAAGAACTTACGACCTTCGCAACATTCTAACATTGAGTACTGTAATATCAATTTTAATTGTTTACAACACTCTGGCGTACGTAACAGTGTTTAAGGTGAAAATTCGGTAAGAAAACAATAGAATTCGAAGTAAAAACGTTTAACAACTACATCAAAATCATGTTCATTTTAACGTTAAACTTTACCGTTACATGAGATACATTAATGGTTTAGGTTCGCATAATAAATAACGGCCCAAATAATGTAGACGTTGTAGACAACTGCAAATGGAAATTTACTCATAAATGAAATAATACCCAAAAAAACAAACAGGAAAAAATACACAAGCATTTCAGCACTTAATGAACATCTCGACTAAATCAGAAAATGTAAGCTGGGCTTACGAAAAATATTTTTGTAGTTATAACTAACTACAGGGATATTTTTATAAAAAATAATAAATTTCTGCTGAAACACTGCACACAAATTTTATAGACAGTCATTTTGGTGTCACCCCCTCTGATGGTGTCACCCGGTGCGGTCAACACCCCCGCACCCCCTAGTAACGCCACTGATTATGTCTATCATTTCGGTTGTTTACCAATTCAATGTCGTAGTATCAAGCTATGCTGTGTATCTTACCTTATCTCCCTCTGTTTCTCTTTCCGTCTAGTTTTCCCGTGGTACAATAATTATTTTCCACCCGTGTGTTACCAGAGCCCGAAAGGGAAGCACAGACCACTAATACTTCAACCTACCAAGCACGTCTTTAAAAAGCAACAACAGAGGGTTGGGCTTGGGGGTGCTTGCTCAATGCTGTAGAACCTTTAAGCTACAAAAGCTTTAACAGCAATGGGTATAAGTCAATTAACGAATAATTCACAGGGTATGTAGGAGAGGCTGAGGCGTCCAGAAGAGACATGAAGAAGAGAAGTAGAGGCCAGAAAGAAAAATTAAAAAGACATAGAAAGACCTTGAGTTGATAGTACGCGACAGGGGAACTTGAAATGATTTTATTAAAGGTATGTACTCCTTTTGGACCTGAAGGGTAGTCAATGAATGAATGTCTTAGTTTCGGAGACACACTATACACGTGATGTGTCAATGAATGAATGTCTTAGTTTCGGAGACACACTATACACGTGATGTGTCAATGAATGAATGTCTTAGTTTCGGAGACACACTAACCACGTGATGTGACAACGAAGCATGATTGTTCTTAGGGAGAGCAGCACATCAGCCTGACAAGCTATATAAATACGCAAATCCTTGAAATTATTGAACAATTGTAATCGATTAATTTAATTTGTTTAATCATCCATTAATCGGCTGATTTCAAACAATAAGTTCGAGCTGTGAGCAATCTTACAAAAGCAGTTGGGGTGCAGGGGTAAAAATCAATCAGTGCTTACATGATATATATATATATATATATATATATATATATATATATATATATATATATATATATATATATATATATATATATATATATATATATATATATATATATAAATAATACAATACAATACAATATAATATAATATAATATTCGTTAGGGCGTCGACCACATATGACGTCACGCAGCGAGGGAGGGAAAGTTCAAAATTTTGTGACGATAGGTGTCGAGGGTTGTTAGAAATGTGACATCACACTATAAATACAAGTAAGAATCCATAAATGCTATCGAAACAAAATAGATTTTGTAGCCTCCATTCTCATAGTCTACTTCTATCCGCAGTAGTTAACAACTCCCTCGGGGACTACTTATATCAATATTATAATCTCAACTGAAATATCTGATACGTTTTATAATCTTTAACTGGTTTAAACTATTTTTAATTATATATTTCTTTTTCATTTTTTATGTAATGTAATACACACCTTAAAAAACAAAATGATCACTACATAACATTATACTGCAGAGCATTCCAGGTCACCTCTACACCTCACGGTAGAACGGGAACGACTAAGTAGTACGTAGCATTCCAGGTCACACACAAAATGTTGCATACTACCAGCTCAATAGAACTCTCCTTTCTTTTCTTTTTTTTTTTTTTTTGCTTTTTTTTTTCAAATTCAGACTTCGCCGTTTGGAATTTTAAATGCATGCGCCTAATTTGTTGCGTGGGAACGAAGGTTTGCATCAGAAAAGTTTGAATTTAGTGACCTAAATGTTACGCGGAATTTTAAAACATAGTAAGTTTCGCATGAATAAGTGCTGTATAAATATTGCAGCTAATAAGTGTGTGAAGCGTTTGGGGGAGCAAACAAGACTGAAAGTAGTTAACGCTACACCACACTGTGACTAGAGTCCTATAAAGAAGGCTCGCGCTATAATGCGAGAGGTCACACTCTAAACAATCTTAGAGACACCATATATAAAGAACAAATCTTATAAAGTCTGGCAATCTCAGTATATATATTCGAGAATCCGACAAATATCATCATACAAATAAAACTGGCACAGTGCGAATGCATTAAACCAAAATAACTGGCTAACAAAACCTAAACGACATTATCGAAATACCCTGCTAAGTTCACAAAATCAACATGGCGCACAACCCGCTACTGGCACTGAAATATAACAGAGATCAACATACTCAGAGACTCTACGTCAAAAGACTCACTGACTTGCAGAAGAACTCATGCTAAACGGTCTGAAATATCTCCAGCATCACGCTGGGCAGAACTAAGCAGGTATAAGCCAGACGGAGAAGATCCTCCATCATCTTCTCCATATACGTCTTCCAACGACAGCAATCATGCTGGTCTCCCCTGAACACACTGTCCGCTTGAACTATCCCCACGCAATCCCCTTGCGCAGCCCTCAGTCACATGACTGGCTATCTTTAGTTTAGCTTCGTGTCATCCACATGCTATCATCACCAATGACCATCACTCATCCGCTAATATCCATAAATAACACATAAGGAACGACAACTCCGCCTAGCTATCAAGCGAATCACACTGACCCCACGGCCAGCTAGGCATCCCCAAAAAAGATGCTTTGCTGGCTATTTATCAGTACGAAACACACAAGATAACACCGGAAGTATACAGTGGGCAACTCAGCCCTTAAATGACGCAATCACTTCTGTTGTTCTCCTATTAACAGTATGTGTCAGTCCAAACAAGACAAAGACCTTGATACTGGGTCCAGTAAATAGTAGAAGACTTAAGGACATTAGTATAGAACAGAGGGTAGGTTTCTGGTATTGTATAAACATAAATAACACATAAGGAAGGGAAACCCGAGGCCTGTAAACAGTAAATTAATATTAGACAAACATAAAGGTATGTTTTCAGGCACTCGTAAGAAATAAAGAAGTAGAACACTTGGACAACAGCACGTCTGTTGTTTTTCTGTTGTCCAAGTGTTCTACTTCTTTATTTCTTACGAGTGCCTGAAAACATACCTTTATGTTTGTACAATGCCAGAAACCTACCCTCTGTTCTATACTAATGTCCTTAAGTCTTCTACTATTTACTGGACCCAGTATCAAGGTCTTTGTCTTGTTTGGACTGACACATACTGTTAATAGGAGAACAACAGAAGTGATTGCGTCATTTAAGGGCTGAGTTGCCCACTGTATACTTCCGGTGTTATCTTGTGTGTTTCGTACTGATAAATAGCCAGCAAAGCATCTTTTTTGGGGATGCCTAGCTGGCCGTGGGGTCAGTGTGATTCGCTTGATAGCTAGGCGGAGTTGTCGTACGGAAGGTACGGGGTTCGAACCCTGGGTAAGCCACTCACGTCTGTTGTTTTTCTGTTGTCCAAGTGTTCTACTTCTTTATTTCTTACGAGTGCCTGAAAACATACCTTTATGTTTGTCTAACGCTAATATCCATACATGCTGCCTATGAGACACAGGTGAGTTACAGTTGTAAAACATCCTGTGACAGTAAGGAATAATGAAACATTCGAAATTTAAAATTGCGTGTTAACACTTTACCAAACTTATTTTCAAAATTTGTAATAGTCCGATTTTATTCTACATAAGCCGGCGAATTCTAGCCATTTTTACATACGTCTTTGTCACGGGTTGTTTCCACTGCTCTACAGTGATGGTCCATCAATGGCCAAAATTTGGAGCAAAAACTGAGGGTCTTTAAAGGTATCTACCTTCGCTCAAGATTACTCTTGTCAGAGATGTAAATAAAAGAATTTGCTTCTATTTTAGGGAGTCTTCACGGGATATATCAGAAATCAAGCACAAAGCTGAATTTACAAGGCTATTGTAAACTTTGCATTTGTCCGCCCCTTCTATGAAAAGAAAGATATATTAGGTCGTTTTTGAGTCCCCAACTGAATTATTCAGTAAAATATTTCTTAAGTAACTCTGTTTGTTGTATTTATATTTAAGATAACTAATTCATACGTGTACACTTAATTAAATAAACTATTGATTTGTAAATACAGATAACAAATTTAATAATCAATTATTCTTTATCATGAGTAAATAAATAAGTGAAGTTGGTGGATTAAAAAAGAAAGAAAAAATAAAGAAAGCTAAAATGACTTATCTGGCCAGATGTTGACTGGTTTGCTTACTGTTCTGTCAATTATCGACTTCTACGTCCCAGGCGTAGTTGCAGGGGTAACCGCTCCAAGCATCTTCACGGCCTGTTGTTAAGTGATGATGCTACTAGTTGTCTGTTGAGTCTGTGTTAGTATTTCTTTGTTTCCTACTTGTGCTATATTGATGTAAATTAAGGTGACCATATTTTCAAAACCCTAATCCGGGACAAAATAGTAGATTTGACCTATTTCAATGCAAAAAATTCGGGACAAAAGGGTAAAGAAAAGGTCAAAAGTCGGGACATGTCCCAGAAAAATCAAGTTGATGTCAATTTAAAATAATATACATTTTATATATACATTTGAATAACATTGAATAACATACATTTTACTGTATAAGTTTAACTACTTAAACTAATAAGCGAGAAAAACATCAATAATCCTTACTTAATGTGAAGCTGAGTTACTGTACTTTTCAGATGAGTTGATTTTTATCAATAGGTCCTTCTTTGCAAGCAGCATCTTAAAAAAACTCGACACATGTTTCCTCACAGTTAACTTTGGTTGTCAACATAGCTTTCAAAGTTTCAACACCTAGCTGTGTTTTATCACTTGCCCATAAGCTGTTCATCAAAGAAAACACTCTTTCTGTGGCAGCATTTGTTCCAGGTAGACAGAAAAAAAACTCTGCCAACTTCAAAATATTTGAAAATGTCACATTATTGTTTTTGAAGTGGGAAACCATTTCAATCCAACATTGTGGTGGCAATGTTTTTTTGGCACTCCATTCACTAATTTTCTGAGAAGTAACAAACTGCTTCATATAGACATATTCGTCATAAATTTCAGTTTCTGTAAAGTGGGCTGAAGGTAATGTTTGAATCACTAGTGATGATGATATCTCAATATCTGCCCAAATTGGTATTCTGTTCAGCGTTACCCAGCTGTAGGATTCTAGGTCTTGAAAATTTTTTGCAGCCCATTTATTCAAATAATTGAAAGCTGTTTCATAGAACGAAGAAACGCTAGCATGAAACTTTTTCACATCCTCTTTTGGAAATCCTTCCATTTCCAGCTTTTCAAGGATTAGCTTAACTCTTAATGGCAAGAAACAGTCTTCCAGTTTGTACTTCAAAATAGTTTTCAACCTGTTGATGCTGTCAATGACTTCAAACACAGTGACCGTCTGTCCCTCTATTTTTTGCACTGCTTCGTGGAATGGAGAGGCCTGACTGTGAAGAAAAACAAGCCATGCCTCAGATAGAGGATTTTCAAAGAATGTCTATATAAAAACTGGGCATCTGTCTTGAGATTAAAAATATGATTTTAGAGGCAGGAACATCCGAAGAACCCTTTCAACAGCAGGCAGCAGAGCAAGCCACCTAGTCTGAGCATAACCTAAGATCATCTGGAAGTCTGTTTCCACAAACTGGCAAAACTCCTTGAGTCTTTCAACTCGTACTGTGTATGATTTGAAGAGTAGATAAATTTTAGCAATAATCAGCTCGACATCAACAGGCAGTACATCTGCAGCTGTTCGAACAGTGTTGTGGAAAATATGACCGGCACACCCAACTCCTATAAGACCATGTCCAAGGTTTTCTTGCAGTTTTTTGAAAACATTGTTCTGTCCTTTCCTTTCGGCACCTCCAAAATTGGAATTTGTGTTGTCTGCGCATAATCCAACTACTTTCCTGTCTAAACCATTTTCAGTTATGCAGTCATTAAGAAAACTACTTACAATATCAGATGTTTCACCTGGCAATGACTTTAACTCTAATATTTTAATTTTCACTCCATTACTGTGATCAAAGTATCTGACAAGCAAAGGAAAAATCTTGAATTCTTTGTGGTTGGATGCATCTGTCAGTACAGAAATAAATGTAGACTTTTCTAGGTCACACCTTAACTCATTTAGAATATGGGGTGCCAAGACATTTCGAATAATGGCTTCTGTTTTCGTACGTGCACATGCAAATTTTGGCTCTAAAGTAACCTGAAGTAATTTTGATGTGCAATCCATAGACCTGAAAGTATGATTGTGTAGCACTGTATGGTATGCAAAGGCGCCTTCTATAGAAGCTAATTGCTCTTCTTGGTCACCAATTTTATCAGCTCTGAAGAAAGTGGTTAACGACGAGCTTGATGCAGCTGTAACGACGGCTCTCTTATGTTTCTCACTGCTTATGTGGTTCTTAATATCACCACGTCCACTATGGCTTATCTAAAACCCATTGCATCGTACATTAAAGTTTGATGTACTCTTTTTAATAAACGGATATTCCTTTTGTAAATCTTCATTGAAACTGCATTTACGCTTTGGTACCATTTTCTTACAACAATAACAAAATATGCACAAATAGTTCACCGTTTAAATTAAATAAACGTATACCGTACGCAAAATCTTGGTACTTTACCACTACCTAAAATTTCAAATAACTGCGAATATCACATTGGAACAACACAACTAATTCGCGATCCTGACAACCTCTTGTGCTGTTTTGGCGCCAGTTCACTAATAATTAAAAATTCCCTCAAGTCAGCCACGGAATAATAATTTTTTTTTTAATCTGTGAGATTTATGCCAAATTGGCAAATTCGTCCAAAACCGGACAAATTGGCGTCCCGGATTGCATCGAAAAAAAAGTCGGGACAAATTATCAAAAATGGTCGAAAACCGGGACTGTCCCGGAAAACCCGGGACGTCTGGTCACCTTAAGTAAATCTATTAACTGCGTCTCGGGTCGTTCTGATCTCGTTGTCTAGGTGTTTCATTTTTCACACTATGTCAACAGAAAAATCTGGCTTCATTTTCTTTGGAATCGATTATAAATAAATTTGTAGCATTCATTTCATCTGGGACCCAAAGATGTAGCAATAGTGAATGCAGTCAGCGACCCATAGCTTGACTGCTTGCATCAGGACCAGCGAACCAGAGCTGGTCAAGACCGTACTCCACCTCCACGTGGTGGTTCTGGAAACAGTCTGCAGCAGTGCAGTCTGGCTGAGAGAGTACGGATCGAAATGGGAAGGCAAACCCGGTCCCTAAAAAATGTCGTGCTGAAGTCGGATGTGTCGACCGAAAGGTGCAGATATCACAGCTACGGCGTAAACAGACACAACGCAACCACCGTCCTTTTCAGGGCGAACGAGGAAGAAGAAGAAGAAGATTTCATCTTCCCTGCGTATGCATTTGTGGAACTTATTACTATTTCTCAAATTCAATTTAATACAACATATGAACTGTAAACATCAATGCCGCAGTCCATGTAATATTTCGACTCAATTTAATTTACCACACGACGATTTTACACAATGGAAATACATTACTTATAAAGAACCATGTCCGATTCACTGTCAATATTCGATTTAATACAAGGTATTATCGTCCTTGTGTGTTTCAGTATCAGCTGCAATATTCATTTCATTTATTTTTATCCTGAGTTCGTTACCATAAAGTTCAATCTGAACACATTATTATTTAGGTTCGCCCTTTTAAAACGTCCACTATGTTTCTACATCCTTCTATGCTCCGAAGGGATCAACAAATGTGTTTAACACAATATTCCTTAGATATTTGCCACCTACAACGGGGGGTGGTTGAAGGTAGTCGATACTCACGCTTCTCGACATTTTACACGAATTATTCGAGGTTACTAACCTTAGTAATAAGTCTATCACACATTCCTGACAATCTTAGCCGTATTTCAGTTCCACTTTATTATTTCACTTGAAGTATATTTGTAGCGAAATCTCAGTTCCAGAGTCAAATCAGACTCCTGTTTAGTGATAAGTCTATCACACATTCCTGGCAATCTTAGCCGTATTTATTTCAGTAGAATACTTTCTACACTTTCCAAGTCCATTGGACACATTTTGAATTCAGTGGGCACAGCCACATTTGGACGAACACTTTCCCAGTCCAGCGGACACAGCCACCTTGGACGAACACTTTGGAATATCTCCTCGATATTAAAACTTTCGTCATCCTTCACTACGCCGATACATCAGATCCTACGCCCAATATTCTGCGTTTATGTGAGGCATATCGTGGTGCGAAGCAAATCTTCAAATTTGTCTCACCCCATGATGTGCACTCAACACCCGTCAAAGGCAGGCATCCAGCGTAGACCACTGTCGTAAGCGTATACTGGTGCAACTACAACAGTAGTTGTCGCTGGGGGTGGCCACTGGAATGTTATCAAGAAGGTCTTAAGAAATTGGCTCGTAAGAAAGAAAGAGACCTATTCGAGATAGCGACAAGAAGAAGAGAAGGCGAATGCTCTCCACTAGATAGTGTTTTCAAGTAAATTATGGAAGGTGTTCTATTTTCCCACGACCTTAGCTTCTGCCTTAGATCTCGATAAAAAAAGAGCTCCTAACCTCATCTAAATGTAGAATTTTATCTATATGTAAATATTTAACACCGACAGCACGAGTGATACATTAACGAACTAGATAATGATCAAAACGGTTATTAGGTTTATTAATTAAATATGTATATACTATGGGAAGTAAGAATTAAAAAGTGATGATTGTGAAAGATGATTCACACACAGATGAGATGTAAATAATTTAGTTAGTTAAATATGAGAATAAAACTATGTGAATAGTGAAATAATGATGTGATATATTAAGTGTTACCACACTGATGTCCAGCCTATACTGTCTGTGTGTCTGTTAGTGCTTTTCCGCTGTACGATTGTAAACAGGTTTGCGTGGACTGTCCAATGTAGATGTATGGTATGTTGTGTGGATTTATTCCCAAGACGAAGATGTACTGATAAAAACTGTTATAGTAATGAGAACTTGGAAGATATACTTTCCTTCAATATTTGTAAATCTCTCTCTAGCGTTGGTAAACCATTGACCGTTGTCTCAGGAAAATGTCTGCTGTCTGATCTCTGAAAGGCACTGGCTAGACTGGAGCTCTTTGCGAAATGATTTTCTGGTATCAAGTGAGTTTTGTGCAGTAAAGATAATTCAGAATCAATTTACGTCGTGCAATATACGATGAAAGTTGATGACTTCACTTCATGTTCTGACGTAGAGAGTAGATGAACTTGTTGCTTTGAGCTTGATATCTTGGCGAATAAACTTGTGATTAAGTGATCTTGGTATTTAGACTCATCAGCTTGATTATGTACTCTTGATTCATAAAATAATCTTTTGAGTGAGTGGAGCTTAATATAAATATGTGCGAATCAACTTGTGCTGCCTCAACTTGACTCAGACGGTAAGCTTTAGAGTGAGCTGAACTTGATATTTGTAAATGGAATCGTCTTGTGATCACTTGATAAGGAGGTGAATAAAATGCAACGCCAACAACGTCGACAAATGCGGGCGAGACTTCTTTGTAACGTAGGAAGTGTAGGATGCTCTATCTGGTAAATTCTGCTATCCAGACGTACGATTTGCTAGCTTCTTTCTGGTTTGACGCCAAACACGTAATGTGTAGGCTCAGACGTCTGCTGAACACACTCCTTTTTCCTTCGCAAATTCCTTAAGAACACTATAAAATTACACTCCACAGATATTAATCAAACATCCACACAGGAATGAAAACTTACTACAGCTGTACACAGGCTATACGATAGGGGCGACTTTTATGCGCCGCTATGTTGAAAACTCAGTACTGCCGTTCTGGTGAATATCTCGTTATATTTCTGGTTTCCCCATGTGTCAAATGACCTTGCCTGTTGGTCCTTCGCCTCCAATCCAATAACTAGGTGTCCATCTTGATGTGATGTACATAATCCACGTCAATCGCTAAAGCGGATGGGCTCTCGCAACCAACTCTTTAATTCCGTGCCACGGGTTCGTTTTCAGAGACCGACCATGGTTTTGGATTGGCCACCCAATGCAGAAATCACCCGCCTCCTCTGTCACAAAGCCTTCTTTCAGTGCGTGCTATGGTGGAGCCTATTTTTGTGAGACCGTTTCCGCAATCTCCTTGTTCCTAATCTTGATAGGTAATCAGTATGTCGGCCCTCGAATTTTACCATCTAGCAACAATTATTCATGTGTGCGTCGGCTATTGTGTCGCAAGGCGATGACCGTTGTGTTGTTTAAACAGCGGATTAGTCCTGAAAAGACTTCACTTTAATGCCAAGCCAGACGTCTACCTCCCAAAGTAAACAATACTCGTTTAATGTGGCCAGGTGTATTTACCAAGATTCTAATGAGGCAATGTGTGTTTCGAAAGATAGCGCAAGGTGGGGAAATAAATCAAAGGAGTGTTAAGTTATTGTTACCAATATATAAGATGCAGGTGTATGTTCAACTGATGTAGTAAGGCTGATATATATATATATATATATATATATATATATATATATATATATATATATATATATATATATATATATATACTGCTATGGTGGTAGTGGCTGGTGATGTATCGTGCTGTAATATGACTAATCGCGAATGTGTGACATGGTAGTTCGCCAAGGTGGACATCTATGTATCAGTGGAGACTGGTATCACCACACGTAACGTACCAGAGTGTGTGTGGCATTCATCACCTTGAAGGATGTAGATGTGAAGTTGATGGAAGCATATGTTGTACTTGTTACAAATATGGAGTCAAAATATAGGTGAACAGCTGTGTACGTTTTGATCATTTATTATGGTCACAGCAACAAAACGAAGACAACTCCATGTAAGCATGGCACAGGAACATGGCGGATATGAAAACAGTTCACAACAATGGCAGGTACATAAGTTCCAATAATTATATGATTATCAAAGTGTTGCAGACTCCAGTTTCTCTCTCATTCCACAACTAGCAGAAAAACCCCGTATTACACAACGGGTAAATACTGTATAAACATCCAACAGTTTCATTCTGACTCATCAAAGTCATTCTTCTTAAGTCGACCTCCCAAACATGGCGGGCGACGAAATTAGCATAGTCCATCCCTCTAATCGGACGTATCGAAGATAGGCTGTCCTTTCGAAGATAGGCTTATACAACTCCCTTGTACATCAGGCGAGTTTTCATTTTCAAAGTTATAATAACTAATAACCCACCTGTTCTTCCACTCCAGATAGTTATATATATTAGGCCTCTATCAAACAGTAAACACTGTGGATTCCTCTTCTGTAGACATAAGTGTCTAAGTTCAAAATATACCGCTAATCATGCGGGTTGTAGAATACTAGCTATACTCATGGGTCTCTGTGTGTAAATCTAGACCTAACGGTCTTAGATGGCTCCAACGAGCGTAACAAGATGAATACTCTGCCTTCCAACCATTTGTGAGCTCTTGTCACTAGTTGACTCAAAAATATGATCCTTACAAAGGAAGTGTGAAAGTTTCGTTATTTTACCTTGATACGAATTCCTAACACAAATTAGAAGCAACTGTCGTCTTCCTGACGAACAGAAATAACACAGGGGACTCTAAATACAGTGGAAGAGTTTCCATCCCCAAAAGGCAATGCAGAGAAATAATCAGACATTCCGTCTGACAGACCCAGAACAAAAACACGGCCTCCCGCCGGAAATCTTCTTCAAAAAACTCTCTTAGTTTAGACATGCGCAGTTCGCATCCCCTCTGACCCATCCAGTCAGCTGGTGTCCCCTTTTAAAGAGGAGTAACTACATATTTACTTTCCCTCAAAGCAAAAGATGAGTATTCGCCCTTAGATTAGGGTTCAATCGAAATATTTTCAAACATAACAAGTATACAGACAGACTACATTATCAGTTATGAAAAATTGCACGTAACAGTCTTACCACACTTCCCGGGGGGGGGAATGAAACTTTTTTTTTTTTTGGAAATACATCTAGGAGCAACATACAATAGGCTCACAGCGCATGAATAATGCGCAGATGAAAGTATCAAAAACAAATATAACGCCAAATGTGAGGCTAAGTCGACTCATGGAGCGACCGGTGAGAATATATCTCATAATCTCATAATCTCAGAGAAAGCGTTTCTCTAAGTACAAATGTTTCAAGGGAGGTGTCACCAACGTATTCTATAATGATGGCAAAGACACAATGCATACAAAAATTTCATCCAATAAATTCATATTAGGTATCTTAAGTTCATGATTAACAAAGAAGAAAAATCATCAAAGAACAGCGGTGAATATACATCAATGAACCGCTAAGTAGTAATACAATCACTATATTTTATAAATTACAAATGTGTACCTATTTTAATATAGACAGAAACTATTATAGACTTAGACGTATTAGGAAGTCCAAGACATAAAAGTTAGGTGGAATCATGTGGGCATCTAGACAAAATGTCTGCCATCACATTATCTGATCCACGTATAGCTCGAACCGAGAAATGAAAAGGTTGAAGAGCAATTGCATATCGAGTAGACCTCGAGCTCTTCAAATTCTTACTCTGTATAGCCGTAAGAGCTTTCTGGTCGGTTTCTACTATGAAATGTGCGCCTAGAAGGAATCTTTGTAGTTTGAGAATTGACCAGACCATAGCCAACAGTTCACGGTCTAAAAACCGAGTAATTCCTTTCTGCAGCATTAAGTTTTCTGGAGATATACATTACAGGATGCAGAGTTCCAGAGTACTCTTGCATTAGTGCCGCTCCAATCCCAGTGGATGAAGCGTCACTACGAAGAAAAAATGTCTTATCTTTAGTAGGTAACACTAGAATAGGTGGTGTTGAAAACATAGTTTTGATCTTATCCAACGAGGATTGGCATTCCTGAGACCAGTGAACCATATTAGGAGACCCTTTCTTTAGTAGTGTAGAAAGAGGTGCCATGATAGCGGACAGA
>JAMPIV010005239.1:0-69576 GCA_024509875.1 Oreohelix idahoensis | reverse complement strand
GGAGGGGGGAGGGAGGGGATGGGAAGGGAGATGAGGGTGGGGGTGGGGGTTGGGGGGGGGGGTGAATGAGGGGGGAGGAAGGGAAGGGTTGAAGTTATGGTGGGGTAGGGAAGGTGTGTGGGGGGGGGGGGGGGGTTTGGAGGGAGTGTTGATGATGGATTGGGAGGGGAAGGAGGGGGGGATTTGGGGTGTGAGGGGAGGTGGGATAAGATTTTAGGGGAGGTTTGGGGGGATTGGGGAGGTGGGATTTAAGGGGAGGGGGGTGGTATGGGGGGGGGGAAATAAAGGAGGTGGGGGATAGGGATGGGGGGAGTAGTAGTTTGGGGATAGGAAATATGAGGATAAGAGGAGGTAAGGATATGAGGGGGTTGATGGGAGAATGAGTAAAGGGTTAATGGTGGGGGAGTGAGGGGGGAGGGAAATAATGGGGGGTGGAAATGGGTTGGGGGTTGGGAAAGGGGGTTTTGGGGGGTTTGGGGGAAGAATTGTAATGGGGGGTTGGAGTATGTTTAGGTGGTGGGTGAAAATGGGGAGGGGGGGGGAAGAGGAATGATGGGAAAATGGGGGAGGGATGGTGTGGGTGGGGGGTAATTAGGGAGATGGGGGTGAGAAATGGTAGTGTTATTTGTGATGTGAGTGGGGGAGGAATGGGAGGGAGGATGGGGGGGGGTGTTTGGATGAAGGGGGGGTAAGAAGATGAGAGTGATGGAGGGGGAGGTGATGGGGGTGGTGGGTGGGGGGGGGTTGAGAAAGAGATTGAGGTTGAGGTGATGAGGGGGGGGGTGGGGGGGGATGGAATGTTGGGGAAGGGAGTGAAGGGAGGTGTTGTTGGGAGTATAAGGATGGGGGGAGGAATGAAGAGAGGAATGTTTGTAGGGGAGAAGGGGAGGGGGGTTAGGGGAAGGAAAAGGAATGAGAGAGATAGGTGAAAATGTTTGGGGTTAAGTGTGGGGAGATGGGAGGAAGGGTAAGGGGGTGGGTAAAGGAGAGGGATGGGGGAAGGTATGGAATTTTGAAGTGGAGGGGTGAAGGGGGGGAGGATGGTATGAAGGGGGGGGATGGAGGAAGGGAGAGGGATAATGTGAATGGGGGGGGATGGTGGATTAAAAGGGGCGATTTTAAGGAATTAAGGGGGTGTAAAGTTAATGGTCGAGCATGGTCCAGAGGTTTGCTGAGAGTCTGAATGGGTACGGGCTTATCTCCTTGGTCCAATGTGAAGAGTATGGGTCCAGAATTAAAGGGTTATGTAGGATTGGGGTTGGTGGTGTGTTTGTGTGTTGGGGGGTGAGGTTTGTGTGGCCAATTGAAGCTCACATTATGTGTGTGTTGTGTGTTTGTTAAAATGATATGTGTGTAAATAAGATTACGGTTTGGAATTTTTATTGTTTTAATACCAGAACTGTAGAACATATCCAATATTATTCCAATTATTGTTGTAGATAGATAGTTTAGGTTGATGATGAAGGTTATAGATTGTAATTAGGATTGTTGGTTAACAAAACCATTTTGGGAGTAAATACCACACAACAGCCAACAACTGTTATAGGATTTGGGATTGTATGTCACTGTTGAGAGGACAAGTATCATGTGGGTTGGGGATAAGTGGAGTATGAGGGGTAGTATATGTATAATGTTGTTTGTTAGAGAAAAGGAGTTTTGATTTGGGTGGATAGTATTTGAGGGTGGAGGATTTTATGAGGTTCATTATTAGGAGTTTGAATGTGGATATGTGGTGGTTTGGTTAATGTTTGATAATTAATGAATTGCGTGATTGAAGTGGATAAGATTGAGTGTGTTTTGTTGTGTATGTTTTGTGTGTTGAGTGTTTTGTATTTTCAATGTGGGTGGGTATAAATTGAGAGTGGAGTGTGTCCTGGTTGTGGGATTGTTGGGTGTGGACTACACTTCATCGTAAGAGGACCTGTTGGGTATCATATATACGTAGTCATCACACTTTGGTGTTTTTTTTTTTACTTTAGTTTTGGCAGCAAGAGGTTTCTAACCTGTTGTGGTGATGTCTTTTTATATCTTAACCCCTTGGGATTAGTTTGTTTACCGCTGTTTTGGCGTCAGTAAGACTAGTTGGTTATATTTGATTTATAACATCTCACATCACCTGTTCAGAAGCCTAGTGGAAAGCATTTCTTTTGTGAGATAAGGTGAGGATATCCGCTTTAAGTGTTGAACTGATCGTCAAACGTTTTCTGTGTGAAAGGAAAATGTTGAGGTTGGTGCGGGAAACCCGCTTTTTTATTTGACAGGTATTTAATTTATCTGTTGTTGGATAGGGGTTTCACTCTTAGGTTTATGTCGAGCGGCTTATGGTGGTGTATCACTACAGCGTGAGATTGAAGGCCTGGGAAGAAAACTTTCGCACGAATTTCTATGTTGTATTACTCGTATTACGCATTACGCCAATACATCTGTAGAATCAGTTTAGGCATTAGGTCCGGCGGGAGCGTCCTTTGGTAAAGCTATTATGATTTGAAATTTTGACTTCAAACACTCTCGTAGAAGATGTTCCTGCCCAGATAGACCATTATGGAAATAAGGCTAACATTTAACACAGAAACTAAATTCTGTTTTCCTATTTCTTGGCATTTTACTCGGGGTGCCGTAAAATCCCCATATCTTATAATTTCATTATATTATTGGATTAGCAACGTTAGCTTTTGATAATATATATCTGTTAGGGAAGTGAATTTATTTTCTGTGGACTTTCTACTTTAATTTATTCAGTTGATATAGTAGCGCTGCGACCTCTAAGGCCTATTAAGTTGTGCGTGCCTTAAAACTGTTACGGTTTATCATGGTTAAATGTTAAAACTTTATCATAACAGATATTGTGAGGCGTTTCAATCAGTCCACGAATGCTTATCATTGGGTTAAGAGTCAGCAAAATTAACTGTCATTTCTGTAAGATAATGTCAGGTGTGGATTGTTCACGTTAAAACTGAAATAGTGAGATTCCAGGTAATAGGCTCTGGATCATATCCTAGAAGATAGTAACTATATTCACTTTTGATAGATATTTTTAGTGGCAAGGGAGGAATCATTTTATGCTTACTTGTCATGGGCTAGGCACTTATTATTCCTATAACTTTCACAGAAAGCAGTCACCAGGCATAGATATAATTATATCTTATGATTCAGCCACAATTGTATTATAGCAAGAACATTGCATTCTCTTTGTTATTACTTTCACTTGTGTGGAATATTAATATATTTTTCCCAAAGGGACATATTACTTATTTTGTAATGTCAAATGCTGTAATCTGTTTATGTAAATTCATTTAATGTTGTAAGATGAATAAGCATATTCATTTAACTGTAACTACAGGTTAGGTTTCCTGTATGTTGAGATTGGGAGAAGAGGAGTAGATTGTTGCTGTCAGAACAGTTACTGACAGGTACCTGGGTGTGCAAAAGATATTAAGTCTATGCGGGTGCGTGTTTGATAATTGATATTTTTAAAAGGAACAGGAGACATGGTTAAAGACAGCCCTAAACTATCATAGCAATAACTACAATAAATTTAATCCCATAGTGGAGCGAAACTTTCTGTACAAAGTTAGTGTGATTTATTATTTGCTTGATGTAAAAGGGGGTCTCTTTTCGGTCTCAGGTTCAGGGGGATACCAAATTGCTAGTCAGTTT
This sequence comes from Oreohelix idahoensis, assembly GCA_024509875.1. NCBI lineage: Eukaryota > Metazoa > Mollusca > Gastropoda > Stylommatophora > Oreohelicidae > Oreohelix > Oreohelix idahoensis. The sequence goes on along the minus strand of JAMPIV010005239.1, from coordinate 65,919 downwards.
CCAGTCAGACGAAGAATGTCACCGTCTCTTCGTCTAGAGGGATTCTGAGGATATCTATAGCCCCACGAGTGTCAACACCCCGTTCCCTGAATCAAAACCCCTTTTTTGTCAAACGCCAAGTTAAGCTCACGCAGTGCAACGGAGCCAACGCTAAATCTGGAATCACCAAATGCATAAAGTAGTAGTTTCTCTACTCGCCTCTTGGATTACCAGCCAGAGCATTGCGGCTTCCAGAATATCAAAACCGCCCCAGCATGCCTATAGCAGAATTCCATATCACCCGCCTTTTTTGTGCCTAAACGGGGCACTCAGCCAAGCCACAGTCAACCAGCCAAAACCGGATTTAAAGCCAATTCTAGCGCCGGATAAGCATGCCTTGGGATCAATTGTCCTCAAGTGACTTCGTCCCATGGTTTATTTCTGGGTCTATGTAGAACTTCGCACGTATGAGCAGCCATCTATGGACAGAGTTCCAGCCCCACTCGCGCCAGTAGGGGGAAGGACGCACCAAACGATAGCGCCTATACAGTGATTTTATTCAGGTTAATTCCATCACCGATGGCGGATATATACGAAGAAACCACTTACTGGAGCTATTCCATTGGTCCCCGAAAGCGGACAGGCTGTCGCTAAGTTCATTCAGTTGGTCAGCAGGAGATAAACAGCGTCCCCCAGCCCACCTCGCGCCAGTAGGGAGGAGTCACCAATGATAGTACCAACAAGGACAGTTTTGTAGGCATAGTCCCTCACGAAGGATCTACAAGTAACACACTGTCCGGACTATTTCATCTGGTCCCGAAAGCGGACGGACTGAATCGCAGTTTATTCATTTTGGTAAACAGAAGGTAACTAGAGTCTTCCAGCCCACCTCGCGCCAGTAGGGAGGAATCACCAATGATAGTACCAACAAGGACAGTTTTGTAGGCATATAGTCCCTCACGAAGGATCTACAAGTAACACACTGTCCGGACTATTTCATCTGGTCCCGAAAGCGGACGGACTGAATCGCAGTTTATTCATTTTGGTAAACAGAAGGTAACTAGAGTCTTCCAGCCCACCTCGCGCCAGTAGGGAGGAATCACACAATGATAGTACCAACAAGGACAGTTTTGTAGGCATAGTCCCTCACGAAGGATCTACAAGTAACACACTGTCCGGACTATTTCATCTGGTCCCGAAAACGGACGGGCTGACACTCAGTTATTTCATCTCTCTGTTTCTACAGGTTTTATGAATGGTGATCTGTGTGTGTGGTTTTTGGTGTATATGATTATTGATGAATATTTTGAGTATTGATGTAATTTTATGTTGTTGTGATGATATGCATTAATTCCATGCTTTTTCTTCTTTAATAAATTTTACACATTTATTAATGCGCTGTTCACGACCTTTCCATCCATATTTGTATTTTTAGCTCTTTACTATAATCTCTATGTATGATAAGAGAAAAGAGAGAGAGCAGGAGGTGCTTAGACAGACATAAGTGAGTTGAGGCTTGGAGAGAGAGATCATTTTGGTAAATCTTCTTCCAGGTTGTCTCAAGTCCATCTCCTATTTACACCTTTCTGTGTGTGTAATCTATAACTCTGTCAGTCCACTATCCCTTGTCGATTTCACTACTGTTGTCCAACTCGACAAATACTCTACACTCAACTCAACCACGACAATTGGGGGCTCGTCCGGGATTCTAGAACCCATCTAGTACGACATTTAATATGTGCTCGATCCGAGGATGAATCTCTCACAAGATTCTATCTTGATTCTTAGAGTTTAGTGTTCGGCAGATTATAGGAATCGATATCCCTAGACATAACGAACTATTTCTTTTGGGAGGAAGTCTGAACAGCGTTTTACTCCACAGCAATCATAAATATTAAGTTACATTTATTGTTCATGCTACACATGAGACAGCTGGTAAAGGTTGATGGTACCACTGCTGAGTTTTTGGTTGACAAATCTGACGACTATTGTTGTAAAAGTCAGAAAATTTTTTTTTAAGGGTTAATTTTTTTTCAGGAGTAGCTCTTTAATCTGAGATAAGAAGCTACAGACAGTCAGTTACTAGCTTGCATTTGTACCAAGGGAGGGTGTTCATTTGAATGATAGTAACCAATCCTCCCATAGCTAAGTACTGACAGAAGTTGGAAACAAATTTGTATTATGATTATAGGATGTTCTAGGACATGTAATGGACATTGATGGAAAAGATAAATTACTGTCATTTAGTTCGTGTTTCACGCACTTTAAAAAAGGGGGCACTTGTCACGTGAAAGATAATTTATTTTACCATCTTGTCCATAATTTGATTACTCCTTTAAATGTTCTGTTTTCCGAGACATTTTGTATTTTCTTTTTCTTTCCTTTTCTACCTTTGTGGCCAAACTTTCTCACCCTCTCAAACCCCACCCGAGGTTGTTTACGCTGGCCAGCTGCGGTCAGCTAACGCTAGACGTAATGTTATCTAAACGCACCTGTTCGACCCGAGAAAACATTTCTCGGGTCCGCTTTAAGTGTTTAAACGAGCCAAGACGGTTTTTCTGTGAAAGAAACGGTTCGTTAAGCGGCGGGTACCACTCTGTGGTCCCAACAGGGGAATTTCTCTGGTCGCTTTAAAAAACCGTTTGATGACGAGCGGCTGGGAACCCTTTGAGGCCTGGGGAATTTTTCTCTGGGGAAACTTTCGCACGATTTCTTTTTGTCTTACTCTATTACGCATTACGCCAATACATCTGTAGAATCAGGTTAGGCAGGTGTCCCCTGGGGGGGAGCGGTCCTTTGTAAGCTATAAAGATTTTGAAATTTTACTACGTCAAACACACTCGTAGAAGATTCCTGGCCCGAGATAGACCATTATGGAAATAAGGCAAACATTAACACAGAACTAAATGTTTTTGGCCTATTTCTTGGCATTTTTCTCGGGTGAGTAAACATATCTTATAATTATTATATTAGATTCATGTTAGCTTTTATATATATCTGTTAGGGAAGTGAATTTATTTCTGAGGACTTCTCCTAGTAATTTATTCAGTGATAAGGTAGCGCTGTCTACGGCCTATTAAGTGGTGCTTAAACTGTTACGGTTTATCATGGGTTAAATGTTAAACTTACAATAACAGATATTAGGCGTAGAATCAGTCCACGAATGCTTACCATTGGGTTAAGAGTCAGCAAAATTAACTGTCATTTCTGTAAGATAATGTCAGGTGTGGATTGTTCACTTTAAAACTGAATAGTGAGATGCAGGTAATAACTCTGGATTATAGGAGATAGTCACTTATTCCTTCTGATAGATATTTTTAGTGGCAAGGGAGGATCATTTTATGCTTACTTGTGTGGCTAGACACTAGTCCATAACTTTCACAGAAAGCAGTCACCAGGCATAGACATAATTCTATCTTATGATTTAGCCACAACTGTATTATTATAGCTAGAACATTGCATTTTCTTTGTACTCATTGTGTGGAATATTAATATATTTTTCCCAAAGGGACATATTACTTATTTTGTAATGTCACATGCTGTAATCTGTTTATTGTTAAATTCATTTAATGTTGTAAGATGAATAAGGCCCCCAAAATATCCATTTAACTGTAACTACTGGTTAGGTTTCCTGTATATTGAGATTGGGAGAAGAGGAGTAGATTGTTGCTGTCAGAACAGTTACTGACAGGTACCTGGGTGTGCAAAAGATATTAAGTCTATGCGGGTACGTGTTGATAATTGATATTTTTAAGGAACAGGCGACATGGTTAAAGACAGCCCTAAACTATCATAGCAATAACTACAATAAATTTAATCCCATAGTGGAGCGAAACTTTCTGTATAAAGTTAGTGTGATTTATTATTTGCTTGATGTAAAAGGGTGTCTCTTTTCGGTCTCAGTTTCAGGGGATACCGAATTGCTAGTCTAGTTTCCAGTCAGACGAAGAATGTCACCGTCTCTTCGTCTAGAGGGATTCTGAGGATAATCTAGCCCCATCGAGTGTCACACCCCGTTCCTGAATCAAAACCCCTTTTGTCAACGCCAAGTTAAGCTCACGCAGTGCAACGGAGCCAACGCTAAATCTGGAATCGCACCAAATGCATAGTAGTAGTTTTCTCTACTCGCCTCTTGATTACCAGCCCAGAGCATTGCGGCTTCTTCCAGAATATCTAAACCGCCCAGCATGCCTATAGCAGAATTCCATATCACCCGCCCTTTTTTGTGCCTAAACGGGCACTCAGCCAAGCCACAGTCAACCAGCCAAAACCGGATTTAAAGCCAATTCTAGCGCCGGATAAGCATGCCTTGGGATCAATTGTCCTCGAGTGACTTCGTCCCATGGTTTGTTTCTGGGTCTATGTAGAACTTCGCACGTATGAGCAGCCATCTATGGACAGAGTTCCAGCCCCACTCGCGCCAGTAGAGGGAAGACACCAACGATAGCGCCTATACAGTGATTTTATTCAGGTTAATTCCATCACCGATGGCGGCTATATACGAAGAAACCACTTACTGGAGCTATTCCATTGGTCCCCGAAAGCGGACAGGCTGTCGCTAAGTTCATTCAGTTGGTCAGCAGGAGATAAACAGCGTCCCCCAGCCCACCTCGCGCCAGTAGGGAGGAGTCACCAATGATAGTACCAACAAGGACAGTTTTGTAGGCATAGTCCCTCACGAAGGATCTACAAGTAACACACTGTCCGGACTATTTCATCTGGTCCCGAAAGCGGACGGACTGAATCGCAGTTTATTCATTTTGGTAAACAGAAGGTAACTAGAGTCTTCCAGCCCACCTCGCGCCAGTAGGAGGGAGTCACCAATGATAGTACCAACAAGGACAGTTTTGTAGCATAGTCCCCTCACGAAGGATCTACAAGTAACACACTGTCCGGACTATTTCATCTGGTCCCGAAAGCGGGACGGACTGAATCGCAGTTTATTCATTTTGGTAAACAGAAGGTAACTAGAGTCTTCCAGCCCACCTCGCGCGAGTAGGGAGGAATCACCAATGATAGTACCACTACAAGGACAGTTTTGTAGGCATAGTCCCTCCACGAAGGATCTACAAGTAACACACTGTCCGGAAGCAGTGTTTCATCTGGTCCCGAAAACGGACGGGTCTGACACTCAGTTATTTCATCTCTCTGTGTTCTACAGATTTATGAATGGTGATCTGTGTGTGTGGTTTTTGGTGTATATGATTATTGATGAATATTTTGAGTATTGATGTAATTTTATGTTGTTGTGATGATATGCATTAATTCCATGCTTTTTCTTCTTTAATAAATTTTACACATTTATTAATGCGCTGTTCACGACCTTTCCATCCATATTTGTATTTTTAGCTCTTTACTATAATCTCTATGTATGATAAGAGAAAAGAGAGAGAGCAGGAGGTGCTTAGACAGACATAAGTGAGTTGAGGCTTGGAGAGAGAGATCATTTTGGTAAATCTTCTTCCAGGTTGTCTCAAGTCCATCTCCTATTTACACCTTTCTGTGTGTGTAATCTATAACTCTGTCAGTACACTATCCCTTGTCGATTTCACTACTGTTGTCCCCCTCCACAAATACTCTACACTCAACTCAAACCACGTACAATTGGGGGGGCTCGTCCGGGATTCTAGAACCCATCTAGTACTAAGACATTTAATATGTGCTCGATCCAAGGATGAATCTCTCACAAATTCTATCTTGATTCTTAGAGTTTAGTGTTCGGCAGATTATAGGAATCGATATCCCTAGACATAACGAACTATTTCTTTTGGGAGGAAGTCTGAACAGCGTTTTACTCCACAGCAATCATAAATATTAAGTTACATTTATTGTTCATGCTACACATGAGACAGCTGGTAAAGGTTGATGGTACCACTGCTGAGTTTTTGGTTGACAAATCTGACGACTATTGTTGTAAAAGTCAGAAAATTTTTTTTAAGGGTTAATTTTTTTCAGGAGTAGCTCTTTAATCTGAGATAAGAAGCTACAGACAGTCAGTTACTAGCTTGCATTTGTACCAAGGGAGGGTGTTCATTTGAATGATAGTAACCAATCCTCCCAATAGCTAAGTACTGACAGAAGTTGGAAACAAATTTGTATTATGATTATAGGATGTTCTAGGACATGTAATGGACATTGATGGAAAAGATAAATTACTGTCATTTAGTTCGTGTTTCACGCACTTTAAAAAAGGGGGCACTTGTCACGTGAAAGATAATTTATTTTACCATCTTGTCCATAATTTGATTACTCCTTTAAATGTTCTGTTTTCCGAGACATTTTGTATTTTCTTTTTCTTTCCTTTTCTACCTTTGTGGCCAAACTTTCTCACCCTCTCAAACCCCACCCGAGGTTGTTTACGCTGGCCAGCTGCGGTCAGCTAACGCTAGACGTAATGTTATCTAAACGCACCTGTTCGACCAGAGAAACATTTCTCGGGTCCGCTTTAAGTGTTAGAACGAGCCAAGACGGTTTCTGTGAAAGAAACGGTTCGTTAGCGGCGGGTACCCTCTGTGGTCCCAACAGGGGAATTTCTCTGGTCGCTTTAAAACGTTTGATGACGAGCGGCTGGGACCCTTTGAGGCTGGGGGAACTTTCGCACGATTTCTTTTGTCTTACTCTATTACGCATTACGCCAATACATCTGTAGAATCAGGTTAGGCAGGTCCGGGGGGAGCGTCCTTTGTAAGCTATAAGATTTGAAATTTTACTACGTCAAACACACTCGTAGAAGATTCCTGGCCCGAGATAGACCATTATGGAAATAAGGCAAACATTAACACAGAACTAAATGTTTTTCGCATATTTCTTGGCATTTCTCGGGGGTGAGTAAACATATCTTATAATTATTATATTAGATTCATGTTAGCTTGTATATATATCTGTTATGAAGTGAATTTATTTCTGAGGACTTCTCCTAGTAATTTATTCAGTGATAAGGTAGCGCTGTCTACGGCCTATTAAGTGGTGCTTAAACTGTTACGGTTTATCATGGGTTAAATGTTAAACTTACAATAACAGATATTAGGCGTAGAATCAGTCCACGAATGCTTACCATTGGGTTAAGAGTCAGCAAAATTAACTGTCATTTCTGTAAGATAATGTCAGGTGTGGATTGTTCACTTTAAAACTGAATAGTGAGATGCAGGTAATAACTCTGGATTATAGGAGATAGTCACTTATTCCTTCTGATAGATATTTTTAGTGGCAAGGGAGGATCATTTTATGCTTACTTGTGTGGCTAGGCACTAGTCTATAACTTTCACTGAAAGCAGTCACCAGGCATAGATATAATTATATCTTATGATTCAGCCACAATTGTATTATTATAGCAAGAACATTGCATTCTCTTTGTACTCATTGTGTGGAATATTAATATATTTTCCCAAAGGGACATATTACTTATTTTGTAATTTCACATGCTGTAATCTGTTTATGTAAATTCATTTAATGTTGTAAGATGAATAAGCATATACATTTAACTGTAACTACTGGTTAGGTTTCCTGTATATTGAGATTGGGAGAAGAGGAGTAGATTGTTGCTGTCAGAACAGTTACTGACAGGTACCTGGGTGTGCAAAAGATATTAAGTCTATGCGGGTGCGTGTTGATAATTGATATTTTTAAGGAACAGGAGACATGGTTAAAGACAGCCCTAAACTATCATAGCAATAACTACAATAAATTTAATCCCATAGTGGAGCGGAACTTTCTGTATAAAGTTAGTGTGATTTATTATTTGCTTGATGTAAAAGGGGGTCTCTTTTCGGTCTCAGTGTCAGGGGGATACCGAATTGCTAGTCTAGTTTCCAGTCAGACGAAGAATGTCACCGTCTCTTCGTCTAGAGGGATTCTGAGGATATCTAGCCCCACCAGTGTCACACCCCGTTCCTGAATCAAAACCCCTTTTGTCAACGCCAAGTTAAGCTCACGCAGTGCAACGGAGCCAACGCTAAATCTGGAATCACCAAATGCAGTAGTAGTTCCCTACTCGCCTCTTGGATTACCAGCCAGAGCATTGCGGCTTCCAGAATATCAAAACCGCCCAGCATGCCTATAGCAGAATTCCATATCACCCGCCTTTTTTGTGCCTAAACGGGGCACTCAGCCAAGCCACAGTCAACCAGCCAAAACCGGATTTAAAGCCAATTCTAGCGCCGGATAAGCATGCCTTGGGATCAATTGTCCTCATGTGACTTCGTCCCATGGTTTATTTCTGGGTCTATGTAGAACTTCGCACGTATGAGCAGCCATCTATGGACAGAGTTCCAGCCCCACTCGCGCCAGTAGGGGGAAGACACCAACGATAGCGCCTATACAGTGATTTTATTCAGGTTAATTCCATCACCGATGGTGGATATATACGAAGAAACCACTTACTGGAGCTATTCCATTGGTCCCCGAAAGCGGACAGGCTGTCGCTAAGTTCATTCAGTTGGTCAGCAGGAGATAAACAGCGTCCCCCAGCCCACCTCGCGCCAGTAGGGAGGAGTCACCAATGATAGTACCAACAAGGACAGTTTTGTAGGCATAGTCCCTCACGAAGGATCTACAAGTAACACACTGTCCGGACTATTTCATCTGGTCCCGAAAGCGGACGGACTGAATCGCAGTTTATTCATTTTGGTAAACAGAAGGTAACTAGAGTCTTCCAGCCCACCTCGCGCCAGTAGGGAGGAATCACCAATGATAGTACCAACAAGGACAGTTTTGTAGGCATAGTCCCTCACGAAGGATCTACAAGTAACACACTGTCCGGACTATTTCATCTGGTCCCGAAAGCGGACGGACTGAATCGCAGTTTATTCATTTTTGGTAAACAGAAGGTAACTAGAGTCTTCCAGCCCACCTCGCGCCAGTAGGGAGGAATCACCAATGATAGTACCAACAAGGACAGTTTTGTAGGCATAGTCCCTCACGAAGGATCTACAAGTAACACACTGTCCGGACTATTTCATCTGGTCCCGAAAACGGACGGGCTGACACTCAGTTATTTCATCTCTCTGTGTTCTACAGGTTTTATGAATGGTGATCTGTGTGTGTGGTTTTTGGTGTATATGATTATTGATGAATATTTTGAGTATTGATGTAATTTTATGTTGTTGTGATGATATGCATTAATTCCATGCTTTTTCTTCTTTAATAAATTTTTACACATTTATTAACGCGCTGTTCACGACCTTTCCATCCATATTTGTATTTTTAGCTCTTTACTATAATCTCTATGTATGATAAGAGAAAAGAGAGAGAGCAGGAGGTGCTTAGACAGACATAAGTGAGTTGAGGCTTGGAGAGAGAGATCATTTTGGTAAATCTTCTTCCAGGTTGTCTCAAGTCCATCTCCTATTTACACCTTTCTGTGTGTGTAATCTATAACTCTGTCAGTCCACTATCCCTTGTCGATTTCACTACTGTTGTCCAACTCGACAAATACTCTACACTCAACTCAACCACGACAATTGGGGGCTCGTCCGGGATTCTAGAACCCATCTAGTACGACATTTAATATGTGCTCGATCCGAGGATGAATCTCTCACAAGATTCTATCTTGATTCTTAGAGTTTAGTGTTCGGCAGATTATAGGAATCGATATCCCTAGACATAACGAACTATTTCTTTTGGGAGGAAGTCTGAACAGCGTTTTACTCCACAGCAATCATAAATATTAAGTTACATTTATTGTTCATGCTACACATGAGACAGCTGGTAAAGGTTGATGGTACCACTGCTGAGTTTTTGGTTGACAAATCTGACGACTATTGTTGTAAAAGTCAGAAAATTTTTTTTAAGGGTTAATTTTTTTCAGGAGTAGCTCTTTAATCTGAGATAAGAAGCTACAGACAGTCAGTTACTAGCTTGCATTTGTACCAAGGGAGGGTGTTCATTTGAATGATAGTAACCAATCCTCCCAATAGCTAAGTACTGACAGAAGTTGGAAACAAATTTGTATTATGATTATAGGATGTTCTAGGACATGTAATGGACATTGATGGAAAAGATAAATTACTGTCATTTAGTTCGTGTTTCACGCACTTTAAAAAAAGGGGGCACTTGTCACGTGAAAGATAATTTATTTTACCATCTTGTCCATAATTTGATTACTCCTTTAAATGTTCTGTTTTCCGAGACATTTTGTATTTTCTTTTTCTTTCCTTTTCTACCTTTGTGGCCAAACTTTCTCACCCTCTCAAACCCCACCCGAGGTTGTTTACGCTGGCCAGCTGCGGTCAGCTAACGCTAGACGTAATGTTATCTAAACGCACCTGTTCGACCAGAGAAACATTTCTCGGGTCCGCTTTAAGTGTTAGAACGAGCCAAGACGGTTTCTGTGAAAGAAACGGTTCGTTAGCGGCGGGTACCCTCTGTGGTCCCAACAGGGGAATTTCTCTGGTCGCTTTAAAACGTTTGATGACGAGCGGCTGGGACCCTTTGAGGCCTGGGGAACTTTCGCACGATTTCTTTTGTCTTACTCTATTACGCATTACGCCAATACATCTGTAGAATCAGGTTAGGCAGGTCCGGGGGGAGCGTCCTTTGTAAGCTATAAGATTTGAAATTTTACTACGTCAAACACACTCGTAGAAGATTCCTGGCCCGAGATAGACCATTATGGAAATAAGGCAAACATTAACACAGAACTAAATGTTTTTTGGCCTATTTCTTGGCATTTTCTCGGGGTGAGTAAACATATCTTATAATTATTATATTAGATTCATGTTAGCTTTTATATATATATCTGTTAGGGAAGTGAATTTATTTCTGAGGACTTCTCCTAGTAATTTATTCAGTGATAAGGTAGCGCTGTCTACGGCCTATTAAGTGGTGCTTAAACTGTTACGGTTTATCATGGGTTAAATGTTAAACTTACAATAACAGATATTAGGCGTAGAATCAGTCCACGAATGCTTACCATTGGGTTAAGAGTCAGCAAAATTAACTGTCATTTCTGTAAGATAATGTCAGGTGTGGATTGTTCACTTTAAAACTGAATAGTGAGATGCAGGTAATAACTCTGGATTATAGGAGATAGTCACTTATTCCTTCTGATAGATATTTTTAGTGGCAAGGGAGGATCATTTTATGCTTACTTGTGTGGCTAGGCACTAGTCTATAACTTTCACTGAAAGCAGTCACCAGGCATAGATATAATTATATCTTATGATTCAGCCACAATTGTATTATTATAGCAAGAACATTGCATTCTCTTTGTACTCATTGTGTGGAATATTAATATATTTTCCCAAAGGGACATATTACTTATTTTGTAATTTCACATGCTGTAATCTGTTTATGTAAATTCATTTAATGTTGTAAGATGAATAAGCATATCCATTTAACTGTAACTACTGGTTAGGTTTCCTGTATATTGAGATTGGGAGAAGAGGAGTAGATTGTTGCTGTCAGAACAGTTACTGACAGGTACCTGGGTGTGCAAAAGATATTAAGTCTATGCGGGTGCGTGTTGATAATTGATATTTTTAAGGAACAGGAGACATGGTTAAAGACAGCCCTAAACTATCATAGCAATAACTACAATAAATTTAATCCCATAGTGGAGCGGAACTTTCTGTATAAAGTTAGTGTGATTTATTATTTGCTTGATGTAAAAGGGTGTCTCTTTTCGGTCTCAGTTTCAGGGGGATACCGAATTGCTAGTCTAGTTTCCAGTCAGACGAAGAATGTCACCGTCTCTTCGTCTAGAGGGATTCTGAGGATATCTAGCCCCACGAGTGTCACACCCCGTTCCTGAATCAAAACCCCTTTTGTCAACGCCAAGTTAAGCTCACGCAGTGCAACGGAGCCAACGCTAAATCTGGAATCACCAAATGCAGTAGTAGTTCTCTACTCGCCTCTTGGATTACCAGCCAGAGCATTGCGGCTTCCAGAATATCAAAACCGCCCAGCATGCCTATAGCAGAATTCCATATCACCCGCCTTTTTTGTGCCTAAACGGGGCACTCAGCCAAGCCACAGTCAACCAGCCAAAACCGGATTTAAAGCCAATTCTAGCGCCGGATAAGCATGCCTTGGGATCAATTGTCCTCAAGTGACTTCGTCCCATGGTTTATTTCTGGGTCTATGTAGAACTTCGCACGTATGAGCAGCCATCTATGGACAGAGTTCCAGCCCCACTCGCGCCAGTAGGGGGAAGACACCAACGATAGCGCCTATACAGTGATTTTATTCAGGTTAATTCCATCACCGATGGCGGATATATACGAAGAAACCACTTACTGGAGCTATTCCATTGGTCCCCGAAAGCGGACAGGCTGTCGCTAAGTTCATTCAGTTGGTCAGCAGGAGATAAACAGCGTCCCCCAGCCCACCTCGCGCCAGTAGGGAGGAGTCACCAATGATAGTACCAACAAGGACAGTTTTGTAGGCATAGTCCCTCACGAAGGATCTACAAGTAACACACTGTCCGGACTATTTCATCTGGTCCCGAAAGCGGACGGACTGAATCGCAGTTTATTCATTTTGGTAAACAGAAGGTAACTAGAGTCTTCCAGCCCCACTCGCGCCAGTAGGGAGGAATCACCAATGATAGTACCAACAAGGACAGTTTTGTAGGCATAGTCCCTCACGAAGGATCTACAAGTAACACACTGTCCGGACTATTTCATCTGGTCCCGAAAGCGGACGGACTGAATCGCAGTTTATTCATTTTGGTAAACAGAAGGTAACTAGAGTCTTCCAGCCCACCTCGCGCCAGTAGGGAGGAATCACCAATGATAGTACCAACAAGGACAGTTTTGTAGGCATAGTCCCTCACGAAGGATCTACAAGTAACACACTGTCCGGACTATTTCATCTGGTCCCGAAAACGGACGGGCTGACACTCAGTTATTTCATCTCTCTGTGTTCTACAGGTTTTATGAATGGTGATCTGTGTGTGTGGTTTTTGGTGTATATGATTATTGATGAATATTTTGAGTATTGATGTAATTTTATGTTGTTGTGATGATATGCATTAATTCCATGCTTTTTCTTCTTTAATAAATTTTACACATTTATTAATGCGCTGTTCACGACCTTTCCATCCATATTTGTATTTTTAGCTCTTTACTATAATCTCTATGTATGATAAGAGAAAAGAGAGAGAGAGCAGGAGGTGCTTAGACAGACATAAGTGAGTTGAGGCTTGGAGAGAGAGATCATTTTGGTAAATCTTCTTCCAGGTTGTCTCAAGTCCATCTCCTATTTACACCTTTCTGTGTGTGTAATCTATAACTCTGTCAGTCCACTATCCCTTGTCGATTTCACTACTGTTGTCCAACTCGACAAATACTCTACACTCAACTCAACCACGACATATATATATATATATATATATATATATATATATATATATATATATATATATAGATATATATATATATATATATATATATATATATATATATATGTATATATATATATATGCAATCACTTGATGTAAATATACGTTTCAATTAATCACCATCTTCCAACACTGAAGATTTAGACAAAATTAGACAGTTGTAAAATTCTTCTTCTTCTTCTTCCTCGTTCGCCCTGAAAAGGACGGTGGTTGCGTTGTGTCTGTTTGCGCCTAAGCTGTGATATCTGCACCTTTTGGTCGACACATCCGACTTCTGCACGGCATTTTTTAGGGACCGGGTTTGCCTTCCCATTTCGATCCGTACTCGCTCAGCCAGACTGCACTGCGGCAGACTGTTTCCAGGACCACCACGTGGAGGTGGAGTACGGTCTTGACCAGCTCTGGTTCGCTGGTCCTGATGCAAGCAGTCAAGCTATGGGTCGCTGACTGCATTCACTATTGTTGCATCTTGGGGTCCCAGTTGTAAAATAAAAAGGATATATTCAACAGTTTTTGTCATTCACTAAAGTTGTAGTGGAGTTTTGTTGAATTGTTATCACTTGTGGTCACACAGCACGATGGCGCAGTACATTCTGACTGTTCTGTTTCAGTTCCAGATACTTTCACAGCCGTGACTATCGAGTGATACCAGTATACATCTCTGTCACTGGGACTTGACACTTTCTGGAGGAAAACCTTTTTCTATTTCTTCTCCAACACTATCATTATACTTATAAAAACCCTTCCGCTACAATTCTATTGGTTGTCTTCCTCCTAGCCTGGTTCAAATCTAGTCCTCGGTTCCTCATAGATTTTATCATGTTACCGTCCCAGCGAACTCTATGTCGTTCTGGAGGCCCCAATCACATATTTGTTGTGGTATCCAGTCTTTTCCTATTCTGCAAACATGACCACTCAATCTTAGTTGGGACTGTTCTAATTGGGTCTGCAGTGGCTGGGGTTTGATGCCTTGCTGTATCGTCTACGTGCGGACCATGTCTTTATTTGTTACTTCAACCACCTTCCCCAGATAGCTGATTTCTGAGGTTTGGAGCTGACTGTTGTGGGTTGTATTCATTGCCCATGACTCTCATTCATCAGTTAAGACTGGAACATTGGTGGAGCGGTGTACAGCCATCTTCGTCTTCTTGCTGATTTCTCATTTGCTGGGAAATCCTCGATTTTGTACTTGTAAAAGTCTCCCAGCCGCTCCTTTTTGGGTAGCTATCTCGGGTCAATGACAGCTTCAAAGTATTTAAAGTGGATGACGTTCTCCAGGACCTGTTCTCTCAGCATAATCTAAAGCCTTCTTTCCTCACGTGATATCATCATGGTGTTTGCTTTGGAGAATGGTAAAATCAATAACATGAAACAGGTGATGAACAAAAGACTCAGATTATAAATAGAAGACGGTTAGTGAAGTAAATTAATATAATTAAAAGGCAATCACTGCTCTGGAATTATTTTGGCAGGAAAACAGGGAGACACCAAAACACGTGAAAGAAACTGGAGACAGTGATAACAAAGGATTACAAACATATGATGACACCTTCAACGGATGGCACAAGGCAGGAAAAGTTGGCATGAATTTGTTGAAGGCTTATTCTCCTCATAGGGCTAAATGGTAACGAATGTAAAACACGAATGCTTGTGTAGAAAACCATAAATTTCTATTGAAACGTATATATACAGTTTGTGAGGTCTTCTACAGTTTCATAATGTCACAATGTTAAGGAAGAAATGATTTGATGCTCCATATTTAGCGTCTTAAACAGAAACGGTCTTTGTGCACGTCTCTGGGTATCAGTTCAAATAACATATCCCAGAGTTTTATGGTAAAGAACTCAAACATGTTCTTTCTCGAGAAACAAAGGTAAAAGCTCAGCACACTATTTCACATTACCTTGTCGTATCTATTCACAAATACATCAGTGGCAAATCTTGGCCACTTATCTCCAGACATCTGATGCATTATTATTTTAATTAAAATGATTTACCTGTTTTCATGTACAGAGAAGGTATTCACATAATGTTTATAGAGGAAACAGCTAATAATACACTTGGGGGAAATGAAGAAGACACTAATTTAAAACAAGGTGTCATTTATATAATTATATCATTCCCGGCCAGCAACAACACTGTTTATATCTCATGGAAGCACATTTCCGACAACAGTTAACGGTGTTAATTGTTCTGATGCATTCCTCGTTATAACCCTACCATGTTTTAGAACAGAGAAATAACTAATAATTACCATCAGAAATCAATCAATAAATACCTGTAAGCTCCCCAAGAGGCATAGGACTTCAACAAATACATGTCAGATCTTCCTGTCGCGTGCCATCAGCTCGAAGTCTATTTGTCTTTCTCACTGCTTTCACTTCTGTCTCCAGTTCTCTTGTCTATGTGTTTTCCGGTCTACTCTGCTTCTTTCGCCCAAGGGATTCAAGAATAAGGATTGCCTTACAGTGCTATCAACATTTGTCCTTAGTGTGCGTCCTGTCCATTGCCATAGTGACCGTCTCATCTCTTATTCCGCTGACACTTGTCTAGGTGTAAACAATGCATAACAAGAGACTCGTGTGTATAGAAATGGCAGAATCATTATATGAAACACATGATTACAGAAACTACTGATGCAAGAGTGCGTGAACGTAATTATGACACGTTCCTGCAACCCCTGCTCCAAAATCCAGAAGGAACAAAAAGGCACATGACGATGATGATGGTGGTGGTGATGGTATTATATGTATATGATGATGGTGTGGTGGATAATGGATGGATGATGATGGTGAAAGTGGATGATGGATAGATGATGATGGATGGATTATGGATTATGACAATGGATGGATGATGGATGTACAGAAAAGGTGGATGATGAATGATGACGGATGATGATGTACGATTATGGTGAATAATGTTGATAGATGAATATGGATGATTATTGATGATGGATGATGGTGATGAATGATGGATGATAATGATGGATGATGATGTTGGATGATGATGACGTGCGATGATAGTAAATGATGTTGATAGATGAATATAGATGATTACTGATGATGGATGATGGATGATGATGATAGATGATGATAGATGATAATGATGTACGATGATGGTAAATGATTTTGATAGATGAATATGGATGTTTATTGATGATGGATGATGGTGATGGATGATGGTGAATGAGGAGATAATGGAGGATGATGATAGATGATGGATGATGATGATGTTGGATGCTGATGATGGATGACAATTGTAATGGATGATAATGAATGATGATGGCGGATGATAGAAAATGATGATCAATGATGATGATGGCTGGTGATGAAGGGTGGATGGACGATGATGATGATTGATGGATGATGATGAGGATGGATGGATGATGGACGATGATGATTGATGGATGATAATGATGAATAATGGATGGATGATGATAATGATGGACGATGATGATTGCTGGATGATGATGGATGATGATGATAATAATAATAATAACAGGTATTGTCATGGATTAGTTCTCATTTAGACACAAGGAAACTGTCCTGTGACATGGCAGAGAGAGAGAGAGAGAGAGAGAGAGAGAGAGAGAGAGAGAGAGAGAGAGAGGGAGAGTGAGAGAGAGTGAGAGATAGAGTCAGGAGAATTAAAAGCTCTTGGCCTTGGCAAATAACAAATTGTCTAAGGATTCTGACAACTTCGGAATGATACAAGCAATTTATAAATAAACAATACATAAACAAACATAATCCGCTCACTGACATTTCAATCTCAACACACAGAATACCTCCGTCGTCCCGGATTTTAAAAAAGGTGGTGCTTTTGTAAGTGTTCTGGAGTGTTGGTTCACTAGTGTGGCTTCCGGTGTCATATGCTCAGAATGGCTCAGTGATGATGCTGGTTGTGTGTCGCATTAGATTCCTTTCTTTTTTTTTAAAAATGTATTGCCTCATTTCAAGCTAAGTGTTAAATATTTGTTTATTTGCTACGGCCTACGTGTATGTTATGTAATTTCTCGGTGCTTATTTGTATGCGTTTACACGATGTATGTGGGCACATTAGTAACAGCTGATGGAAGATGCATCTCAGAAGTGAAGAGCAGAATAGCTCAGCCAAAAGCAGCATTCTATAAAGTGAAGAGTATTTTATGCATTGATTCTTTGTCATTGGAAGTAAGTAAGAGAGTTATTTAATGTTATATAGAACCAATCCTGACATATGGGAGTGAGTCATGGACAATTAATAAACAAGTAGGGAAGGTACTAGAGGCCACAGAGATGTGGTTTTACAGTAGAATGTTAAAAATACCATGGACAGCCTAAAAAAGTAAAGAGGATGTCCTGAAAGAGGCCAATGCGCAAAGGAAACTTAGTTAGAAAGAAGCAATCCACTTTTTCTGGGCATGTTATGAGAAAAGGAAAGCTGGAATATGACGAAACAACGGGTATGATTGAAGGAAAAAGAGATAAGGGAAAACAAATAAAGCAAATACTGCACAGTTTTATATCGTATCATGGAAAGAAGTCAACAGCAGAACTGATAAATTGTACTGGAGACAGGAAGTTGTTGAGAGCCTCCTACACTTTTACATTAATGAAGTTCGTGTACATGAAAAGCTACCTCCGCCTGATTCAAGGATAACTTAGGAAGAGGTTGCACATTTTATCAGAAACAGATACCAGAACTAATGGGAATCAGAGCATCCAGGCCATGAGAAAAGAAATTATGCCTATTACCAGCTCAGCAGAAGTAAATAAGTGGTAACATTTAGAATCCGAATGGCCAACAATAGATTGGGAAACTATCTATTCAACACGCCAAAGATAGGAACTTCTGATGAGCGTAACTATGGCTCCGATAACATGACTGATGGATATATGCTGCGAACGTATCAAACATATATCAGTACCATTCACGAAAAAAGACTCTGCGGAGGTACTGTTAACCTCAAGCTGACTACTGCTTTGTTTGATCATGATTACATCGACGTCTGAATGTGTACGAAGAAAGAGAAGATACACCAATTGGAGATCTTTGTCATAAAGAACATAATTCATGACAATCGGACATATTCGAAGACAATGTAAACTATTTACGCCAAATAACTGAAGATAACCGTCAACAGCTTTTCCAATGTTTTGTAAGATTTTTTTTTCTTTTTATGATGAAGTTCAAGGTTTCGTTTAAAGTGCAACTGCCTTTATTTTGTGTTTTTAATACAAATATTAAACATTCCGCCAGCTGAACTAACCAGCTCATCCAGAACTCATCATCAAATCCGATCTCGACTTCAATTTGCTTGTGGTTCCAGCGATGGACACAATGATTGATGAATTATTTCCTTCCAATGGCATACATCCCAGATCCGTTTCGCCCACCAACTTCCGGTATCAAAAATTTTTTCGTTTTGTTTTCCCAATCGTTAAATAATATCATTCTCATCGAGTCTTAATCGAATATTTTTTTTTTAAACTATCCGCATAACTTGTTGAAATCAAGATAAATCTTTGAGGCGGCTCCTTTTACATGGATTATTAATTCATTTCTGTGCTTTTTAACATTGTTATATGCCTTCGCTTTAAAAAAAAATTCATCTTTACATTGATGGTTCATACATATACTGTTTGTTTCCTTTCTCGTCTCACACCCACACACATATATGCATTTTCTAAAACAGCAAACACCTTGTGTAGTGTCCACGGTACGTAATGGGACAACGAAAGAATTGTCCCACTGCACCTTCAAGCAAATTCGTACATGGCGACAAATTTTATGTTCAGCGTGGGGCTAGTAAACTTATCACGTAAAACACATGGCTACAGAAACCACAACTCCAAGAGCACGTGAATGCATTGTGCAGGCTTCCTGAGAGGGAACCGACTGCAGCGGTGGCACTGCTCCGTGCTCCACATGGAGCCAAAAAGGAAACTGATCACGATCATTTGATTATTTCACTCATCAAAAAATGACTGACGTAGAGATATCGTGAGCTGTTTTTATAAATTGGCTGTATACAATAAAGTGCATTTAGGGAATATACTGGACAATTGTACTTGGGGCAGGACGGCCTGAGACGACAAATTGCAGACGCGAAGTAATAACGATGTACTGGAGACGAAAAGCAATAATCTGGTCTCTATAGAACTCATCTTGCAAATTTAAGACAGTGAGCCTAAGAAAGAAAAGCTATTTCCAATGGTTAACAAACTTGTAGACGACATCTCACAATATTTTAAGAAAAGTGACGATGATTGAATATCTTTTTCCTTTTCATTACCACTCTGCTCGGCGTGGAGAATGCCCTCAACAAATACATGCCAAGCATTTTTGTCCTATACCATGCTAGATCCTTTTATGTCCTGTTGGCTACCCACTGAATGAGGGCATTTTGTTACATTTAAAATAAAATGGGTTCATGTGAGGAGGACAAACAAACAGTAGAACATGTCCTCAAAGACTGTCGGGTCCATGAGAGGAGATGAGTGGCAGCATCGTTTTCTCAAACTCGTTAGCCGGAGACACTATATGGTGACGAGAGAAGCCGAAACGGACTGCAAACTTTATAAGAGAGACAGGACAGGTGTGGTTATTTGAGGGCGAACGAAGAAGAAGATGGATGACCTTACAAGTCAGTTGTATAATGTCGATTCTGCAATCGGAGGGAACATTTCAAAATGTATATTACTATTACTTCATTATGAGTCTCGCTGGTTTCAATAAGTGGTGTTCTTATTCAAGTCAAGCTTCTTCTTCCTGGCTCGGTCTCAAATAACCACACCTCTCTCTTGTAAAACTGGCAGGCCGTCTCAGACTTCTCTCATCACCATAAAGTTTTTCCTTCAACTGGGTTGAAGACGGGGCCGTTGCTAACCCGTCAGAGTTTGCAATGGCAGCTTCTTTGTCTGAAAATTAACGCTTGTTCTCTTCTCGGTAATGTGCAGTGTGGGTCTGAAGTATAGGAGTCTAGATTTTCTGGATGTTCAAGTTCAGTGAAATATAGCATCCTTCTATATTTACTCAGCCATCTATTTACTACCTTTTAGTTTCCTGTGGGGTTCGGGCCTTCAGAATACCAATCCTTCCAGCCATGTGTCATTAGTTCAAATTCTTTTGCGTCTGTTTATAACTTTCGTATCAGAGTTTAACTACTCTCTTCGTGTGTATTTAGATTTCCCTCTCATATACTGTGGACTCCATAGCTGGGATTCTCAACGTTTCTCAATTATGCCTTATTCAACGCCACCGTCTTCTTCACATCTCTTGTTCCCCTGGCACTTTTTTAGTTCTTATCATCAGTTCTGCATTGCTGATCTTGTCATAATAGTTCAATCTTTCTATCCTAAGCACGCTTATTTTTCAAAAAAAAGAAAGAACAAAAGTGAGAACAAATGCATCTTATGATAACCCGAAAATTGTCATTTTTTGACACAATCTGCGAAAGGAAAATTCTCGGAATCTTTTGGCCGAATACCATCATCAACCAAGAACTGCTTTACTTGAAGAACAAACAAGACATGCACATCATCATGTTTCTTCTTAATCATCTTTTTGTTCTTCTCTTTGTTTCAGAATCACGAGATTGGCTGTATTGCTATTTGAGATGAAAATTCTTATATCTGTGCCAGATTTGATCTCTTTTGATTACCATATACTTCTACCTAAATGAAAGATCATCGTTGCCTTTTGCGTTTTTTTAAATTTTGATATCACAATATCTTCTTCCAATGTCATCTATGTTTCTATGATGTGTATAGGAGTTTCTATTATGTTAATTTTTTAGATGTATGCACACGTTATAAAGTAGTACCCATGTGTAGCACTCGGGGGTTTCTGATGAGTGTGACGTATAATGTAAATATAGCCACAGAAATCCGACCACCTCTGCTTCCTCAGTTAGTGTTTATATTTTGCGAAGGCAAAGCCACGCAATTCGCTGTCTGTGGACTCACTTTTGAAGCCACGCCTATTTTTCATGTCTTACATGCGCTAATGAGTGTTTACAAACTTTCGCACCCGGCAGATAACAAGGTGAGCGAACCTGGTTTGTCTACCTGAGTTCTCACTCGAGTTGATCTGTGAATCATTGGATAGTGACAGAAAGCACGTGGGGAAAAAAGATCAGACCTCTGTATCAAATACAAGGACGATAATAATATTTCCTGATCACCTTTTTGTCCGTGCAAAAGCTTTGATCTGCGGAAACGGACGGGAGATCTGGGAGAGCCCTGTTCTCACGGCATGTCTTCTGATGTCGTTCGGCATCGCGAGTAGAGCGAACAGGAAAATCCTTTATCTCTGAAACGAAGCTCATTGATGTCCCCTGACACGCCGAAAGTGTGAATTGTCAGATCTTTTAGAGATATTACCCTAAATCTGTATATACTGCGTTATCTCCAAGTCAGTATCAAGTCTCTCATGAAATTTTGGATAATCTAAACGCATACGCTAGAACCTATGTGAAATAGTGCGTTAATAGCCTTCGTGTGGATTATTCTGCTGTCTGGTAATAATATCAGTGGTGCTTAAGCGTTAAATGTGTTGAAGTTTTACCATTTTAAGACTAGTGAAATAGAAAAGGCGTAGATATTTTCTTACCAGTTGTTCAGTAATGTAAAATCCATCAACCATTTGTTTACACCAGAAGATACGGTTTAGCTGACTAAAGTATAATGCTATGAGTGACGGATAAAGTGACAGAGTAGAAGGCGCATTATATTCCATTGTGTGTAAATTTTTAAATGACTAATGTTAATATCACGTGTCAAAACGATAGACGCTGACAATCAACTAGCTGACAATCAACTAGCTAGTAATGACAGGCGATATTTGTTAAGGGCGCGTAGTCATAATTAAATTAAAACTGGCATTGTGCGCTGAGTGTTTTACCGGGTCGCGGGAGGGGAAAGGCGGCATGCCTTTACCACACCTGTACTCGCTAAGCAAAGCGCGATAAGATAGGCTAAGACACCGTGTGCCTTTTAATTTAATTAGGTGACGGAGAGAATAAGAGATCATACCTTACGCTTGATAGCATAGGATATTGGTATTTTGGTTAAACGTTTTTTTTTTCCAAATATAGTGCTTGATCAAAACCAGCGGCCAGCGGTTTCTTTCTATTAGGGTCCTTTTCTCAGTTACTGAAGGAGTAATAGTTGTCGTTTTCCTTGGCGTTCGTCCCCAGTATAGGTGTGAACAGGAATTGCCAAAGCGAATAACTAACATTCTAACTGTAAAACTTGAGTTAACTGGACTTACAAATACCCAGATTGTTTTCATTCAATTTTATCAGCCCGCTGTGGCAATATACATAACATTTTTCCCGGCTTCTGACAGTCGTTTTCCCAAGTGGATTTTATCCAGGAGAATACGCTGTTTCACAATCGGCACTCACCCCAGAGCAAGCCGATAGGATTTATCATCATCAACTTAATTAACAGTTTTTTAGCAATCATATGTTTTCCTGTTGTTTACTGGGAAAACCAGATTTCAGAGAGTTCCGGCATTAAGTATTCTAGGTGACAATTGTGTATCCAGAAAATCTCCCACCAAATTAGGCGTTCCCCGTGTAAAATTTAACTATTATTGGAAGGACTGGGGCCCGATTCGGAAGATACCAACTACTGGATTTTATTTGCACAGTCATTGATTATTCGTCCAAAAGATTGTTTCACCAGATTAGGTAAGGTGCGAATGAGTGGTCACGTATAACAGAGAGAGAGAGAGAGAGAGAGAGAGAGAGAGAGAGAGAGAGAGAGAGAGTGAGTGAAATATTTTCTTTTGTTACATGAAACACTGTACCTGCAAACTTCTGTTTTAACTATTGTTTATTTTTTTTACTGGATAGCATTTTAGTGAGAACTTGTTCTTTCCTTTACTGTCTATTCTATACCCTAGTGTTAATCTTTGACCTTTTGGGTTATTAACTTCTTTTGGGATCCTTTCTCAACAAGAGGGGAGGGCACTTATTGGGTTATTTTCCGATGTCTGTAAACATGATTATATTGATTTCTATATGTTTGATGTTGTAAAGTTTAAGTGATAATAAACTAAACAAAACTTAATGTAGTGTGTTGGTCAGACCCATATCCAGTCACCATAGTTTTTTTCACGTTTGTGTGTCTTGTTGTCACATAATTGTGTGTGTGTGTGAGTAGTAAACTTATAATTATATTTATAGGGAGGTTTTGATAGATTGTCTTATACCAAAAGATAGTCGTATAGATAGGCTGGACTAGAGACATCACTCTTTCCAGGGACATATCTTCACCTTAATCTATTCACCCGTGGAATCTATTCTAACACCTTTCTTTCTCATATACCTCCACCTTCTGCTCTACTCAGACGGGACCAAATATCTCTGTATACCTATCTAAAAATGTACGACAATGAGACAAAAAAAAGAATAGGACTTATGATCTCTCGGGTATGTCATGCAAGGTAACTAATATGAGTTGAGTATAGAGCTGTCAACCTCATCATGTATAACAAAATGTAACAGAAAACGCTGCAGCAAGATCGTGTAAATGCTTTTCGCAACTACCTGATCGGGTTCCAGCTGCAGCGTGACTCTATGCTCCTTAAGGAGCGAAGAAGAAAAGAAAGATAATAACGATTATAAGTTTGATGTTGACGACGATGATGAATTAGTACATATGTTTTTCCCCGTTTCAGATTTTATTATTGGTTCCAAAGGTTGTTATTGCCGGGAGTTGTAGTGAGGATAAGCTCTCACTGCAGATAAAATACTTCTATGGCACGCGCCTCAAACAGCCTCTGACAACCAAGTCCAGCTCCAGGCCTTCACGTGTGGCTCAATTTGAGCCCGGCGGAACTGTTTCCACTGACGGGAGAAGGGGCAAAGGCGAGCGACTGGCGCCTTAAAACCAGCAGCTTCGGGCAGATAGGGCTCGTGATCCTTGGTTGGTAGCTTATCTAAGAGAAGGAACTCTGAATTCAAACCACCGCTGCCTTGCGGGAATATCCATTTATGGAATTGGCTTCGGGAGTAAACCCTGAGGATAAATCCGGAGTCGGAGTCCCTAAGGCAGTCTAATGTCGATTCGACATTATTCTGGCAACTCCTGCGACATGGCTGGTACCAAACTGTATCGGCTACTGCCGTTCCTTTGGATCTACCGGCTGTGTGGAGAGGGGGAACATGTTGCATGGGCAACAGCTTGATCTCCATATAACTGTGCCCAAGCTCGCGCCTTGGAGAGGACACTCCAGCTTCACCCTATAGGTGTCGGCAAAACACGGGAAGTAGCAGTTACCGGTTATAAGCATTTTGCCCAATTGGCGTAGGGCATGGCGCTGTGGTAAAATCTGCGAGGATAATTACTCATTTCTATGGTTTTTAGTCATAAAAACAACAATAAATAAAACCAGCCCGATTGTGTCTGACGGAATTGCTCTCACACGCCCGCCACTGCCTTTTGTGCAGTGCGAAAAGCCTATAGCATATATAATATACAACGCGTTGCATTTTCGGTTTCGCCAACGTACTACCGATGTTTAAACTTGTAAGATCTGCTGCATACACGGCCGCCTAACCGATAAAATTAATTAATTGGCGGAAGAGCGCCGCACAATACTATCTGAATTAACGTAATATTTTGTTTTTAACAGGTTAATCAGTAGTAAGTCTTACAATTTGGTAGTGAAACACGATAAAATTCAAATCATAAAACCCAACTTGTTAACCCGCCACGTCTACACCCGATTTGCCTGCCACACTCTGCCATGCGTATCTACACGCGGCGGCAAACGCCATCGGAGGCAAACACACAGACAGTTTGTCCCCACTCGTTGTAGAATTACTGGCGTCACTAAAACAAGTAGTATTTGAATCCCATAGGCTAAGCGGGAGAGGAGAAAGGAGGAAATGGTGGTCCTGTGTAAAATATTATTTGACGAACGAACAGTGACAAAAATGAAAATCTTTATTAATAGGAAACTGAACATAAAACTTATATGATAAGATAGCTGAGACTCCCCTAAGCAAGAATATGTTTTAAATACTATGATAGCCCCAGTATTAGTGAAGTTATGAAGGAAAAATAAAATGTCCAAGACGGTAGACCAGACAGACAGTCAACCTTACTTGAATTTTTCATAACGTTAAAGGGACGATCGCGTAGAAAGAGGCATTGAGGTGAATATTCAAATTCGCTTGAGTACAGAGAGTATAGGGTGAGAAGGGGGGGGCGATAGGAAATTGGTTATCAACGAAACGTTTTTGTTGTATGGCAACTAACATAGGCTAGCCAATTAAATAGCAGACGCGGTGTAGTTTGGAATTGTTTTTTGTTTTTCAAAAACTGCATTTTGAAATCTGGTAGTCGCCAGCTTCTGATTGGCTAGTGGTACCCAATATTAGCAAGGGGTTTTCCTTATTCAATTGCCAGTTGTCTAAAATAAATTACATTAAACATTTTGCTGAGATTCAGCTGTGGTAAATTTAAAGTAAAATAAATATTTCCCAGCCTGAGACCAGTGCAGAGTGAAACTGCGGCCATTGCTTTGCAAGTCAGCATCATTTGTTTATATTTCTTGAAATTGTGGTAAGGACGATGTATGAATTGTTATGTTTAATTCCACAGCAAACAAAATTACGTATTGATATTGAGGGAAAATGAAGAACATGTCGGTAGTAGACATTGTTGCGTCCTCATCTTAAAATGTATCTAATTGATGTATGTTGTCATGATTATGCTATTACATTATTAAAGTATTATAGTAGTAAGCCTCTGTGTTCTATGAACACTATTTACATGCCTGAAGCATTTATAATATAAAAAGAAAAGAGAAAATCATACCAACGGAAATGTGGTTACCCCACATTATTGTATTGAGGAAAAAGATGTAAAGGTACAGTGGCGTATCTGCCATAGGGACCTGAGGTGTGGTCACAGCAAGGAGGGAGTCAAACAAAGTTAGGTGTTTGTGCACCTGTACGGCACGCGAGGCTGACCCCATATCCTGGTAGGAAAATATTAAATAATCTCAGTGAGTAGATGTAAAGCCTGGGTATCCTTTTGTTCCAGCGTTTTATTCCCTGTTACCGACTGGTGGCAGGAAGCCAGCTGAAAGTGAATACAGCCCTCAAGCCTCCATCCAGTCATTTCTACTATTATAAGAACACGGAGGAGCTTGAACGAGTGAAAGAGTCTGCATCTTCAGGAGAGAATTTCCTTATAAATAACCCCAGGTGATGTGCCATACATCTGGGTACATCTGACACTTTTGTAAAAAAGTAACATTCACTGAGTTTCCCAATGATATTCAGGAATTTCAAGGGGTATGATGACACAACAGCCCCTCATACACAGTGACTCTCCCTTTATAGGATTACAGTTGTAGCTGTGAACTGTTCTTTCAGTGAAAAATATATCTTGACTTTATTTGTGTGGACAGAAAGTCCAGTTGTTTTAGTACCTCTTTTCTGTAAACTATCTTGTCCTTATTTTCAAGACCTGTCCAAAAGATATGATTGGACAGGCAGATTAAATTGTATACATGCAGTTCAAAAGAAAACTTAACACCTGTTTTATTAACTTTCTCATAAAAAAGTAAAGTGTTTGTGTGTTGTGTACTATCATCTCATTTCTCCCCTAGACAATAGGTACATCATACACCCTACACTAGAGCCAACAGAGAGACCGTGAGAGATCTAGGGAGGTAGCGTTAGGTTCCCTGTACACAATTCATCATCATCATTTATAGAATCAGGGACCTACATTTGCTTGACCTCACACGGTTACTGCATACACTTATTTCATTCTTTGTTAGGATACCATCATAACCTCCCCAGCAAATCATCTTATTTGCTACATAAATTGGTAGGCTCGTCCGGGATTGAACTTTCTACATAAATTGGGGACAGTCTAATTTTCCCAGGGAATCCGCATATAATATATTTGCCCAAGATTTTGGGAAGTCAAGAAAGTGTCAGAAACCCAGATTTAATTAAATAAATTTATAATTAGTTATATTTAGAAACTTTGTTAGTACATTTTTCAGGATGGCAGATCTGGCCAAGTTTCGCTCTGCAGCTGTGCAAGCGGCGAGAGATATGAATATGGAGGGACAAATTTTGGTTGATTATGTCACCTCAGAATGTGACAAATTTATTACTAGGGAAGAACATAGGTTAGCTGAGGAAAGGAGAGTGCAGTTAAAAGATGCTAGGGAGACTAAGAAATTAGAGGCTGATCGAGAGGCTGAGATAAAGAGGCTGCAGTTGGAGGAGAAGAAACTTGAGGCTGAGAAGGAGGCAAAGAAACTTGAACTCGAGGCTGAGAAGGAGGAAAAACGTCTACACAGGGAGGCGGAACGAGAGAAAGAAGAAAGAAGATTGGAGGCGGAAAGGGAAGATAAACGGTTACAGAGGGAACATGAGTTACGACTAAGGGAGCTAGAGCTACAAGGCCATGCTCCAGAAAATGGAACTAGCCCTTCCACTTCCGACTCCGCTGCAAGCCAGGCTGCCTCCTCATCAGCCATGGGGTTCCACTTAGATTATTTTATAGAAAAAGATGATGATATTGAGTCGTATCTAAGCAGATACGAAATATTAGCCACTACTTATGGGTTGGAAAGAGAAAAATGGGGAGTAAAGTTGTCTCAAGGACTTCGCGGTACAGCTTACGAAGTTTTTTCTAAAATGAGTAGGGGTGACCAGGACAACTATGACATGTTGAAGCAAGCTCTTCTGTTAAGATACGAAAAGAACGGAGAATTTTATAGAAAGAAATTTAGGAATGCCAGGCTACTGTCGGGTGAGACCTATCACCAGTTCTCCGCCCGGTTGGAAACGTATATGGAGAAATGGGCTTCTTTGGGGAAAACCCAAGATCTCAAAGAGATGATACTCATTGAGCAGATGAGAGAGTCCATGGCTCCAGACATGAGAAAGTTTCTCATGGAACAGGGTGCGGAGAGACTGGAGGAAATAATAAATGTCGCTGAAAGGTATCATGCAGCCCAGGCAGAGGTAGCTGGTATTAAAAAGAAACCAGTAGATCAGTTTAAGGCTCCTCAAACCCATAATAAATTTGATAACAGAGGTAAGCAGAACTTCGATAGGCCTCGAAATGATTATAAAAATAAAACCGCACAATTCAAGGACAGAAGGAATGAGGAAAGAAAACCTCATCATCAAAGTAGATGGTATTGTACTTATTGTAAGAAGGAGGGACATGACATTAAGTATTGTAAAAGTAAACCTGCTGGATTGGCTGCTATGAAAAGGGGAAAACAGGAGGGAAAGGACAAACCTGCTGAACAGCAGGAACCTTATCACCCCCCAGTTTGCGAGGATGTTGTATGCAATGATGTCACCATAAGGTGCCTCTATGATACAGGTTTGGATTTTGAGGCTGTGGTGAGCTCGCACTTGGTGAACCCAGATCAGTATACCACAGAAACAGTGGAGATACAAGGGGCGACCAAGGACCTACCCCTCATGAAACTTCCCATTGCCAGGATACCAGTGAAGACTCGCTATGTGGAAGGGATAATCAGAGCAGCAGTGATAGACGCACCCATCTACCCTCTGATATTGGGGTGTCGTTATATCTACTTGGGAAATCCAACGAGACCTGTGGTCTTGGCAGCAGTCCAGACCCGATCACAATCCAGAAAGGAAGAAGATGAACCTATAAATACTCATCCCGAAGAGATGAGAAAGGCACAGGCTGAAGATAAGTCACTGAAGCTGTGCTATAAGAAACTCCCAAAGAGCCATACTCCTCCAAATAAAGGAGAATTCTATATGAAGAATAAATTGCTATACAGGAAGGCCGGCACTGGTGCAGCTGGTCATGGTCAGCTGGTCCTTCCTAAATCATATAGAGAAAAAGTGATGGAGTTAGGTCACATGGGGATTAGTGCATTAGGACAGCGTATAGCTTGTCATTATTTCTGGCCAGGGATAACGGAAGACATAAAGAGATACGTACACTCCTGCCCCGAATGCCAGAGAGTAGCTCCAAAGCATTGGACTGCTCCCGCAACTCTTGGGGAAATGCCCATAGTGGGAACCCCTTTTGAGAGAGTTGCTGTGGATATTGTGGGACCTCTCACTCGGACCAAGAGGAGGAACAGTTACATCCTTACTCTGGTGGACACTTGTTCTATGTGGGGAGAGGCGGTAGCCCTGTCATCAATCGATTCGAAACATGTGGCAGAGGCATTACTTACGATATTCACAAGGTTAGGTTTCCCGCATCAAATCTTGACAGATAATGGCTCTCAGTTCAAGGGGAAACTAACTGAAGAGGTGTTCAGGTTGTTTCAAGCCAAGCACTTTCATTGTAGCCCGTACCATCCCCAAGGGAACGGCCAGGTAGAGAGGTTCAATGGGACTCTCATTTCTATCCTGAGAAAGCTGGCACATGAGAAACCTGACACGTGGGACCACTACTTGCCCGCCGCCCTGTTTGCGTACCGGGAAGTACCACATAATTCCACCGGAATGGCCCCCGCAACACTGTTATTTGGTAGGCCAATAAAAGGTCCGTTAGAAGCTTTGTTAAGGACCTGGACTGATGAGAAGGCAGAGGAGACTGTTACCTCATCTTATCAATACGTGAACGAACTGACTAATCGTTTACAAACCGGTGGAAACTGGCAAATGAAAATTTGAGACAAGCCAGGAAAAAGCATGCTGCTTATTATAATCGAAAAGCGAAGGATAGGGAACTTGCTGTGGGGGAGAAGGTACTTCTTCTATTGCCCAGCAGCAATAATAAACTTCAGATCGGATGGCAAGGACCATACACAGTTTTGGAAAAGGTATCCAGAACCAATTATAAGATAGACAAAAAGGGAAAGGAAAAAGTCTATCATGTGAACCTGTTGAAGAAATATCTGGACAGACAAATCCAGGAAGGGACACACTTATTGGCCTTGTCTATTGCAACCGAAATGAAAAATGACCCTCTCTCCTCATTTGAATATCCACTGAAAACCAGTGAAACGTTTGAGCAGGTGAAAATCAGCAATCACTTGACAAAAGGGCAGAAGGAGAAGGTTCGACAGATCCTTGAGAAACATACAGATGTGTTGACAGATAAACCGGGTAACACCCATTTGTTGGAATATGATATGAAACTACTAGACCAAACACCTATCTGTATGAGGCCCTATTCTATTCCATTCGCTAAGGAGAAAGCTTTAAAAGAGGAGATAGATTATTTGTTACAAGAAGGGATTATTTCTCATAGTGAGTCTCCTTATAGTTCCTGCGTGGTTCTGTTGCGGAAACCATCGGGAGAACATAGACTGTGTATAGATTACAGGAAACTGAATGCTGTCACAGAAGGTCAGGTGGATCCATTACCTGATACTACTCAACTATTTGCCAGGCTGAACAAGGCAAAATATTTTTCTAAGGTGGATCTTAGCAAGGGCTATTACCAAATTCCAGTAAAGCCTGAGGTTCGACCTTATTTAGCATTTAGCACCTCGGAAGGTCATTATGAGTTCAACATGTTGCCGTTTGGGTTGAAAAATGCTCCGAGTGTGTTTTCAAGGATGATGCGAAAACTGCTGGATCCCCTGAAAAATCCATGTATTTCGAATTTTATGGACGATATCCTCATTGCTACGGAAACATTTGAGGAACACGTTACCTCTTTGAATATGCTGTTAGATAGACTCAGAGAGGCTAACTTAACCGCCAGGCCAACAAAATGTTGTATAGGTTGTAAAGAGTTGGAATTCTTGGGACATACTGTGCATCAGGGTAGCATGACCCCTGATCCCAAGAATCTGGAAAAATTGAAAAAAGCTCCTCTACCCCAAACAAAGAAAGACGTGCGATCTTTCGTGTCGTTGTGTGGTTTTTACCAAAAGTACATTAAAAATTTTAACTCTATATGTGCTCCGCTGACAGATTTAACTCGTAAAGGTCAACCTGATAAAATAATTTGGTCTGCTCAGTGCGAATTAGTTTACCAAGAGTTGAAGGAAAAACTTACAAGCAGGCCAGTATTGCAATTGCCTGACTTAACTCAAGAATTTATTGTGAGAAGTGACGCAAGCAATGTGGGCCTAGGTGCTACCTTGTTGCAAAGGTCTTCCTCACCAGATGGGGAATTGAAACCAGTCGCTTATGCTAGCCGCAAGTTGAACAAGGCGGAAAAAAATTATTCAACAAGTGAAAAGGAATGTCTCGCTTTGATATGGTCTATAAAGAAATTTCAGATTTATTTATATGGCAGGACATTTGTGGTCCAAACGGATCATTCACCTCTTGTGTTCCTGTCACAAGCGAAGCATGAAAATTCCAGATTATTGAGATGGTCTTTATTACTGCAGCCATACTCATTCCGGATAGATTATATCCCGGGTCCGACGAATGTGGGTGCCGACTTTTTAAGCAGACATCCATGTGATGAAAATCAGAGAAATGCATAAGACTTCATTGAGCTAAGTTATCTCGCAGATAATAACCTGCATAGTGATGCATGCTTAAGAGGGGAGGTGTGTGGTAAAATCTGCGAGGATAATTACTCATTTCTATGGTTTTTAGTCATAAAAACAACAATAAATAAAACCAGCCCGATTGTGTCTGACGGAATTGCTCTCACACGCCCGCCACTGCCTTTTGTGCAGTGCGAAAAGCCTATAGCATATATAATATACAACGCGTTGCATTTTCGGTTTCGCCAACGTACTACCGATGTTTAAACTTGTAAGATCTGCTGCATACACGGCCGCCTAACCGATAAAATTAATTAATTGGCGGAAGAGCGCCGCACAATACTATCTGAATTAACGTAATATTTTGTTTTTAACAGGTTAATCAGTAGTAAGTCTTACAATTTGGTAGTGAAACACGATAAAATTCAAATCATAAAACCCAACTTGTTAACCCGCCACGTCTACACCCGATTTGCCTGCCACACTCTGCCATGCGTATCTACACGCGGCGGCAAACGCCATCGGAGGCAAACACACAGACAGTTTGTCCCCACTCGTTGTAGAATTACTGGCGTCACTAAAACAAGTAGTATTTGAATCCCATAGGCTAAGCGGGAGAGGAGAAAGGAGGAAATGGTGGTCCTGTGTAAAATATTATTTGACGAACGAACAGTGACAAAAATGAAAATCTTTATTAATAGGAAACTGAACATAAAACTTATATGATAAGATAGCTGAGACTCCCCTAAGCAAGAATATGTTTTAAATACTATGATAGCCCCAGTATTAGTGAAGTTATGAAGGAAAAATAAAAATGTCCAAGACGGTAGACCAGACAGACAGTCAACCTTACTTGAATTTTTCATAACGTTAAAGGGACGATCGCGTAGAAAGAGGCATTGAGGTGAATATTCAAATTCGCTTGAGTACAGAGAGTATAGGGTGAGAAGGGGGGGGGGGGGGCGATAGGAAATTGGTTATCAACGAAACGTTTTTGTTGTATGGCAACTAACATAGGCTAGCCAATTAAATAGCAGACGCGGTGTAGTTTGGAATTGTTTTTTGTTTTTCAAAAACTGCATTTTGAAATCTGGTAGTCGCCAGCTTCTGATTGGCTAGTGGTACCCAATATTAGCAAGGGGTTTTCCTTATTCAATTGCCAGTTGTCTAAAATAAATTACATTAAACATTTTGCTGAGATTCAGCTGTGGTAAATTTAAAGTAAAATAAATATTTCCCAGCCTGAGACCAGTGCAGAGTGAAACTGCGGCCATTGCTTTGCAAGTCAGCATCATTTGTTTATATTTCTTGAAATTGTGGTAAGGACGATGTATGAATTGTTATGTTTAATTCCACAGCAAACAAAATTAGGTATTGATATTGAGGGAAAATGAAGAACATGTCGGTAGTAGACATTGTTGCGTCCTCATCTTAAAATGTATCTAATTGATGTATGTTGTCATGATTATGCTGTTATATTATTAAAGTATTATAGTAGTAAGCCTCTGTGTTCTATGAACACTATTTACATGCCTGAAGCATTTATAATATAAAAAGAAAAGAGAAAATCATACCAACGGAAATGTGGTTACCCCACATTATTGTATTGAGGAAAAAGATGTAAAGGTACAGTGGCGTATCTGCCATAGGGACCTGAGGTGTGGTCACAGCAAGGAGGGAGTCAAACAAAGTTAGGTGTTTGTGCACCTGTACGGCACGCGAGGCTGACCCCATATCCTGGTAGGAAAATATTAAATAATCTCAGTGAGTAGATGTAAAGCCTGGGTATCCTTTTGTTCCAGCGTTTTTTTGCCTGTTACCGACTGGTGGCAGGAAGCCAGCTGAAAGTGAATACAGCCCTCAAGCCTCCATCCAGTCATTTCTACTATTATAAGAACACGGAGGAGCTTGAACGAGTGAAAGAGTCTGCATCTTCAGGAGAGAATTTCCTTATAAATAACCCCAGGTGATGTGCCATACATCTGGGTACATCTGACACTTTTGTAAAAAAGTAACATTCACTGAGTTTCCCAATGATATTCAGGAATTTCAAGGGGTATGATGACACAACAGCCCCTCATACACAGTGACTCTCCCTTTATAGGATTACAGTTGTAGCTGTGAACTGTTCTTTCAGTGAAAAAATATATCTTGACTTTATTTGTGTGGACAGAAAGTCCAGTTGTTTTATTACCTCTTTTCTGTAAACTATCTTGTCCTTATTTTCAAGACCTGTCCAAAAGATATGATTGGACAGGCAGATTAAATTGTATACATGCAGTTCAAAAGAAAACTTAACACCTGTTTTATTAACTTTCTCATAAAAAAGTAAAGTGTTTGTGTGTTGTGTACTATCATCTCATTTCTCCCCTAGACAATAGGTACATCATACACCCTACACTAGAGCCAACAGAGAGACCGTGAGAGATCTAGGGAGGTAGCGTTAGGTTCCCTGTACACAATTCATCATCATCATTTATAGAATCAGGGACCTACATTTGCTTGACCTCACACGGTTACTGCATACACTTATTTCATTCTTTGTTAGGATACCATCATAACCTCCCCAGCAAATCATCTTATTTGCTACAGGCGCCAGGGGCTACTTCCGACAGTGGGAGAGGTTCTAGGATCTCACTGGACAGCTACCGCCCGCTTCAAGCTGGGCAGCCCCCAGTCAATAAGGTGTTGTCCCGCCACTGTCTGCTTTCCCCATTTGGTGCATGGGGATTAGGGTCAAACCCGAACTGTGGACAGAAAATTTTGCACCAAGCAATTATCGAAAAAATAGAAATAAGCAAACTCTCAGATTGGGATGCTGGAACGTCCGGACTATGTTGACTGGACTATCCGAAAACCTACAGGATGTAAACGATGTAAGGAAGACAGCCATAATTAATGATGAGCTTAAACGACTTCAGGTGGATATAGTTGCACTTCAGGAAACGCGCCTGGCGGGCTCTAGAACGGGGAGCGAGAAGGACTACACATTTTATTGGCAAGGGAAAGATCTTAATAAAGCTAGAGAACACGGAGTAGGTTTTGCGGTCAAAAAATCGCTAACTAAAATGGTTGAACCAGGCGAGAATGGATCAGAACGCCTGTTAACGCTCCGCCTGCAAACTAGCACAGGTCCCATCACCCTTGTCAGTGTGTATGCTCCTACTCTGTACTCTGCCTCAGAAGCTAAAGATGAGTTCTACGAGAATCTAACAGCAATTATCAAAAGCATACCTAGGCAAGAACAGCTTGTTCTCCTTGGTGACTTTAACGCTAGAGTGGGTGCCGATAATGTTTCATGGCCTTAATGTCTGGGCAGGTTTGGTATTGGCAAGATGAATGAAAATGAACAACG
Source organism: Oreohelix idahoensis (assembly GCA_024509875.1). Taxonomy (NCBI): domain Eukaryota; kingdom Metazoa; phylum Mollusca; class Gastropoda; order Stylommatophora; family Oreohelicidae; genus Oreohelix; species Oreohelix idahoensis. The sequence continues at coordinate 30,817 of JAMPIV010005239.1, read as the reverse complement.
GCTCTTAGAGTTGTGCGTCCACCATGACCTCTGCGTGACCAACACCTACTTTCAGACAAAACCCCAGCATAAGGTGTCATGGAGACACCCACGATCCAAGCACTGGCACCAACTTGACCTGATTCTCGTCAGAAGGCCGCTCCTCAGGTCTGTGCTCTCCACGCGCTCGTACCATAGTGCAGACTGTGATACAGATCACTCCTTGGTTTGCTGCAAAATCAGAGCACAACCAAGAAAACTCTATCGTGTCAGACATGAAGGAAAACCACGCATTGATACCAGCAAGATGTCAGACCCTTTCATGATCGCTCAATTCACTGCGACCTTCGAGAAAGTGCTCAGTAGCCCTCAGCATGGTGATACTATTACAGAGAACTGGGAGCATCTACGGAACACCATTCAAAGTACTGCACTTGCCACCTTTGGTAAGAAAACAGCAAAGTCAAATGACTGGTTTGATGCTTCATCAGATGTGATGGCACCTGTCATTGAAGCTAAGCGCAGTGCTATGAATGAATACAAACGTTCACCGAGTGCCAGAACCCTACAGATCCTGAGGGGTACGAGAAGCAAAGTTCAACAAACTGCTCGACGCTGTGCAAATGACTGCTGGCTCCAGCTCAGTGAGAGCATCCAGATCGCAGCGCAAACAGGCAACATTAGACAAATGTATGACGGTATAAAGAAAGCACTTGGCCCCCATAAAAGTAAGACGGCACCGCTAAAAACCATCAGCGGAGAGAAGCTAACCGATAAGGGTAAGCAGATGGAGAGGTGGGTCGAGCACTACTCTGAGCTTTACGCTAGAGACAATACCGTTACGCCTGCAGCCCTTGATGGTGTCAACAGTCTGCCAACTATGGAAGAGCTGGATGCCGAACCAACATTAGAGGAACTCAGCAAGGCCATTGATAGCTTGGCCTCTGGCAAAGCACCAGGCAGTGATGGGATTCCTCCTGATTTAATCAAATGCTGTAAGAGCACGCCATTACATCCCCTGCACAGGATGCTGTGCCAGTGCTGGGAAGAGACAACTATTCCTCAAGACATGCGAGATGCCAAGATTGTAACACTGTATAAAAATAAAGGAGACAGAAGTGATTGCAATAACTACAGAGGCATCTCTCTTCTTAGCATTGTTGGTAAGGTTTTTGCCAAAGTCATCTTAATGCGACTACACAAGTTAGCTGAGCGCATATATTCAGAGTCACAGTGTGGATTCCGAGCTGGCAGATCAACAACAGACATGATCTTCTCTCTCCGCCAGCTTCAGGAAAAATCAAGAGAGCAGAAAAGACCATTATATATCGCCTTTATAGACCTCACAAAAGCATTCGACCTGGTTAGTAGAGATGGACTCTTTAAAATCCTCCTGAAAATAGGCTGCCCTTCTAAAATGCTGGAAATGATAAAGTCATTCCATGACGGCATGAAGGGAACAGTCCAATATGCTGGAAGCACGTCACAGCCCTTTGATATACGAAGTGGCGTTAAACAAGGCTGTGTTCTGGCTCCGACCCTCTTCGGAATCTTCTTTGCCTTACTCTTGAAACATGCATTCAGAGATGCAACTGAAGGAATATGCCTTCACACTAGGTCAGATGGCCGTCTGTTTAATCTTTCAAGGCTGAAGGCAAAAACAAAAATGAGAAGGGTCACTATAAGAGACTTGTTGTTTGCTGATGATGCTGCAGTCGTCACTCAAAGCCAACAGGAGCTTCAGAGCTTGATGAATCGCTTCACTAAAGCATGCAAGGACTTTGGCCTCACAATAAGTCTAAAGAAAACGAATGTGCTGAGTCAGGAAATGGGTGCTGCACCAGTTATCACTATCGATAACTATGAATTGGCAGTGGTGCACCACTTCACATACCTAGGGTCTACCATCAATGACAAACTCTCACTGGATACAGAAATCGACAGCCGCATTGGCAAAGCTGCAGCTACCTTTGCCCGCCTCACATCGCGTGTTTGGGGAAACTCTAAACTCACAATGAAGACCAAAGCTGCGGTATATAATGCCTGCGTCACCAGCACACTTCTATATGGCAGCGAGACCTGGACGACCTATGCTAAGCAAGAAAGAAGGCTCAATACCTTCCATTTGCGGTGTCTACGCCGCATCCTCGGCATCTCATGGAAAGATAAAGTGACAAATGTCGAGGTGTTGTCACGTGCTGGCCTTCAAAGTATGTATACGCTTCTTAGACAGCGCAGACTTCGCTGGCTTGGCCATGTTCGCCGCATGGATGATGGTCGCATCCCAAAAGATATCTTCTACGGACAATTAGCAAATGGCAAGAGAACAGTTGGGCGACCACAGCTGAGGTTCAAAGATGTGTGCAAGAGAGATATGAGGGCACTGGACATGGATCCAGCAACATGGGAGGATAAAGCTGCCGATCGCACTAAGTGGCGATGCTATTTACGGCGCCACCTCAGATTGGGCGAAAAGAGGCTCACACAAGAAGCAGAGGTGAGGAGAAAACGTCGAAAGGAGCACCAGGAAAATAAGCAGCTGAGGCCTGTCACCTCAGGGGCGCATTCCCATAGTCAGTTATGACTGAAGGGGCTATTATTATTATTATTATCAGATTTTATTACCGGGTTTCATAACACTGTTATGTGTGTCATGGACCTCTTTGATCGTCTGATGAAGGCCATTGTACCATTGGAATGTCCGCTGAGGGCTATGGACCATTTCGTGGAAAACAGAATGTACATAACAGGAATTTACATTTGAAATTATAGGTCAAACACAGACCCCCTATTATCCATTCATAGACCCTCCAAGGGATCAGTGAACCATATGTTCAGAAATCATACTTTATTACATTGTACGATGAATGTCAAGTCTTCTATGGCAGTTGTCATTAGACTTAAAGTTGTCACGGCATCATAACAGGCACCTTGGACTCATCACAATATAGCCACACCTGTAAAACCTTGGGCCGATATATTAATATACCGGTACTAGTGCACTTGTTTACTGAGTTCAAAAACTCTTTGGTGTTGAACAGGACACCACTTGAGAAAAGGAATTGATAGCTCTACAAGGCAGGGCTTGTTCTAGAATTCCCCAAGTGAGAGAAATAGAGGTAGAATAAAAACACACAAAGAAAGAAATTAGACTTATAAATAAGAAGAAGATAAAGGTGGCATGGGAAAATCTTGATCCGATAGTACACAATTAAAAGACAATCTATCAAGCAATATCCTTTAGCTCCCCAAGGAGCATATGCCTTTAACAAACACGACCCAAGTCCTGCTGTCACGTGTCTTTAGCTCAAGTTCTTTACAGGTTTTCGTCATGATTTCTTCCTTTTTCTACAGTTCTCTTCTTTAAACGTGTTTTCGTCTACATCTGTTTGCCAGCAATTCAGGCTTAACGTTTATGTTATATATATATATATATATATATATATATATATATATATATATATATATATATATATATATATATATATATATATATATATATATATATATATATATATATATATATATATATATATATATATGACACGAGCTGGTTCCCACAGAGCTAGGGCATAAAAGTATTTATAAGCATATACATGCACAAACATAGTCAGCTGTATGCCTTCCGTGTCAGACTCATTGTCTTGCAGTTAACATCACAGTAACATCGGGACTCCAACTCACAAGTAATAATGAAAACATCGTACTGCCGAGACAATCTCCAAACGTTTTAATACTTCACTAACCGTTTTACAATAGCACACGGATAGTGTGACGCGTTTGATAGAAATAATACTCTAGAGAAACGTCTGTCGCTTTAGCACAACTTCTACCATCAATAACACTGATGTTTCAACAACAACATAATCTCGCCATCTCACTTTCTGCTTCACTCAGCAACGTCCCTCGTTCAAAGCCGTTCTCCTACCAGTCTCAACACACCACTCATGTTCTGACATTTACTCACACTCTCTCTTATCCCCAGTTGACATCCACGAACAATTCACAACAACTCATGTAACCATCTTGTGAGATTCACAAAAATAACTCACTATTTAACTGTTCGTGACAATATATATATATATATATATATATATATATATATATATATATATATATATATATATATATATATATATATATATATATATATATATATATATATATATAATATATATATATATATATATATATATATATATATATATATATATATATATAAATAAATATATATATATAAATATATATACGAGTATATATATATACCTGTCACAAAAAGTAGGGGATATTTTAAGATGGTATGTATTATTTTACAACAGAGTGGATTTTGTATTTTAATGGTTGTATGGACATATCGAGCACGTTATTCTCCACTCTCACGTGCAATATCATGTTGACCTGGTGTTTTGTGATGAGTAAGCCAATCCCAAGAACAGAGGTGGGGCCCATCCGTAAAGTTCACACATTATTCTTTTTCACAAAAATGCGTGTATCTCGGTTTTGATGAACACTACTCACCATGGACAGGTTTAGAAAGACTCTGCAACAGATACAATTTCTTTTCTTTGTAATGGAACGTTTGACAGAACAGCAGAGATGGATAGGCATTGGCATGTTGCAAACCGGAAGTCGGCAAGTGGATGTTGCTCGGAACCTCAGTGTTTCACAGTCAGTTGCCAGCAGACTGTGGAACAGGTATCAAAATTTCCGCACAGTGGCTGATCTGCTTCGGACTGGCCGCCCAAGAGTCACTACACGCCGCCAAGATCAACTTCTTGTTACTCAGGCCCCAGAACTCGGACTCTAAATGCTACTCAACTTCAGCAACACCTTCAACAGACCACTGGGATCCGGGTCCCAACTCAGACAGTACGAAACCGTTTGCACCAAGTGCAACTGGCCTCACGCAGACCGTTTGTAGCTTTGCCCATGTCACCACAACACAGGCCAGCAAGAATGGATTGGTGCCAACGTCATCATCGGTGGACCAATCAACAGTGGGCATCAGTGATGTTTTCTGATGAGTCCCGTTTCATTTCGGATTTTCATGATCGTCGAATACGTGTCTGGCGACGGCGAGGTGAACGTTACCAGCCTCCTGCAACTGTTGCACATAACCATTATGGAGGTGGCAGTGTAATGGTGTGGGCAGGCATCTGTATGAATGACAGGACCGACCTTCACATATGCCAGGTCAATATCACAGGGCTCTACTACCGTGACAACATCATCGAGCCTATCGTTGTGCCATTTGCTCACCGGCACGGACTAGATTTCATCTTCCAGGATGACAATGCACGTCCTCACCGTGCTCCCGTCGTCCAAGATCACCTTCAGATGCAGCATATCCGAACGTTTCCGTGGCCGCCGATGTCCCCCGACCTGTCTCCTATTGAGCATTTGTGGGACCTCCTGAATAGACGCGTCCAACAACGTCCAGCCGCTCCACAGACTCTTCAGCAGTTAGCTCAGGCCCTTCAGCAGGAGTGGCAGAGAATTTCTCAAGACAACATCAGAAGGCTTATTTGCAGTATGAGACGTCGTTGCAATGCACGTTTAGCGGCAAACGGGGGCCCTACACGTTTTTAGAAATATTGGAATATTTTTGTGAAAATGAAGTACCTACCCCGCCTTGGTTGCCAGTGCGACTAAAATCATGTGAGTAAAGCCATAACACTTCTTATACCGCAAATGTCTTGTTATGATGCGCAAGTTTACTTGTTTATATATACCTGTCACAAAAAGTAGGGGATATTGAATTTAAAAGTTATCCAAAGACAATATATTTCAAATTAGTTCATTTATATATAGATACACACACACACACACACACACACACACACACACACACACACACACACACACACACACACACACACACACACACACACACACACACACACACACACACACACACACACACACACACACACACAGACACACACACACACACACACACACACACACACACACACACACACACACACACACACATACATATTATTTAACATTTATGTTGAAGGCATGTAATCGACATGGAGCTAAAAGGTAACTCCTGAGCTTGAACACTTTGACTTGATTAACCAAGTGTTTGCTGAGCTGAGTGTTGAATGTGCTTGGATTTTCGCTGAGCTTCATTGCTTCTATTTTAAATGTGCTACCATTTATATTGTATCTTTCTTGTGCTTTAAAGAGTTTGTCCATGTAATCTAGAAGTCTCTTGAAGTCTGTATGTAGTAAGCCTTGGTAATCTTCAAATAATTAATACCTTCATACTGTCTGATTCTGGACTTGCATCAGGTATTATTCTATCCATTTAGATGTTTAAAATTCTTAGCATTCATGCTTAATTTACAATATTTTTTAGCTAGTCTTTTCTTCTTGAAGGTTTTATCATTACGAGTCTTGGCACGCTCTATTAAACCTAATCCAAACTCTTTTGGTGATATCAGCGTGTAATGCAATTTAAATGTTAAATATGGTGATATTATCGTGCAACGCAATTTAAAAGTTAAATATGAGGATATCATCGTGCAACGTAATTTAAAAGTTAGTGAACTCCTTCAGCTCTTGTACACTGTTAATTAATACTAAGCCCCAAAAAGGACTACAAGTACCATTTAATCTGGCAAAGCTACGAAAATGGCTAGTCCTGAAAAAGAATGCAGGTAGAATTAAAACACACAAAGAAGGAAATTAGACTTATAAATATTAGGAAGATACAGGTGGCACTGAAAAATATTGATCCTATGGTACGCAATAGAAAGACAACCAATTAATCAATATCCTTTAGCTCCCACATTACAAGCTCTACAAGCGGAGATAGCTACCAATACGTGACAAAGACATGGTATCTGTCTGCAAGAATGATGAAACCGTGGTAAGGCGTAATCCAGAAAAGGAATGCTGGCTACTCTGACTTTATCGTACACAGCTGTGATAGATAACGCGGAGACGCAGTTTAAGCGATCAGTTGTCTTTCTCGTATGTCCAGTTTTACCGGGAAATTATGATTGATATTTTAAGCGGTGTCTTGTGGGTTGCTGAATGCATCACACTGAAAGAGTGAATTTTAAGTCTCTTAATGTCAAAGCAAAGAGACGCGCTAGACTTATTTGTGATGAAGTGGCTTCGCAACTAAACCACCGTAAGAAAATTGGCTTTATTTGAACAATTGCAAGTCTCGCAGTGGTGAGAATTTTGCAATTCTTGTGGCAGACTGTCTGACCAGAGCAACGTTACCGCGACCAGCAATATGGATTTGTTCGTTTTTTATTCATTGTGTCTTTCTACGCTAATATTCACTATTTTCACACTTATTTAATAAGATGTCCTTTTCATTTTTCTCCTTCTTTTTCTGTCTCTCCGCGTCTCTCTCATTACAAAATCAATGTCTTAAAGTATATATGTACATACCATCATGGAGTAGTATGCCGACTGACAATATGGGTTAAGTCTCTCCGTGTACTGCTGTCTCTGGTGCCTTGAGTTTGTCAAAGGTGCCAGGTTCGAATCGCGGTACCGACACGCTCCAGTCTACCCAGCTGTAAATGAGCACCTGACAAGAGTCACTGAAGGAAAAGGCAGCGAGAAACGGAACTGGTCACCCCACCACTCGATGCTGGACCTTGTATGGTCACTCCCCCACCTCTCGATGCTGGACCTTGTATGGTCACCCCTCACCTCTCGATGCTGGACCTTGTATGGTAACCCCACCTCTCGATGCTGGACCTTGTATAGTCAACCCCCACCTCTCGATGCTGGACCTTGTATGGTCACTCCCCCACCTCCCGATGCTGGACCTTGTATGGTCACCTCCCACCTCTCGATGCTGGACCTTGTATGGTCACCCCACCTCTCGATGCTGGACCTTGTATGGTCACCCCCTCCTCTCGATGCTGGACCTTGTATGGTCACCCCCCACCTCCCGATGCTGGACCTTGTATGGTCACCCCACCTCTCGATGCTGGACCTTGTATGGTCACCCCTCCTCTCAATGCTGGACCTTGTATGGTTAACCCACCTCTCGATGCTGGACCTTGTATGGTCACCCCACCTCTCGATGCTGGACCTTGTATGGTCAACCCCCACCTCTCGATGCTGGACCTTGTATGGTCACCCCACCTCTCGATGCTGGACCTTGTATGGTCAACCCCCACCTCTCGATGCTGGACCTTGTATGGTCACCCCACCTCTCGATGCTGGACCTTGTATGGTCACCCCCACCTCTCGATGCTGCACCTTGTATGTGTAGCGAGAGGTTAGAGTGTTACTAAAATAAGAGCTATCCTGGACACAAAGGTGTATCAGATGATACCAGGATAGTGTCAGATAAGAGACTGGTCTTATAAGCAATACACGCTTCTCTGAAAAGAGCAAGGGTGTATAGACATCAAAGTGGGGTCAAGCTATGTAAGTTCCCAGAGAAGATGATGATGATGTAGTACTCTGAGTCCCTAACTGCTACCTCTCATGATCCCACAAAGATATTGATTAAATGTTTTGTTTTATTTGGCTAATTATCTAGGGGTAATTTAAATTATAATAGGATGTAAATTCCAATACAGAACTTAAACTTTAATAAAATTATCAAGCAAGACTGTATGAAATTATGTACAATTTATTTGTCCTGCACCGTAATATTTTTTCCGGGCAGGAATACTCAAAAGAAATGAAATGATATTTACAGCTCAAAATAAATAAACTTGAAAATCTCTTCCATAATGAATATTGTTCAATGGAATAAACTAATTGCACTTTCTGTTCTTCTTGATGTTAATTTCCAATATCACTGTACTGTAGTTTTTACTTAATATAACCAATGTTCTTTAGATATTATCACAAAAGGGTTATTAGTTGTTGTATGTTTTAACTTGGGTGATTATCTTAATATTTTATTCAATGTCCCTGGCTTGTAGAAGTCGCACTATTAATTATCGTCCTTGGATTCATCATAAAGGGGTATAGTAGTTATAAGTGTGAAAATGTGATGAGTATCTGTATTAGCTGTGCAGTGGACCTACAGTCCACTTAACTTTGATCCTTGTAAATGATGATGTTATGTCCACCTGCCTTGACCACACACTCTGCAGCTCAAGGCTTGGAAGCTGGGCGTAGTTCTGGGTTTCTGTAGAACTCTAGTCACCCACAGACTTCCTCAACAATGACAGGTGCTTACTTCGCAATAGTGAGACAGAACCTGGAATAAAGGGATAACCACATTTTATGTAGGTATCTGCTTCAGTCCACACACATACACAACACCACAACTTACCCTCCCTCAGGTATTGTGCCAACAGGTTGCACAGGACATATAACTTCTTTTCCTACAGCCAGTTCCATGTGATTATTCTTTTTTCTGTACTTATTCTAGGATAGAGTCCTTAGCCCATGATTGGCTTCCATACAATGATTTGGTTAAGTACACAATAGTAAATGACAACTTGATTACTTCATGTCAACAATTCCTGTACGCCTATCTCATGTTCTTGAACAGTGTGTAACTCCAGAAGAAAATATTCATTTGATTATCCTACTAAAACTTACAGTCGTACTTGTTTTCACTCCGTACAAATATGCTACACATTTTTTTAAAAGCTGGCTTTCGTCTTTAGCACTACACATGTTTTGTAGGCAAGTCCAGCACACTCGTTCCAGTAGTTTCACTTTTCTACACAGCACTGAACACATAAGCGGGTACACAGTCAATTGATTAATAATATACATACAAATATATATATATATATATAGATATATATAGATCTTTCTTACCATCAGGCACACAAAACACAAGCTGACAGGCCATCAAATAGCATCTAACTCTGCTGTCAGGTCAGAATGGCAAAAGACTTGGTATGCACAATCCGCTAGATTTTACTACAGCTTGGTTTTAATTTCAAAATAGTGGCGGCTTTCCTGATTCCCCCTTTCTATATTTAGAGATGCATCCGACCAATCGGAGCCCAGTCCAAAACTATTTTAAGATTTTTATTTTAAACGTTCCTCCAGCCTGCCTGTACAATGTAACTAATCTTTAATATTTTATCTTTCTGTTATTATTGGAACGATTTTAATTATTTAAAGTGATAATCAACCGGCCAATTTATCTCTATCTGTCTATATGTATATTCTTTAGCTATTTCTTGACATTTCAATCTAGGTAATTTTAAGTAATTAAATCGGGTGCTACCCTGATGTCAAAATATCACTTAAATCAATTTTTCGCTTTAATTGACTTACTTTTATGAGACCGGCTTGGTATCTATTTCTTAAGTGATATATCAGGTGTTATAATAGCTATTTTTTATTTTTATTTATCGCTATTCTTTAAGAAATAAAATAACTCATTCCCTCCAAAAACACAGAATAGGCCCTTTCTGCTTAATATAAAAGGTATCTTTATAGACACTAGAGCAGGAGCGTTCTGATTGGCCATTACATTTGGACCTTTTATCCTAGATTGAGCGCGGAAAAATATGACCGTGTTGTTTACACAGATTCAAATTACGACAGTATGGTCACCTACCACCTCTCGATGCTGGACCTTGTATGGTCACCCCCCACCTTTCGATGCTGGACCTTGTATGGTCACCTACCACCTCTCGATGCTGGACCTTGTATGGTCACCCCCCACCTCTCGATGCTGAACCTTGTATGGTCACCCCTACCTCTCGATGCTGGACCTTGTATGGTCACCCCCCACCTCTCGATGCTGGACCTTGTGTGGTCACCTACCACCTCTCGATGCTGGACCTTGTATGGTCAACCCCCACCTCTCGATGCTGGACCTTGTATGGTCACCCCTACCTCTCGATGCTGGACCTTGTATGGTCACCACCCACCTCTCGATGCTGGACCTTGTATGGTCACCTACCACCTCTCGATGCTGGACCTTGTATGGTCACCCCCCCTCTCGATGCTGGACCTTGTATGGTCACCCCTACCTCTCGATGCTGGACCTTGTATGGTCACCCCCCACCTCTCGATGCTGGACCTTGTGTGGTCACCCCACCTCTCGATGCTGGACCTTGCATGGTCACCCCACCTCTCGATGCTGGACCTTGTATGGTCACCCCCCCCCACCTCTCAATGCTGGACCTTGTATGGTCACCCCCCACCTCTCGATGCTGGACCGTGTCTGGTCACCCCCCCCCACCTCTCGATGCTGGACCTTGTATGGTCACCCCCACCTCTCGATGCTGGACCTTGTCTGGTCACCCCCCCACCTCTCGATGCGGGACCTTGTATGGTCACCCCCACCTCTCAATGCTGGACCTTGTATGGTCACCCCCCACCTCTCGATGCTGGACCTTGTCTGGTCACCCCCCACCTCTCGATGCTGGACCTTGTCTGGTGAAGTTTTAATACCTCCATTCCCTACGGCTGTATCTGCTATGGAACTACCTTTTTACCACGTCACGTGATTATGCTGCCATTGGTTTCCGCTTCTTCATTTTAGCTGAATTTATCAGTTGTTATCTCTTCCTGTTTAAACACATTTATTTAATTTGATATGATCATGTTAGGATGTTTCCAAACTAGGCTTAGATTTACTAGCCTTTAGAATCGCAGAAAGCTGATATTTTTGCACGCGACCTTGAGTAGTGGTACATTTTAAACAATCAATATTTGAAGGAACGTTGACGAACCTGTCCCTTGCCAGCCATACACAAATTAAAGCCGGAAAAGGCATATAATTTTTACAAGGCTAAAACTTTGAAAGTGTCTCAGAATTAGGTGACCTATATCAAATTGTCAACTTCTTCTTCTCCGTACACTCTCAAATGTCTACTTGAATATTTTCAAAGAAAGCAGTGGTCAGCTGGAGGCTTTCTGTATCTCCATAGAGGTTTTCCAAAAATGGTACTGGTGATGGTCATATGTGCTTTCTCTATTCCATATGTTGGGAAACTTTGAAACAGATGTTCAGCAGTCATTTTATCGGTGCCACAGTTACTCTAATCAGTACTCATCGTTATCTCGCTAAATAAATGGTTTTCCAATCCGTTGTGGCCCGTACGGAATGTAAAGATTACCATTTGCTCTCGTCTGCTCAGCTGGTAAAATGAATAATTTGTTTGGTGACTTTGATGCTCTGCATCTCATTTATTCTTGTATCTGCTTCTGATAAAACGTTCTGCCTCTTCAAAAGTAACAGTACCAGGCTGAGGTAGCCTTCCACCATCTTTTGCGAATTTGTCAGTCTCGTCATTGCCCAGAATGTTGAAATGAGATAGCATCCAGTGTATCACAACTCTTTTTAATCGCTAACATAGTTTGGGGAGTATTACTCGTAGGTCATCAAGGTCTGCATTGTTCTGCCTCTTCGGCATTGCAATTACGGACAGTGCGTCAGTGAAGATTGCAACTTGTCGTTCAGTCCCTTCCTCTGTTATTATAACTCTGCTGCAGTTTTCAAGGCCTCTGCTCTAAAGTTCCTTGAGAATTTTACTGTTGCTACCGACAGCGTTTGTGGTGTACCAGTGTTTAAATTCAGAAATAATCCTCCACCTCCAACTTCTGTTGCATTTTTTGCTGATCCAGTTGTATATGCATGGTCCAGATTTGCGTGGGTAATGGTTCTCTGTATATCTTGTCGTATTGGCTTTTCTCTCCCTTGGAGTGTGACTCTTTTTTCTCTCAATTCCAGAAATGTTTTCTATGATTTCAAACTTGGCGACGTTTACAAAACAGGATCAGATAACCTTTCAATAATTAGTACATTTTAAAATAAAAGTGTGTTGCCTAAAAAAGCATTTTTGCTTTATTGTTTTGTGTAAAGTGTTCTGAGAATCCTGTCTAAACCTTATCTTGTTGATTAACTGATGGTTTTCATCTTTTCACCTAAGACGGTCTCGTTCTGATTTACTTGAACTTGCATTCATGATACTTTATTTGTTTTGTTTGTGTGTTTGTTTGTTTTTTGTTTTGTTTTTTGAAGTTTCTTCATAATCCATTGATAAGTGATCTTGCATTTTGACTTCCAGAACTAACTTCGTTATTTTTATGTGTTGTGCCCGTTTGTTGGGAACTAAGCCGCATGCTGTACAGAAATGTTACATTTGGGTTTTATGATAGTCTTATAGCATATAATGTCGTACAGGAGCGAAGTGTAAGAGACTGTCACATAAAGGATTGAGGCGACCCCGTCTTCTTGATCTCCCTTTCACTACGGTCGTACTCAGTTCATTATTTGTACTGGTTATTGCGTGTGTTTCAATAGATAAGCACTTCTTTCTTTCTCTGCTGTGTAGCAGATATTTTCTCATTTTTAAATATTCTTGCACTGCTCTCAGCGATAGTCGTCATGTCTATGTGTTTACCTGCGGATAGAGTAGACGGTGATGCAAGGTTGACCGACACAAATCCTATTGTACCACAAGGGTGCGACTGTTTTCGCACGTAAATGGCCAAGCGAGTTTACTTAGCGCTGATATGGCTCGTGTGACCGACTAATTATGATCGATATGAGTTGGGTACCATGGTCTGATAATATTTCTCCTGGGAATCCCAGACGAGAAAATATGAGCCAAAGAGCATCTGCAATATCGGCAGTAGTTATGCTCTTCAGAGGAATAGCCTCTGGCCAACGTGTGCACATATCCACACACGTCAAGATAAATTGGTGTCCTCTAGCAGACCTTGTCTTAAATGGACCGATGATGTCTATCGCCATTTTTTGAAATGGTAGAATTGGAATATCTGCAGCCTGAATAGGTGCAGCATGGCGTGGACCTTTGGATTTAACTTCTTGACATACCCTACAAGATCGACAATAGATTCGTATGTCCTTGTTCACAAAAGGCCAAAAGAAAGATTCAAGAACCTTAGATTTAGTATGGGAAAAACCCATATGCCCAGCACACTGTGAATCATGAGCGTGCCGTAAGATTTTAACTCTCATATTTTTGGGCACAAGAATTTGAGAATGACTAGACTTAGCGGAGTCTTGTACCATACGTACACGTACGCCATTCTTCATCGTAATCCAAGATTTACGATTTGTATCTTTATTTGGATCACCTTTTGTTGCTAGCGTAAAGATTATTTTTAAAGTAGGATCATCTTCCTGTTTCTTTATGAATGAGTCACGAGAAATTTCCAAGGGATCACCTTGGTTCTGTGTATCGTTATCTTCAGAAGTTGAAGATTGAGGCACGTTAAGAGCTTGAGCCCTAGTGACTACAGCATTAGCAGTTTGCATATTCCTATTTTCCCAATCAACAATTTGTTGCGGAGTGCATTCTTTCACTCCATGAATGCGACCGATTATAAGATCAGCGATCGGATTCGGGAGAAGACATGCGTGCACATCTCCTGTAAAGAAGGGAGTAGCAATGTTGACAATGGCAGTAGAGTACTTCTCCAATGTGCCACCAAATGTTACGCATTTGATTACTTTGCCAGTGGCTCTAGAAGGATCTATGAGTGACTGCCTCACTCCAATGGTTGTGCACCCGGAATCAGAAAGAATTGAGACCGGAGTACCATCTACTAGACCTCTATTCAAGACAAGAGCACCTCTTCCATCATGCGCGACTGACGCAGGGAGAGCGGGAAGAGGATGACCACAGCTTAAAGTAGAAACCGTGGTTGGATCGAATAATGTTTTGCATTGGGAACATTGAGATGCTCTACCAAAATCGAAAGCAGAACATCCCACATTATTAGAGTCTTTCTTATCATTTGCTTGATTACCGGCTTCATGGAACTCTTGCTGTGCAGAGTTAGCCTGGTACTGTGATTTACGTCTTTTATATTGTGATCTACATCGATTATCATAACCTCTATAGTTATTATTGCCTCCTCTGTTATAACCCCTATTTGGGTTTGAATCATAATATTCATGATCACAATCATCATGCTCATTATAATGAGTGTCTCTGTATTGTTGGTTTTGTTGTTTCCATGAAGGAAAACTTGGGTAGTTCCTATAGTGACTTCCTTTGCGGAAATTTCTATAATTATGGCCGCCCCTGTATCGAGGACTGTCAGCCCGATTCCAGTTCTTCGGAGAAGAACCCTGATTTGAGTGGTTACCTTGGTTTTGATACTTATTCCAGCTAACCTTTTTATCAAATTTATTTTGAGCTCCTTGGAATTTGTGTGAGCAATTATTATTGTATTGTGTTGCTGACGCAACTGGCATACCCTTTTTAATCTTAGTGTTGCTAAGAGTTACGTCAGGGTGTGCCGTGACGTATTGGTCACCAAATTCTTGCATTTGTTTCAGTGTTTGAGGTTTGCGTTCGTGTAAAAATTCAAGGAATTGTTTGTTCACAGAGGACATGATCTTGTCTCTGAGCAACAAATCCATAAGAGCGTCATATGTTTTCTCTATCTTGGATAATTCAATCCATCGTTGAAATGAAAGACGTGCTTTTGCAATGAATTCTGAGAATTCTACCCCTGTCTCAGGTACCATTGTCTTAAACAAAATACGATAACCTTCCTCTGACAGTTGGTACTTCTTTATCAAGGCTGCCCTGATAACTTCATAATTATCCTTGTCAGCTTCTTCAACCAAGCATAAACTCGTCAGAGAATCACCTTTTAGATTCTCAGACAACTGATTAGCATATTGTGATTTATCCACATTATGAGCTCGACAAGCACGTTCAAATCTATCAAGCCAGAATGTTATGTCATCACTGGCAGAGTTGAACGCTGGTACCTTGACCTTGTAAGTAAAGGGTTTACCATTACCACCAGATGATTGATTAACATTACTCATATTTGTCAATTTCATTTTTTCTAACTCAAATGCTAAAAGTTCTTTCTGATGTTCATGTTCTCTTATTTCTTTTCTCTCCTGAGCTTCTGATTTTTTTTCTTCTATTAGAAGTTTTCTCTCCTCAGCAGCAGCTTCTAATTTTTTTTCTTCTATTAGAAGTTTTCTCTCCTCAGCAGCAGCTTTTCTCTCCTCAGATTCTCTGTCTAATCTTTTCTGTTCAGCTTCAGCTTCTATCTTCTTTTGTTCAATTTCTGCTTTCCATTTATTCTCATCTTTTTGTTTTTTCTCTTCTGATTTTAATGCAATGGCAAATTGAGCAGATGAATATTCCTCCAATTCTTTACCAGACTTACCAAGAGTTAACCCTTGCTGGATAAAGTAATCTAAATTAGCCATCCTGTCTTATGAAATCAGTAACCTGAAAAAGTAAATAAATTATCTTATCCCACTTTAATGGGAGACAAGTCTATACTATAGACTTGTATACTCACTTTATTTTATTTCACTCTCTTAGTCTTAGTCAAAGACCTTATATGGTTATCTTGTTTATAATAAAACAAATGATCACTTGAGTACCTGTGGAAAATAATATCTTTCTATCCCAATCAATGTGGGATACAAGCCTTAAACAGGTCTTGTATACTTCCTTGTACAGTAATAATAATAAAGTACTGGCCTGTACTATCATATAAGTGTATTCAAATATACCTCCTATTATCTGTCAACCAAAGACATTAACAAAGGACAAGCATAAAAGACAATATGAAAACAATTGCAGAAATCAAATTAAATAAAATTAAATATAAGGAACTGAAGTAAGTAAATAATCACAGAATCTGTGATGACAACTGCAATGAATCAACAAGACAAATAACGCCACAGTATATAAATATAAATGGTGTAACGAACTGAATAAAAGGAAAGATTAGACCAACAAATTCAAACAAATCAAAACAAAACTAAGGAACACAAAATTATTATCAAAAACAACGAAGAAAAACGTGTCTTAACAACTAACAGAAATAGCAACAGGTTGTCGCTAGCAAATTTCAATTAAGAAATTTGCTCCCTATGGAACACTAGTACAAGACCAATATTACTCGGTATTTCTTGTGCTAGTCACCTCATCAACCGCCCAAGGACATATAAATAACTATACATATACATAAATAACATGTAAACATCAATAGCATAAATGCATACATTAATTAATTAGATGTGTTGTGGTTGGAATGTGTTGTAAAGTATGCTCAGTATAAATGGTACAGCTTTTTAATTACTCTAACTGCCACTTATTTCAATTTTTGATTTATTTTATTACACAGTTCAAAATTTTTTTGAGCATATAGAAGATCCAACGATGAAATTTATGCACTTATGTTCAACAAAACTGGAACAACAGAACAGTTTATGGCCTTCAATGTATTCAGCTCTGTACTGCTTGACATAAACACTGCCTGTACTGCAAAATTTCATCAAGCACTGACCTAATTACTGCCTTCGCTCGATAAGACAGGTCATGCTGACTTCAACTGTGTAGTTGTACTGTCCCCCTGTAAATCCGTGTTTGCGTGTCGTATCTGCCGTCAGGAATGGTCTGGTACAATAAACCCAGGGATCTGGCCTACCACTGATAGTAACCGAAAATGCCACCACTGGTAATGTCTGGATGCGGGTGTTATGTTTTGAGTCGTGTACTGGTCATCACTGAAGAAAGTCTTCTTCGATTACTTCTGCACCATTAAATCAACCTGTCATGTTGACATTGAGTGGGAGTGTCAAGTAACGCGAATGGTGTGATAGTTCGTTGTAATAGACCACTTGATAATATTTCTCACACACTCTCATGCAAGGCAATGACGACTTGAACTGCAGCGGGCATTTCACACCGTTTAATAGGGACGCACACATTTGGACAGCACGGAACATAGTCATAGGAACATGTTGACGTATACATCATGAGGCATTTGAACAGTAGATCATATTTCATGCAGCATTCAAATATGGTGAAAGATATAAGGAATCATTCAATGTTCTGGCAGACTATGGCCACATCCCCTAACTGACTGAACGCATCAGTGGGTGTGGGTGTGTAAACATACAAAGAGTTCACTGGCCGAACCTTTTCCTTGACTAAGTTCTCCAGCGACATATATCAAAATATTCATGTAATAAAGTTAAACCACGATAGGGGTTTTCATATTAGTGAGATCTCCATATCACTGTCCGATAATAAGTTTGGTATACTGTTCTCAGGACAGCGATCCATAACGATGACAAGAAAGCAAGATGGCTGCCTTCCTGAGTTTTGCTCACTCACCCAGCAGAAGGATAATAATAAGCCAAAGTTAATTCACAATTTGAATATCAATAATTTCCTAGAGTTTCCCTACAGTTCCACATTACTAAGGTTGTTACATGTAGACATCAGCTCTGTTGGGAAACCTGTCATCTTCAATGGTATATCAACGACCAACGATGTTCGAAAATACGACTCCATCTAGGCCTAACCACGTAGAGATCATCAAAAGAAAGGGTCTGGTATTACCTGGAATCCGAATTAATAACAAAGCGCATGAGGAGAATCTCTGAAAAATAGACTCTTGCAGAGACACAAACTTCTCCTGGAAAAACATGCACAAATCACTTTTCAACCCTTAAAAGGGACCAGCCTAAAGAAACACACTCAGCCATATTCGGCGGCATTATCGAGACTCACTACGCATGCCTCGAAAACGAATACCTGCCCCAGTGATCGGCACAAAGAATATAGTCCGACCTAAACATACAAAGATATACAATATAAGACTGAATCTTCTTGCACTAGACAAGTAATACATATGAATTCAGGCCAAAAACATATTGAACAAGATCAATCTATTTTCTGGCCCTAACAAATAAGAAATTACATAAAATCGGTATTCCTCCACGAAATCAATATTCAAGGGGAAATCATCCACATAATCAAAAGTATAAATCAAATCATGGGTGATATAACTTTGATTGTAACAAAAGTAATCTCTTTTTCATATCAATTAATCATATCGTATTTTTGTAATCTGTGCATCAAAAATATGTGCGCAACACTAATATGTGAAAATAGCTAGTGGAAGTCCAAGTCAATAGAGGCTAGCAACCTCAGGGTATAGAATGATGATTTCATAAACCACTACTGCAAGGGCTGGCGATTGCTTTATTGCTAGTTTCTTACAGAGAACTAAAAGCATAAAGTAGTCCCAGGTTCCATATGGAGCAGGGAGGGAAAGATGAAAGAAATGATGTACATTCTAATTATAATACTTACAGTTTCAAACCAGTGTAAATGTCTATGTAAACATATTCACTTTAAAATTAATGAAAATTTCAAACTTTTCAAATAAGTGTAAACATAAATGATAACATATTCAATTTATATTTTGAACACTTTTCAATCAATGGAAATGTAAATGTAAACATATTCTATCTGTACTATTAACTTGTTCATTTAAATGTAAAGTAACTATAAAAGATACTCAATTTAAATGTAAAGAAAGTTTTATCCTGAGGGATTAAATTTAATTCTCATTGAGGGTAAATTCTGAGTTAAATGGGATCGTGGAATAGAAGAAGGGGGCACATAACTATGTGTCGGAAAACGCAATACTCAGGAGTGCGTTTCGTTTCTATTCTTTATCATAGTTATTGGTGGTACCAGCAGAAAGTACTATCTCTGGAACAAGTAGGGACAAGTGGCCTACGCTTTAGGACGAGGGACCAACTTTCGTAGACTCTCCCTGACATTTCTGGGAAATGAGCTAAACCCGACAACCTTTACCAGCGACGAGCGTGAGCAGTGTAAAAAGAACCAACCCATCAGAAGGAGCAGAAACGTAATTGGCAGCTAAGTTCAATATATATGCTGCCACTTGAACTAGTTGTAAAAATCGTACATCCAATCACGACGGTGATGATAATTTTTTCTTGATCCATAACTGTTCAAATTATTTTCAAACTGTTAAAACTTAAGTGATTATTAAATTTTGTTATTTGTAATTTTACAAATTTAACTTCGATTTAATCCTTTTAAATGCACGGCATGTTTGTCTCAGTTAATTTACTACGCACACTCTAAACAGAGCTATACCAGAATAATAAGAATTCCACTGAGTAAATCAGAGGTGGTGGCTTAACGAGCTAAAATTAATCATTGCTTAATTCTTCACAAAAGTTGTCGGCAGATTCTAGAATTAACGTGCTCAGCCAAAGCAGCATTGTTTTCTCTTATCAGAATATCTTGTGAATACTCCCTTGTGATAGAAGTGACATTACCCTTCTATCTACATCTCTGCCAAGAGTAATCTTGTGCGAAAGTAGACACCTTTGAAGGCCCATATTAGATGCTCTTGAGTTTTGGCCACTGTTGGACCACTACTGCCAAGCCGGGGGGGGGACGACAATACCGTCACAGAGACTTCACGTACTAGGCCTAGCTTTCGTTTTGAGGTGTGGTTACCAGTACCTTTCCTCACTTCCTAAACTCAAGATCAGAGTTATGTACCCATTTAAAGCTGGCTAGACAGGAGCGTGACGCTTCTAGTTTTCGATTCTGGAATCTGGTAACTGTGTCTGAAGAAGAAAGCGTTGTACCCGCTAAGCCAATCGGCCGTAAAGATGTTATGAGAGCGTCATAATTTATAGCAGCCTTTCGGCCATATCGTTTGATGTTGTAAATAAATGCCATATTAAGATTTTATTCACCGCCTAGATGCCTGGGGTCTCTGGGGAGACAGAAAAGGAATAGGCCTACTGTTATGAAGCTTCTCGAAAAAGGCGATTAACTCTTTGATTACGCAATTAATTTTCCACCCTGTGCCAATATTTTAATTCGTGATAGATTAAAAACAACGCTCAGAGAGTTATTTTGGGATGGGTGTCAAATCTGACCAACGCTCTGAGCGTTGTTCCGGAGGCAAAGAGTTAATTATGAGGCTTTTTACAGGGTTGGTAACCGCATCAGATAAAACACGTTGTTAGAGAAACTGTCCTTGCAAGAGTGAATACTTTATGAAGACTTCCTGCAAAGTAGCTAACTGTAACAGTGACTCCATGCTCCGCAGTGTGTAACAAAGGAAGTGAATGAATGAATTATTTTCACTGACAATTCAGTCTACCCAGAGTTGCTGAAACCATATTGGAAAATGAAATGAAACAAAATACAATCCTCACAAGCGAGGAAACAGAACAAACATATAAACAAGTGATCTAAGCTTGGAAGTTAGAACCTTAGTGAATCTTTACTTTATTTGTTCTTAAATTTCACCTCTGTCGTGAAGCGTAGTGCCGAGCTGACGTATATGTTCTTGGGCTAAGTGTGGCATTGGCTGCTGTGAGTCCGGTGTTCTTGCTGGATTTTTTGCATTACTGTCTGTCCGGCTGGAAACCTGTTGATAGCTTTAGAAGGCAGTCCTTCTTCTAGGATCTCAAGGGTAAAAGATGTAGACGTAGACGTAGATGTAGACTGAAAAACTCATGGAGAAGAGAACTGGAGACAGACTGGAAATTAATAAGGAAGACATTGAGCTGATGGCGTGGGACAAGATCATGTGGTATACGTTTATTGAAGGCCTATGCTCATTCGCGAGTTGTTGGAGAGATAATAATGACGATGATGATATGGTGATGAAGGTAATGAAAGTGATGATGATGATGCTGATGGATATGATGATGATGATAATGATGGTGATGATGATGATGAAAATGATTGTGATAATGTTGATGGTGATGCTAATGGTGATGATAATAATGATAATGATGATTATAGTGATGATGATAATGATGGTGAGGATGATGATGGTGATGATGATGATGATGATGCTGATAATGATGGTGATGGTGATGATAGTGATGATAATAATGATGAAGATGATGGTAAGGATGGTAATAATGATGATGATGGTGATGATAATGATGGTGATGATTATGATGACGATAATGATGGTGATAATGATGACGATGATGTTAATGATTATTATGATGGTGATGATGGTGATGATGATGATGATGAAGATGATGATGCTGATAATGATGGCGATGGTGATGATAGTGATGATAATAATGATGAAAATGATGGTAAGGATAGTAATAATGATGATGATGGTGATGATAATGATGGTGATGATTATGATGACGATAATGATGGTGATAATGATGATGATGATGATGTTTATGGTGATGATGATGATGGTGATGATGATAATGATGCTGATAATAATGATAGTGATGATAATAATAGTGATGGTTGTGGTGAAATCTGTGAGACTAACGCTAAATTTCATAGAATTGTACTCCCAAATGCTAGTAAATAAAACAACCCGTGTGCTAGTGACTAACAGCTTCTACTATGCCAGTCGGGAATCCAATGTATGCTGTAGAAATGCTAGTTAATTATCTCGCTAGCAAAGCCACTCGATTTTATTACCGCGTGCTTGAAACTAACGTCACAGTTCAAGCCTAGCCTTCAAAGCAAGAGAGTACGAAGAAAAAAACGTGTAAAAGAATACACGAAGGCATAAAAGTGAGAGAACAATGTCGTAGCATGGCAGAAACGCGACGTCACAAGTTGCAGGCCCCCTTTTTCGCGACACGCGTTAGTGGCACATATTCACACTGTTGGACTTGTCAGCCGATATAAACACACACACAAGTCTCATTTCTAGCTAAGAAAGAGGGCTAAAGTAGGGTTCTACGAAAGTGTTGTTAAAAATTTGGTAACGTATTACAAGAGATACTTCGTTCTGTATGAGAGCGATAGTTAAAAATAAAAGGAAAAAATTACGGTTAACGTGAGATTTTTTTGAATATGTAGTACTGAATGGGGGAATGAGACGGAGTTTCACTAGTTCGTGTTTACTAATTTGAATAGGAGATATAGGAAATATTTTTTTGAAGCATTGTAGAAATAAAACGATACTAGGCATTAGAAATAAATACCAGAATAAAATAATGTAATGACTGTGCGATAGATAACAACAGGATCAATAAGTATGTATCAGAATTTAAAACTATTAAGAAATAAAGGAGTTGGACAGAAGACAGATAGACGAATGGATTTGAAAACCTTTCTCAGTTTGCCCGTAAGTGGGGTAGAGGGGAAGGAGTCCTAATTTTGAATATTTGAGGTCAGTTTTGAAAAAGAACGCTAGAAGCCAAATGGTCCCTGATTGGCTGTAGTGTAATATACTAACGGTTGAATAAAACCAATTAGTAGTTGGTATTAGGGGCCACTTGTTAAGAAAGTTTCATACACCAAGGAAGTTGTTTTAAGACAGGGAAGGAGTACTTACTTGTTTGCTATTTCTGCACTAGCAGCGATTTGGATTACGCCATATATCGCATTATTCAACTGTTTAGTGTGTAAATTTCTTTGATGCGGTAAGAATGAAAACATTTATATTGTCATTTTTATCATTATTATGTTTGCATTATTGAATCTGTATGAACCTTATGGGGAAAAACGTTTATCTAGAGGGAAGTCAACATCAAACTCTGTGTTGTTTCACAGCGTTGTTAGGAAATGTATTAACCGGTTGTAGAAAAGCCAGACAGGCTGTCTGCTATATTGGGAGAAAAGAAAATTAAATATTAATAAAAAATGTTGTATTATGAAATAAGACCGGGAAGATCACTGGCCGTCTTCTTCAGCAAGTCACCGTGATTGTACATGACTTGATATCATTAATGTAAATGTTTCCTTTGTCAAGGAAAGTGTCAAACGGTGGTTTGAAAGTTATTTATCCATGAAGGGGGTACCAACCAAATTGAGAACGTTAACTAATTGTTTAGTTACCATACTGATGTCTGATGATATTGCAAATGTTAGAGTAGGGAAAGAGAGAGACTATTAGATGCTGAGTTGGACAAATTTATATTGTTCTAGGGTTTCTTCTACGATTCAAAGTGAGCCCAGGTGATCAAATACCTGACCATAAGTTCTGCCGTGAGGCCATATCTACTGAGTGCCTGCACATAACTATATTACAAGAAGCAGAAACGTGACTTGGCAGTGGAAGCTGGCATTGTATACTTCAGTCAGCCTGTTACCAGAAATCCCAGATAAGCAATCGTGTCTGGGGTATTTGATATCGCAAAACAATCCAACTCTCAATTTCCCAAACTATATTGTGTCAGACAGTGATGAATCCAAACGTTCTAACAACCTGTACCCTTTTCTAGGAGCAAGGAAAATTTGACACTTTTCTAGCTTGACTCATATAAATAATTGTGGGAAAACACAGACTCAAGTATATTTGTGAATCAATTGCTGTAAATAATTGTATTATCATTTTGAGTTGATTATTCATGTGCTAAAAGAATAACAAAGATACAGGAAAATAAATTGTAAAAAAAAATATGTTAAATTGAAAACTTAACCAGTGACTTGTTTAATCATTGTTTATTAGTAATAGGTGTAGTTGTTGTCCTGTTTCTACACTTCATCACATTGCATATACCCTAGACACTTGCTAGACAACATACACACACCATTACACTTCAGTAGGGGAAGATATATAATCGAGTGAGGTCATTGGTGGAAGCAGACAGGTTCCCTGTAAACTTATTTGAATTTAATAAACCTCAGGGGCTTGCATAGCTGACCTCACACATGATAGAATTAAAATTACTAATATTTATAGAATAACACCAAATCCACCACAATGGTAATGATGATGATGTTGACGGTTATGGCTGATGGTGATGATGATGATGATAATAATGATTATGATGATGATAGTGATGATGATAATGGTGATGGTAATGATGATGATGGTCATGTTGATGATAGTAATGATGATGATGGTAATGATTTTAATAATGGTGATGATGATAATGATGATCATGATAATGATTTTAATGATGATGGTGATAATCATGATGGTAATGATGATGTTGATGACGATAACGATGGTGATGATGGTGATAATGAAGGTGACGATGATGATGATGATTGTGATAAGGATGATGATGATGATGGTAATGATAGTGATAATGATGGTGATGATGATTATGGTGATGATAACGATGATGATGATGATAGTAATGAAGATGATGATGGTAAAGATGGCGATAATGATGATGATGATGGTGATAATGATGATGATGATGATGGTGATAATGATGTTGATGATGATGATGGTAATGATGGTGATTAGGATAATAATGGTGATGATGATGATAATGATTATGACGTACGTCTAGTTTGACAAGTGAATTTTCCCTGATTTGATGGATGATTAAAGGGACTTTAGCTTTTCATAACATTAGAACCCCTGAACATTTGTAGTAACTTTTTGGTTTCGCCAGAGAGAACCGATTCCACCGGGACTCATTTAGTAGGTGGCATGAGATCTAAAGACACTGAGACGATCCCCGAGCAGAGAAAAAGAAACACTCAGTTTTGGGCTCGCAGGTATTTATCATCTCCCTTATGCGCCGTGTTTGGCGCGCGAACACTAAACCGCTCGCAAGATGGACCTAGAGCATCTCCGGTAAGAAGAAAGACACTGGGGGGGATCTAAGGAAGGACGGGCGGCATGCTATCAAAGACAGTAGTGGTCCCTGAAACGATTTTGCATCTCGGTGTTAAACACGGAACCGATCGCAGTGGGAGCGAACGGGGAAAGCCAACGCAAGCAGCGAGCGAAGATACGAGAGGCCAGGGGCGGCTTCTCTCTTTGGTCTGGCGGTCAGATCCCCAAAAGTCTTCTGAGATCAAAAAAGCTGTCAAGTTTCTCATTTCCCACTCATCTTTCATTTCATTCTAGATATATACAGACCTCGTAGAAATACACTTTATCACTCGCTGGCCAGAACTTAACAGAAGCACTAGCTATATTTGAAATCTTGCTAGATTATCCCATGGATATTATACATATTTGCAGTGAATTCTATTCTGTGCAAAGCGAGTGATCGTAACCTGTGCAATCCCAGCATTAAGAAAGCAATAAAGAAATCAATCTAAGCAAAGCAAAGCATAAACAGTGTGTAGAGTTCCCCTGACGCAGAACTTGTTGAGACTGTGTAAATTTTTAATCTTTGAGGCTATTCTATGTTTGGAATTCCGCTATCTAACTTATAGCAAAGAAAGCACACCCAAAGACAAATTTAACGCACCATCAAGCAAATTAAGTCGTAACGGGAAGAAAAACACTGGCCCGAGCTTTTGTTAGTTTACTGACACAGAGAGAGAATTCATATTTTCCTGAACAGTGATGTGACTAGTTTTCTCACTGGACTTAAACCATACCTCACGGATAAAGTGTACCAGCACGCGTAAGAATTTTATTATCAGCGGCATAGTCAAATAGACCACACCATCCTCACCCCGGTATCAGAGACCGTGCCCTCCCATAGAAACTGTTATTAAGAAAAGAGACACAACTACAGATTCATTTTCCAGCGATTACGGGATCCTTTTATGTGCTGACCGCCTACCCGCTAATCTGGGGCTAGAACTTGAACAAACACTCATACATTTAGTTTGAGGTTTAACTGCTGTTGTGTTATTCTATGGAGTGCAAGATTTTTTCACAATCGGTAAGTGAGAGCAAGATGAGTGAAGGCCTTTACTAGCGCGTGTATGAATGACAGGAAATTAATTCTTTTGTGTAACCATTTTGTTAACTTGCTTACCTGGTAATATATATTTTTTCTGTATACCCTACATTGTTCCTTTAAGTGGGATAGTTGATAATTTGTTAACTCTGTTTAAAACCCCCTCCTTTTCATTTGCTTAGTAAAGGGAAGAACAATTGGGAAGAACAGGATTTCTTTCTACCACCTATACCTAATTTTGTAACACCTCTTTTCAGAGTAATTAACTTTACTGTTAGGTTAACTTACCTACGTTCCTGATAACTATCTATCTTTGGACTGGGTTTATCTTTGTCTAATAAGCGGGACGAGCTTAGTCGATACCAATCTTCTTCACCCCCTCCCTACCTTGTTATTTGCATTTTTCTGTAAATTTTGATAATTCTTGTTGTAAACAATTGATTATTTTAGTGATTGTCTTTTTTTAACTTTAATAAACAACATAAACTTAATCGTTACGGTGTTGGACTACCCAAAGCCCATAAAAATTCCCCTATTTGTTTAAGATAGTTGTATCCACGTCGTCTGTGTGTTTGAAGCACCAAATCGGTGTGAGCGCATATGTGTGTCTGGAAAACTGGCAAATAATTGTTTGACCAGGAGAGTGGAAGAGAAGATTGAGAGAAACGATTTGTCGTAAATACGTCTGTCTTTACTCTCCTCCAGCACTCTGTGGAGCATCTTATTTAATCTCTACATTTCTATCACTGAGCTTTTTCCACCATCATTCTACACTCTAAACCGGACTACTATTTCTGAGACTCTTTCTCTCAAAAAAAATTTACGACAATATTTGGCTGGCTCGCCGGGATAAAGATATTTTGAGTCTGATCTAAGTCTGGGTCTAACTAGATAGAGTGTGAGTGATCTGTCTTTGTGATTTAGGGAAAAAATAAATAATTAATTACACCCCTAGACAACGCCTTTTAGTATTTGGGTCGTCCACACAGCATATTTACAGGTTGTTTTCTTTCCACAGCAGTAGAAAGTACGGATAATCATAAATTTGGTTAGCTTAATTATCCTCTGGCGGAGTAAATTAATTTTTTTTTCTTTATAAGATTTGCTGGGATTGCGTGATTGGTTTTACAGTCACTAAAGGTTTTTGAAGTTAAAAAGAGTTGAGCTTAGCTAAAGACGGATTGTTCTGATTTTTTAAAATTAAGTTAACAACGACTCATTTCAATAATTGACTTCAGGGACGGAGTTTGTTGTCAGAGAATTAAAATTTTAGGGAAAATTTTTTTTTCGTTTTAAACTGTTTTAATATAAATTTTTCTCGACTGTTAGTAAAAGTAGATTCTTTTCTAGTGTAACTTACCATTTTAGTGGCATAGTCGCTTGCGTTAAGAGTCTTAAGTGACAATAATAGCAGCGATAAGTTTGCACATTGCAAATAGGAGGTAACACAAGTAAATATATACTTTGTGTTTTTTTTTTCTCGTAGCGAGTTTGAGATTTTTCCCCTTCTTGTTCCATCTTACTATTCTCTAGTCTTAGAAGCATCCAGTTTTTTGGTATGGCAGAGAGAATTAGGATAAGATCCATTTTGAGACAAGAGGCGAAGGACTCAGGGTTAGAAGGAGAAGCCGTGAACCTGTTTGTCAACAAAGAACTTGAAAGATATGACGCGGAGCAAGAGAAGGCAGAGAGGAAGGATGCACAGGATAGAGCAGAGAAGAAGGAAGCAGAAGAGAGGGCAGAGAGGAAGGAAGCACAAGATAGAGCAGAGAAGAAGGAAGCAGAAGAGAGGGCAGAAGCTAGGAAGAAAGAAGCGGACGATCGTCAATTGGAGCAGAAGAAAATTGAGGCAGAGATGGAAGCTCGCAGGAAGAGAAAGAGAGAGAGGGAAAGACAGCATGAACTGGCGCTTAAGGCTTTAGAGAGTCGGGGCGCATCTACTTCAAATAACGGAGAGCCGTCTTCGCCACAGTCTCAGTCAATGGACCTCTCCAGCACTCAATCTGCCCAATTAACTGCGATGTCTTTTGCTTTAGAGTCTTTTCCTAATCCCAATGAAAAAATTGACAGCTATCTAGAAAAATTCGAGAGGCTCGCAAATCTGTATGGGTTAGAGAGTACCCGCTGGGCACTTAAACTCTCAACGTCATTAAAAAGTACTGCTTATGAAGTATATACAAAGCTGGGAACCAACCAACATGATTACGACATGCTGAAAAAGGCCTTGCTAGAGCGGTTTGAGATGACCGCCCGAAAATTTCTGCAAATGTTCAGAAACAGCCGAAAAGAGAGCACGGAAACATTCCCACAGTTCTCTTCACGTCTCACGGGCTATTTGACAAAGTGCATTGAATTATCTGACCTACCTCTTACATATGAGGGACTACTTGAACTTGTTCTTGTGGAACAGATAAAGTCAACTTTGTCAAACGAAACCCGTAGATTTTTGGCTGAACAGGGCGCAGTCAGGCTTGAGGACATACTCAATAAGGCAAAACGCTATACCAATGCAATGGCCAAATATCCCAGCACTAAACGTAAACCCACAGATGAGCCATCTCGTAAATAAAATCTAGAGCAGTCATCCTATTCCTCTAATTCCTCTCAGAATTATAACCAACGAGAAAATAATACCCAGAGACCTCCCCAGGAAAAATCGAAATTCTACAAAACCCGATACCCCCCCCCCCTCCCCCAACAACAATTCTGATCAACCCACCAAGCCTACGTGGCAGCGCGACCACCAAGGTCAAGGAAAAGGGAAGACCCCTACACCAGGAACGTCTGATCAGAGCAAACAAACCGGCTCAAACCGCATCGGATGTTTGCATACAGCCTCGAAAGGTAGAGTCAATGTCAGTGATTCTCAACCTGAGGGGGACCGACCCTCAACTCGAGGAACTGTAATTTTGAATGGTACCTCAACTACTTGTCTCTTTGACACTCGACTAAGCTTTAGTTGTATTGTCGCTAGGCACCTAGTCAAACCCGGTCAGGAGACAGAGGAAACCGTCAAACTTAGTGGAGTTTTCAGGAGTGATGCACCCAGGACGCTTCCTATCGCACTGGTAGAAATACACTCTGACTTTGTCAGAGGAGTTATAAAAGCGGCCATTATGGATTATCCTATCTACCCAGTTATCCTGGGATGTAGATATGTGTTTATTGGGAGACCAAAGGAGCCGATTGTGGCAGCGGTCACCACAAGAGGGCAAGCCAAGAAGGAGAGGGAGCCTGCGCCAAATTTGTTGCCGAATGAACTGAAGGAGGCGCACTAAAAGGACCCTACTCTGGAGCCCTGCTTTAGAAAACTGCCCATGGTTAAGGACCCCAGACACAACGGAGACATCTTTTCTAAGGACGGCGTATTGTATAGTAGAACGGGCAACCCGGACACGGGGAATAACCAGCTCCTAGTACCGACGCAGTACAGAAGCCAGATCTTAGAAATGGGGCACTCTCTTCCCTTTAGCGGACATATGGGACAAAACGCCACTATTCAGAGAATAAAAACCCACTATTGGTGGCCAGGAATGAACTCTGACATTATCAGGTATGTGAAATCCTGCGCCCAGTGCCAACTGGTAGCACCCAAGCACTTGACACCCCCAGTACCTATGGGGCAAATGCCAATAGTGGGTGTCGTGAAATATTCTAATCCACATATATAAATTAAAAGGTAGAGGCAAAGCCTAACAAATAAATTCTAATAAAGAAAAGAGCAATGGTAAAATAACAGTGCTGTCACAAGGAATGTACTCGAAATCCCCCTTTGTTTTATGCTTTGTCTGCAAATCGTAACGTTTCCACGTTAAATATAATCCACTGCATAAATACAAGCGTTTCCACAACACATTAAAACGGGTATTGCATTTCTAAGAAAAACATTGAGAGGCAGACTGCGTAATGACCTAAATTAATCCTAACATTAATTATATTACGTTACCAAAACGAACGAACAGATGGACTCAAATACAAAGAGAGAGGGGCGAATGAAAATCAGGAACGCATGCAAAATTAAACACACGTTTCGCTATTAATGCCACCCCAACAAGCGTAACGCGATACACAATTACTACTATCACGCGTGTAAGGCCACATGCACTAACTTTTTCGGACG
The DNA here is from genome assembly GCA_024509875.1 of Oreohelix idahoensis. Classification (NCBI taxonomy): domain Eukaryota; kingdom Metazoa; phylum Mollusca; class Gastropoda; order Stylommatophora; family Oreohelicidae; genus Oreohelix; species Oreohelix idahoensis. The sequence continues at coordinate 395 of JAMPIV010005239.1, read as the reverse complement.
GACAGTGATAAAAACACTAACCTTCCCAGAGTTAGGTTTTTAAATCCTGAAAAACTCTTATTAGAAAAGATGACAATAGATGGGTTTACGTTTGAAAACATTACAGTACCCAGACAGCACATCTTCGAAACAGGAGGTAGAAGAAATTGCATATTTTGAACGCAGCCACTTAGCTCTTTTAAATTTGTATATTTGGGTTCCTTAGGGCTTGCTGACAAAGAATATGTAAAACGTTACGCAAATAGTCTAGGAATTAACAAGTTATAACCAAATTAAAATAGTGGGGATGCCTGACAGCATGAAATCATTTCTGCTCATAAAATTTTTTTATAACGTGTTTGAAAAAACCTTGCGTACGGAAATAGCCTACCATGTAAACTCCAAATTGATTGGAG